>NW_010588907.1:291699-351919 GCF_000705375.1 Tinamus guttatus | reverse complement strand
AAACCAAAACAATATGCAATATTTAATTTTAGAAATATGCTGTGGCTAAAACATCAACCAACGGCCATTGGAAATTTCATCCTAAAGCTTCCACAACTACAGTTTTGGACTTGCCCTTCATGAGAGATAGGGAAAAGATTCAACTTTATTAGTAACTTGTCATTTGTAACGTACTGCATGTTAATTTTTAATCTATTATCTCTTGGATTAAGTCTGTGTGTGTCCCATGTAATAAGTGTTACATGAAAAATGCCCTCAAACAACTGTACAAATGAGTTTAGCAAGGACATTAAATTATTATAGGGGCTTGTTACTGCCAGTGCATATTGCTTGATCCGATTATTAACATCTTGATGACTCTGGTAACTTCTTTCCTGTAATTTAACTTTGTTTAAGCGTGACCTATCATGAAATGTTTGCATGAGAAGATATTCAGTGTAAGGTACAAAGATAAAGACTGATCAAAGTATAACTGACTTTAACTCTGTGCAACATATCCATAAAAATGTGTATGATAATGTTCCAAATATGCAACTGAAGATGATACAGAAATCTCTCTCTCTGGGGTTAATCTACCGGATAAATATGCACCAATAGAAACATAATCAGCTTTAAAACAGCTAATTAAACCACATCATAAAGTCGTGTAAACACTCAGATTTCTTTTAAACATTTGCTAACTATTGTAAAGTCATTTATCTAAGTCACTCTTAAGCCAGAACAAGACTTGAAAAAAATCTGCTTAGATTGGTATATAATTAGTTTCCATACCTGAAATTAAATAAGTACAGCATTTCCAAATAGGATATATCCTTTTTCTTCTGTTCACTCACTTGCTCGAATGTATAGTTTCAAGCTTGGAATGAATTAATTAAAAGAGAATGAGAAGTTTACCAAAAGGTGTTAGGCTATCTTGACAAGACTAATGTATTCCACTAGGTAGGGAAGACCACAGTACATCCCTGTAACTGGCCATTGTCTCCATGTTATTTTGAAAAGGAAAAATGGTGAGTGAGAAAAATGATTTTGATTTTCAAAATCTTACTGAAAAAAAAAAATCCTTGCTTTACCTTCCCTTATACATATCTTCTCAGCATCAGCTTCTGCTTTCGAACATAGATTATTAAATGTTCAAAGCCTGCCTTTTAAAGTTCCATAAACTATTGAGTTTTCAGTTGTATTTGATAACTCCTCAAAAGTTATCAAATTTAAGTTTGATAAACTAACTTGAAATTTAGATTTCCAGATATCCTCAAACTGTCCAAATAGTTCCCATCTCTTTCCTCCAAATACCTTACCTGGTTACCTGTTCCTGATTACTAAACCTCTTGTGTTTGCATCCTTTGCGACAATGTTATATAGAACTCCTAACAGGAGTCACCATGTTCCTGTTGGGAATAAGGAGCATATACTATCATCTGATGCGTCTTCACCAGCTTACAGGCTTCTCATTTTTTTTGAAAAGTATCTGTACAAAATAGATCATATACAGACATGCTTGATCTCAATCTGGTAAACAGATGCATCTTACCAGGACAGTCTTTGTGCTCCATTTGTTTTTCCAAAAAGAGGAAGTTGAAAGCTTATCTGAAGGAAAAAGAAAAAAAGAGGATATGTCTATTGCTCTAGCAATATATTTCTAGAATATATTTCTCTTTTAACAGGCATTCCACTCTTTTATGTCCTTAGATATCATAATTGCAGAGAAAGCATTGCTTGCAAAGTTTTGCACTGTGGTTGTCCTAGGCAAGAAGGAAATTGGCATCACAGAGACTCTGTTGATCTTGTATCTGTTTGATAGTGTATTATAGTCTCATCGAATTGCATGAAGCTGACACATAGCCCTGCCACAAAATTGTTGTTATAGTGTGCTGGCCTTCATTAGTCTGAAGGAGAGAAGACACTATGCTAATTAATAGTCTATTAATTAACCCATATGCTTTTACTGTCTTACAAATGCTGATCTTATTTGTGAGAGAGCTAACTCTACTCTGGTGAGTATTTCAAAAATTGTGCTGAAGTGCCATATATATTTTTATCAGTAAATCAAAAGAAAAACACTATCAGGTTAAATATATGTTCATCTAAAATTATAACAAGAATAAGGTGAAGTTGAGAAGGCTGAAATCAGAATAGCCTACAAAAAAGGAGAATTTGAAATATAAATATTTCAAATATAAACCATTTTCAGATAAAGCATAGGTAGCTGTTTCTTTTTTCTGCAGTTTGTGAAAGTGAGTGGTGAAGTATGATGGAGAATATCATGTATTATAATTACTCAGATAAAAGAATTTTGTTCATTAGCACACATTTGTGCACAAGTATAAACAAAACTATATATCCCAATATGGTATACCGATCCAAAACTATTCGTTTTTCAAGCCTTCTCCTCTCTACCTCCTCATTCGCAATATGCGTTTTCTTCATGAAGTCGGGATTCAGCAGATTTTCTCCTCCTGTCTTGTGCTATTGTCCTTAAAAGGGCAGAGCAGCACGCAGAGAGGCTTCGTGATTCAGAGCAGCAGGGAATAAAGGAACATCATATACGAAATTTACTCTGGCATGTTAAGAATAATTGTGATCTAACTACCCACACGTTTAACTGCCTCTTCTGTAAAAGTAATGGCTGCAACAGGAGGTCATAAGTTACTCCAAAGCCTGTTAACTTCTAAGATTGTAGGTGACTGATCTGCCAGCAGGGCCCTCTATGCCTGGCTCTTTATCACAGTGGGTGAGGGTAGCCCCTGAACATGTACAGTGCAACCAACTGCCCGTGTTTGCTAGCGAACTTGGAGAGTGTATGAGCTTTACTGAAGTGGCTGCCTGAGGAAGCTCCTGGCACGGCACAACGCAGCTGTCATTGAGGAACCAGCCCACCAACTCTTCTGTGGTATAGTGCTATAAACAGGAGATGTTAATGCTCACAGTGCAGAACAGATGGTGTCTAGAACCAGAACAAACTTCTCCAAGTGTTAGTGTAGTAGATGTCTTTTTGAAATACGTTTTTAAAAAATCTGTTTGTATGCGCAGACATCAGAATACAAGTTAAAGTGCTTAGTCAGCTCTGTTTGGATTTACAGTCTTAGCTTTCAGTGTCAATCTTAAGCTTCATTGTTTTAATAGGTAGGAGTAATCAAAGGAGAAGTATATCTGACTGTGAGGATGATCTGATGAAAGCTGAACCTGCTCTTGTCAATGCTACAACAGCCTTAGACACACTTAGTAAGGTAAAGATTGTGTGGCTTTATATCTGCAAAAGAGCCTTCTTATTTGTTCATATAGTTCAAGCCTATAAAATGGTCATTCTAATACCAGGATCAAACTTCTAACACCTCCAGGCAGCATGCTCTAAAGCCACAGGCTGGTAGCTGTTGCGCCTGACCTGGTATGATACTTTCCATCAGTTTGCTTTGCCAAATCTCAAAGAAGATTTAGAGCAGAGGAAGAGCTGTGCTTTATTTTTATACATATTTCTGACACAGGAAATAATTGGTAATACGATCCCAAGCAAGCAAAGGTCTTCAGAGAGCTGAAAGCTATCCTCTCTTTCTCTGATCATCTATTTTAGGCTAATCTTACATTTGCTTTGCCAAATCTCAAAGAAGATTCAGAACAGAGGAAGAGCTGTGCTTTATTTTTCACATATTTCTGACATAGGAAATAATTGGTAATAGGATCCCGAGCAAGCAACAGTCTTCAGAGAGCTGAGAGCTATCCTCTCTTTCTCTGATCATCTATTTTAGGTTAATCTTACAGAACTGAAAGCCTTCACCAACCCACCCGTGGCTGTAATCAATGTTACGTACGCTGCAATAATTAATACAAGTAACTAGCTATGATTTGTGCTAGCCCAATATGCCATTTGATTATATCAGTATTGACCAAGAACTGAAAGCCTTCACCAACCCACCCATGGCTGTAATCAATGTTACGCTGCAATAATTAATACAAGGAACTAGCTATGGTTTGTGCTAGCCCAATACCCCATTTGATTATATCAGTATTGACCGTTTGGAGTATAATAACAACTTCCAGAAAAGGATTTGGAACATTATGCTCACCTGTATTTATGTTTGTTATTAATCACATAAAAATAATACCAAATGCCCTTTGATCTTTTTGGAAGACTTCAAACATATATGCACATATTGACACGCACAAAATTTGGAAGTAGGAACTATAGTTACTAAACTTACTACAGTTACTTTTTTCTACTCCCAACTGTCTATTGAGTTAATGATTGAGCCAAACTGTTTTTACCAACAAATATCTTTTGAAGCTTTCCAAGGCATTATTTGTTGTTGCTTATTCATTTAATGGAGCAACGTGCAACACAAAGTGCTCTTGAAACGGACACAGACGCCTTGTGGTATCATGGGAGACAGTGAGTGGAAGGAGTTTTTCTTACCCTGACTTAGCAAGCAAGGCTTGAGACATTTCTGAAAGCAAGGTATCAACTGCTTTTAGATGACTTTGACTTAAGACTTTTTCGTTAGTACTATTCAGATCTAGTATCTCACTTGAGATAACAAACAATATATGAATCTTGAGCAAATTAAACTTATTTGTAATAGGGGGATTACTCTTACTGTTTTCTCTTAAGGTATCAATTAAGAAACTGGGCAAGATTTACTATGCTGAAAGTTCTTAGAAATATGAGAGTTCAGGTATCTTTACCAGGTGGTAAAGAATGAAATTCTTGTTGTTCTCCTATTATAATAGGAAGAGATATTATGTTATTCTCCTAAAATAATAGGAGAATAAATGAATAATAAATTCCTGTTATTCTCCTATTAACCTCATACCCAGCTTTTCCTTGCCCTGAAACAGATGAAGATTTAATGGGTAAAGAAAGACAGTCTTTACCATCTTTCTTCCTTTTCTGTCCCTCTCTACCTCCTACACATCTTCTCCCCATTGCCCTCAAACCACCAATTTTGCCCCGTATGATACAGCCCTAGCCTTGAGGTTCTCCATTCAGATCGAAGTTGCATCTGCCCTAGTAAAGATTTTATATACACTAAAAGGTAGATTTACTAAAAATTGTTTTCTTATTTGACTCATCTTGACATACGTATATTTATTAAGAATTACAAATACTTCTTGTACAAAAAGTCTTTTAGTGATTTTTTTATACAGAACAGTCATCCCTGAATCTTAGTGTCATCTATTTATTTTTAATGTATCCTTCAGAGAACACCACCAATGCTTTTCCCTTCCAACAATTCAAATAACCTTTTCATATGTTAAGTATTTTTTCAGTTCATTAAGTTTCCAACTGTAAATCTAGCACTGTTTTTTTTTAATATTTATTTGTTTCCTCTTCCATTTCTTTGTGGATTTTCCTACAGGTGGTTAGGAGAAGGGTTTTTTCTCAGCTATACTGAGCTCCTAGTAGGAAGAATTCTGCACCTCAGATTAAATTATGGTTCCCCTGCAGTTATCTGTTTCCTGTGTTAGGGCAACAGTGGTCATGTTGTCATTTATTATGAATACTTTTCTTAACCACTTTATAAAATTCATCTTGCATGTTCAGCCAGGTTTCCTTTTACAAAGCCAGAGGCTTCAGTTAAAACTATTATTTTTATAACTGATTCTTACAATAAATGATCAACTTTATGAATGTTTTGAAGGAGGAATAAGGGTATTGTTGTAACAATAGTAAAGCCCAGAGCTCATGAAACTATTGAATGGAGAACACTATAGCTGGTGAAATTCACTCCTGATAAATGCAAAATAATACATATGGAAGGAATAATGTGAACTGTTCATAAATACGTATTGGTGAGTGTTCATTGCTTATTAGCCCAGGGAAGAATATCTGGCTGACTGTGAACTGTTAAAAGAAGATTTCTAATTCCAACTGCCAAAAACAAAATGTTCAGCTTATTAGGAATGGGATGAAACCCAAAGCAGAACACATTAGAGAGCTTCAGTGCACAGCCTCAGGAGAAAGCTGTGCAGAAATTTCTATTTCGGCTTGGAAAGGCCATAAAGAATTAGTTGGGATTCAAAGCTAGGTAAAAAGACTAACTGGGAGGGAAAATATATTGGAGGCTGAAGTTGTTTACTGACTAGAGAAACCAAAATGGACATTATGAAATAAAAGAGTAATGAAAAGGCAAGAGCAACAGTCACAAATTGTAACAAGGGAAAATATGGTTGGACATAATGAAAATGCTTTGTACCACAAGAGCTTTGTTAAACACTGGAGTCTATCTAGGTAGGCTACAGGAGTTACATCCTTGAAGATTTTTAGCTTGATCAGCCAATCAAGTTAAAATTATGTCAAATTGGTCTGACTTTCAGATTAGCCCTGTTTTGAGCTGGCAGTTGGACCCAGTGACCTCCAAAGGTTCTTGTAGCCCACATCATCCTATAATTCCAAAAAAAAAAAAAAAAAAAAGGGAAACTTATTCCAATGCATTAATACTTCACAAGTGGATGAACTTCAGTAAAGGAATAAAAAAGAAATGCTTCTCTATGCAGTGTGTAAATCAACTGTGCTTACATTCCTAGCATTTAAGACAAAAAGACTGTGGTATGATGATATACTAAACCTGCTGCACATAGTATCTTACTCAGGAAATCTTGCATTTGTTTTCTTGTAAAAGAGCTCAGCCTGAGTCCATAAACCTGAAAAAACTGAGAAGTGATTTGATTTTTATATGTGATATATTCAGAGATGTGAAAACAATTTTGAAGTTGAGCAAGAACTTTGGACAACTTCCATTAATGAACTCTTAATCCATCCTTTAACTAATGACGATTGCCAGTAATTTTTTTTTTAGGGCACATTATTTCTTTTGGACAATTCTGTGTCCTCATGTCGTGTCTCACAGTCCGCATGTTATATCTCATGTTCTGAATAAGCCTCCATTTTCAATGATTCTGTTATGTAGTCTCCAAAAATTTCCCTTCCAAAGTCTTTTACAGTGAGATTCTTTGTAAAGGAACTTTGCAAAACCTTAGAGTTCATTCAGATGTCTTACAGATTCCAGATAGCAATAAGACTCTCATCTCTTTCCCATTTGCTTTTATCCCGTTCTCTAAAGAATATATTTGAAGACAGAGTATCAATTGTTAGTGATTTATTCTCTTGCATGCATAGATGTTCTGTGCTCCTTGATCCCTCAATACAGCTTTTATCTATTTATTTATCTATTTATTTTGAGATAGAGATGTTTGTACCTACTTTTCACATGGAAGTTTTCATGGCTGGCTATGTTCAGTAATGACAATCTTAATAATCAATAATAAACTTCATCCTGGACAACACAGCGAACTAACCTCCTTTCACTTTTAATGGGTTCAGGTTTTATCTCTAGCTGAAAAACCCTTGTCAAACAAGAGTAATATGGTGGTTAATGTTATTGCAGTATTTTTTAAAAATGTCAAAAATATAGAGACAGCAAGTAGTTTTACATAATCACAATGTTTAAAAGACAATTGAAATATTCCTCTGGGTAATTTTGCCTACACATCCTTTCTGGCATGTTAAAATTTTAAAATACAAGCACATACATTTGTCTATCCAGTACAATAGTTGCTACCCAGTTACAGTAATGGATAGAGGAATGGGTTAGAAAATAGAAATTTGATTTCTTCTTCAAAAGAAGAATTATTTTTAAAACATTTTGGTCAAAATGGAAAAAGAATTAAATATAAAGCTAAGGTTCAGAAAAATTAACTTGCTAACTGCATCAGGCTAAGCAAACATTAGCATTTTCCTTTTTTTCCCCCCCCATTTTTGCTAGTGGTATTTTGGCTTGCTTTAACTTCCTGCTTGTTTCCCTAGCAGCATCCTATGGTTTAACTCTGTAACATACATCTCTGTCAGGTCTTTGTTATCGCACAGACAAACTTGAAATGTATAGAACTAATAGTTCCTTTATTTTCTACATTCAGAAAAGGAAAAAAAAAAAACACAAAGTCTTTCTGTGTTGATTCATTTTATGCCTTGCATACTTCATGAAAAGAACTCAGCCTTTACCTTCTCAGTTTAAATTCATCACCATTAAAAAGTGATTTGGCTGCCTCATTATTCCCAAAGAGCCAAGCCAAGCTTCGTTATTACACTCTAATTTGTAATTTCATCTTTTCTATTGCATCATACCACTCTTATTTTTAATGATATGGTATTTTAAAAATTTTGGATTGATCATCACCAATTCACGCACTGGAAACTTGCAAGTCACAGCCTGTCTTGTTTCTGTGTTTTGGGCGTTTTTTTTATAGTCTTTCAAGCTCTGTTCTTGTATTTGATTTCCGTCTTACCTGATTATTTGCAAAAATAATATTTTCTAAACTGTTAATATCATAGTTTCCATTTCTCAGATGCCTGACTTTAACACCTTTCTTTTCAGTAGGAAATTTTCGTTTGCTCAGATAGATGGAAAGCACTCTCTTTTCTTATAATAGGTGGGAAAGAATGTAAAAGCTTATCGTCCTGATAAGGGAAAACTGAGATTTTTTTTTACTTTTTGATGAACAAATGCAATATTTTGAAATCTTTACATATATACAAGGAGGAAAAAAAAGTACTTCTGATTGTTTTTTTTTCACTTTTCTGGTTTAGTGGTTATCTTTTTTGACCCTGATTATTTTAATTTTAGTCTTTCTTAAACATTTTCAGAAGGAGATGGGAGTTGAATCTTCAACAGTGATAATATATCTCTTATTCTAAGTTTTGCTCAGCTGTTTTAGTCAAGTAGGTGTTAACAGAAACATTTTAAAATATTTTTATCTTAAAACTACACGTTTTCTTAACTGTTCAATTAAGATAACCCAGAGAAAAATCTACAGATCAGGAAAATGACAGTGGCATGGCAAGAGTGATAGAGACTGCAAACTAAAGGGCGATCGACTCTTGTCCTTATCTCCACAGAACTCCCCAAGTGCTTCAGGATAATAAGTATATGGGAACAAACAGTTCTTTGCCTTGTTGATTAATAATGCTTTGCTCTGAGCTCAGGAGCTAAGGTGCCTTGCCAGAAGGAATTTACTTACTGCATGCTTCTTCTGTCTCTTAAATGCTTTAGCATACATAGACATATCTACAATGTCCTCAAATGTTTGTATTGAATCTGATCCAATAAAGTTCTGGCTTTGTCTGGAACCTCTAGATCATGCTAAATTGTCATTACAATCAAGCAGAAATGCCCCTCTCAAAATTATGTTTGAGTACCTGATCTCCACCATTGAAATGGATATTTAGTAAGAGATTTTGTCCTAATTTGTGGCAGAGCTGTAGACAGAATTAAGAGTACAATAGAATCTTTCCTCAAAGTTTCATATCCTTCAATCTGAAAGATACTGTACAAATATTCCTATTAACATATAATTGAACAAATAACATAATCTATAATCAACTCATTCCTTTTTTTGAATAGGATCTGGATTACAATCTGTGTCAGCTCACAGCTTCATCCAAGAAAACAATTGCAGAGGAAGTCTGACATCAAGATGATGTTAATCGAACAAGCATAACAATTGAGTTGACCAACAGAACTTGAGGCAAGAATATTTTGTCTGAATGTTCTTGCCAGGGTGAGTTCTGAAATATTTGGAATAAACTGGTTAAATTCTAGGTTAAGCCTAAAGAATTCCTGAGAATAGAGTGGAAGTAAAAAGCAAGGGAGTGAGGAATGACAACATGACCTTGCTGAAAAATCATTTAAATCAATGCAGAGAGGAAAGAAAAAAAAAAAAAAAAAGATAAAATCCTGGGAAGTGAAATGTACTGCACTAGAAATGATGGATACTACCTGCACTTGCCAAAAAAAAAGTGTACTACTGAGTGGCCTGTATTGTCATGGTCCCTAGAGAAAGATCTCCATAACTAAGTTACCACATTTATACACAACTGTGAACACATTTGACAGCCTGGGCTGCCTCTTGCTAATGAGCAGAAAAACTGAGTGATCTTGTAGGTCAGGGTGGAATTGCCCTGGGTCTGCCCCACTGCACTTGATTGTAAATAAGTGGAAGGCACCAACCTCATATTGGCTGCTTGTTTTTTCTTTATCTTTTTGCATTCGTTTTTAATTACAATTAAACTGTATTTATACTAAAATTGCATGCTTTTCTATGTAAATATTATCTTTATTTGTAGAAAAACATGACTGAAGTTAGCACATACCTATTTATTGGTCAATTTCAAGAAAACCATTGAGGTAAGCCATAGCATTGCTGTGCAGTCTCTCTAAAGTCTTAACAGAACTCATGCTGTCTTGGTGTATCACTTAGAATTTTACCGATTCCTTTTTCACAGAATCACAGAACGGTTGAGGTTGGAAGGGACCTCTAGAGATCATCTAGTCCAACCCCCCTGCTGAAGCAGGGACACTTACAGCCTGTTGTACAGGGTCCCATCCAGGCAGGTTTTGAAGATCTCCAAAGAAGGAGACTCCACAATAACAGGAATTAAAACAGCAAAGGATATTCACACTACTCGTTTTCAGGAATTTCCCAGATAGTTCCAGAATTTTGCAAATCTGTCAGTAGAAGTTGGCAATCAATAAGATAAAACCAGGCTGGAAAACACTATTTATAACACTATTTATATCCAAAAAACCATAACATAATTAAATAAGATAAACTTATGATACCTTGTTCTAAAATCAATACACCAAGAGATGTAAACTATATAAGTAATTGTCTGCTAGGAAAACAGCAAAACTGCTGGTGTATTATATTATCTGTACATGAAAAGTTTGGGTTTTGCCCAAGACACACTTGAGAAATTTGCATTTTACAAACCCCAAAGTCATGAGAAACTCAATGACCTTTGCACAGAGACAGTCTCGGAGTCTTGGACTTGAAGGTTTTTACACAGTTAAAGGAAGTTTTTCTCCAAGATTTGAGGGTTTTTATTAGTGATCTTATTGTGTGAGTTAAGGGGGAAGGTATTTAAAAGGATTAATTGAGAATGTCAGGTCTTTTCCTCTGAGAATAAATTCTTTTTGACTATAACAGGAGACAGTTAACTTCTGAAAAGCATCAAGACTGATGATTTTGTCTATATAGCATTGACCTGGAAGCTCAACCATTCAGACTAATAAATCAGGCAATTTATATTTAATCATTAACTAACTCCCGAGCTGAACAGCTGTTCAAAATTAGAAATGGGTCACCCTGGCCAGGATGACATTACAGGCAATCTATAATGCATTAGAATAAAATTATAGTGATTTTTAACTGTCTGGAAATTTATTACACTGCATGTTCAAACTCTTAAACTCTTGTTAGCCAGTGTCGCTAGTGATTTATGGTGCTAGGGTGGTATGGTAAAATTACTGAAGATTTAAATAGACGATCATTCTATGTTTAGTAAATCTTCAAATTTCAAAGCTGTTTTGGAGAATGAGGTGGGTGCTCTTTATTGTTTATGACTTAGCAGTCAGTGACAACAAGAAGAGAGAATGGATAAATCAAAAAAAGCCCTTGTAAATTAATGGATTTATTGTCTTGTTGCCTTCAGTTAATGATTTAAAGAAGACTCTAATGAGTTCTGTAGGAAAAACTGGATATAAAATACTTCAAAACAAACCTGCTACATTATAAAGGTCTCTGTTAGAGCTTTTAACAGGAACAATCCTTTACTCATCATTTGTCAGATATCTCTTGTGAATGTAGTTGGGGTTTAGAAGGAAACCTTCACACATACTGATGAGTTTACAGTGAGAACATTTTGAATATTTACTCTCCTAAGCACTGTATTTTAATTAAATATATTTCTATTTTCTTTGCAGATATTTTATATTTCTATTTTATTTAAAAAAGAGTTTGAACATGCTGTTATTGTAGAATTCTCTTTCTGCCTGTACAGAATAGAATAGTTAATCATTTCAACACATATTTCCAATTTTTCTAAAAAATATAAATTGAAAATACTTCATAAACATCAAATGTTAACAATTGTTCTATTGCTTTAGTTTTGTGCACATGGAAATTTGTCTACTAAAAATGAGAGCTGTTTAATGAAATGGATTTTATACATTTTAAGGCTTTCAAGAATGAACCTATCTCTCGGTTCAGTGAATATATAGTTCTTTATTTAAAAGGTCTATATTTAAAAAGTCTATATTTAAAAGTGGCTGTAAAATATTCATTGCAGATCAGTATGTGTTTTCTAGTATATATGTTTTTCTCAGATTACAGGTACATTTGAGGGAAATGAGGGAAAGAGGATAATTTGCTTTATGCAAATAAAAATTCGTTCCCATTCCAATACAGTATGCCAAATTCTGCCCTTTGTGACACTTATGTAACAGCAAATCCTATAAATAGTTGTGTAGTGGTGTAAAGAGCTCTACTTTTCTTAGTTTTCCAGCTCCAGGAAGAGTGTAATTACAAAAATCCTCTCTTCATACATGGAGGAAATCATGATAGGATTACAAAAAAATGCAGAGCTGTCCCTACTATATTTCCATTCTTGGTTGTGGCAGTGTGTTACTCTGGCCTCCTGGAAACATGCCTCATACATCAGCATTTCACCGAACGCTGCCATTCATCTTTCATGAACACTGCATAAAAAGTATGGCTATAATATGATATGCTCTGAATAGCATGAAATTTCTCTCTGTTGCCGTATCTTTCAAACTGGATTATTCTCTTGTCACCATCTTCATCACTGTATATCACTTAGTCCATCCTTCCTTATCCTTTTTCATGAAGCTGTGGACTGTTCCTCTCTTCCTTACTGCTCTGAATGCTCCTGACCTTCTTCTACTTCTTAAATATTTCCAGTGTGTCACAAAGTAGGTCTAAGGGTAAACAGCAGGAGTAGGCCTGAGGGTATAAACAGGGAATAGGCTGAGGGTAGACATGGTGACTAGGCCTGAGGGTAAGCAGGGCGAGTAGGCCGGAGGGTAGCCAGTGGGAGTAGGCCTGAGGGTAAACAGGGGGAATAGGTCTGACAGTAAAGAGGGGGAGTAAACTGGAGGGTAAACAGAGGGAGGAGGCCTGAGGGTAAACTGTGGGAATAGGCCTGAGGGTAAAGAGTGGGGGTAGGCTTGAGGGTAAACAGGGGGAGTAGGCCTGAGGGTAAACAGCAGGAGTAGGTGTGATGGATGTCAGCTCAACCTGACTTCTCACAGGTAGCCCTATTCAGGTGTTAACTACCAGATTATCTGATCCTGGTAGTTGCCTCCCTGATTTCTTCCCCCACTCAGACATTAACCATCAATAACAGCTCTGATGGCTGTATCCTGATGGGGAGATAAGGCTAACTATGTGTACACCAGCCAACAGTCATTCCTGAATTGACAGAATGACTATAAGTCAATCATCCCATAAATATGGGAACAGCCCAAGAGCCCATGGAGCTCTCCTTGCATCACAGCAGGCTGCACGCCAGGATCTCCCCCTGAGCAGGGACACCTCTCAAGGATACTCCTCGGGGTTAAGAGATCCTTCCCACTACTGATTTGTGGCAAGTGCCTATAGCATGCTCTCTTTCTGAACTTGTAAACTTTACTGACGTAACTGTGCACATATCCCTTAGGCATAAACCGTTGACCTAGTCCCAGGTCTGGGACTAGGATGGGACCCAGCCACACCCAGACTCCTCTAAAAATGGGGTTTGGAAAGCAAGGGGGTCTAATCTGAACCTGGTGACCCAACAGGAGGGTGTCCTTAGTAATTCTGTGTATATCTTGAACCTCCATACAATAAGTAATAAGTGAGTTTGCCATAGACTCTCATGAAACCATTCTCATTATCAATAAAACCTTTTACTATTTCTTTCCTATGAGTGCAGTGCATTATGTCACTCACCCCCACCCCACAACCACCACTCGTTCCGTGACAGTAGGACTGAGAGTAAACAGGGGGAGTAGGCTTGAGGGTAAACAAGGTGAGTAGGCCTGAGGGTAAACAGGGGGAGTAGGCCTGAGGGTAAATAGGGCGAGTAGGCCTGAGGATGAACAGGGGGAGTAGGCCTGAGGGTAAACCAGGCTAGTAGGCCTGAGGGTAAAGAGAGGGAGTAGGCCTGAGGGTAAAAAAGGCTGATAACCCTGAGGGTGAAGAGAGGGAGTAGGCCTGAGGGTAAACAGGGGTAGTAGGCTTGAGGGTAAAGAGGACAAGTGGGCCTGAAGGTTAACAGGGCGAGTAGGACTGAGGGTTAAACAGGTGAGTAGGCTTGAGGGTAAACAAGGTGGGTAACCCTGAGGGTAAATCAGGTGAGTAGGCCTAAGGGTAAACAGCAGGAGTAGGCCTGAGGGTCAACGGGGTGAGTAGGCCTGAGGATAAACAAGGCGGGTAACCCTGAGGATAAACAGGGAGAGTACGCCTAAAGGTAAACAGGGTGAGTAGGCTGGAGGGTAAACCACAGGAGTAGACCTGAGGGTAATCAGAGGGAGCAAGCCTGAGGATAGACTGTTTAAAAAGGCATTTTAGGAGTGATAAAATTATCCAAATCTCATAGATTTTTGGAAGAGTTAGGGGTTACAGAAAAATGGCCTTCATTTGCTTTACATTTCCCCAAACTTTTTCAATATTTTTGTGAAATATTTTTGAAAGGAGGTAGAATTATTTTGAGTTATACATTCTGAAGGAAAACATGGTTCTCGTTTAGAACATCTGCAGTATTTGAGAGCTGTTGCTGTCCCTACTTCGTAGCAAGGCCTTTGCTGTCACTGCCATCCAGATGTCTGTCCTCAGGGTCTGTCTACATATGGATTTCCCTGCAAGCAGGGTCCCACACTTTGCCTCCCACTTTCTTCCCTCTTGTTCTCCTCCCACAGTTTTTCAGTGTATATTTCTTGATTCAACTCTCTCATTCCATCAGTTTTTGGAATTCCATCAGTTTATGTCAGAAAGGAAACAAAGTGTGTAGTCCCACTCCCAAGTACTGCTTTTTGATTTCTCTTATTTTAATTATTTCTGAATTGCTTTAGATATTTGTAACACTTGTCTTAAGCAGTATTTTGATGTGTAGAAGGCACACAAAGTCTAACTGTAAGTGACCTTGCCATGTATTCCCTTGAATATCTTGTGATCAGTGGTAGGGTGAGGGTAAAGAATGATTTGGAGATCTTCAAAACCTGCCTGGATGCATTCCCATGCCACCTGCTTTAGGTGTCCCTGCTTGAGCAGGAGGGTTGGACTAGATCATCTCTAGAGGTTCCTTCCAACCTCAACCATTCTGTGATTCTGTGAAATCACAATCCTGTCTCGCAATTAATGTAGCTTATTCTCTGAGCATGTGAAGTGTGGAACTGTTATCCCTATTTTAAATTGGAAAACTAAGCCACATCAGGCTAGAAGAGTTGCCTCAGGGCACTCTAGAAATATATAGTTAAAGGAAAACCCTAGCTTTCCAAGGTTGGCACTGAGACTACTGGAGCATCTCTTTGTTGTCATCTGCTTTTTGGAAGAGTTTAAGAATCACTCATTTGCATGGAGCATGGAGCTTTGTTTTGCCTCGAATATCTGCCTGGCCTTTTCTGCCAAAAATTTGTCTTCAGATAAAATTATTTTTCCAAACCTCCTTCTACATTGCAGCCTGCTGCTAGATAGATAGAATATATATATATATATATATATATATATATTTCTCACATATATCTACTTTTAAAATTTTCTGGTATGTTCTTTTACATCTGATAGTCCAAAGGGGTCCTTCTTTTCTTCCTAGCAAATTTTAATTTATGTCAATCCAGTTATCTTGTGCATTGCACTGGGTCATGTCTTGCTTCTTTGCAGCCTTGGCAGATTGCTATATTCTGCTCTGATTCAAAGTTTCATGTTCCCATAACCAAATATCTGGACCTGATTGTTGTGTTGACTGATGATGCTACAGTAGCAGCGTGGAATAACGGAGGACTGCCCCATGATAGAGTATCAGCAGCAAAAGCCACTTTGCTTTGACATTACCAGTACTGTATAGCTTGGTTTACAGGACACAACATGTGCATCTAACAGAGGGAAAAATCCAATCCCGTGTATTGCATTCAAGGCAAAAACCATTATTAGGGCCTTTGCCAATAAACAAACAGTAAAAAGCATCTTTTAACTGCTGTATAAGTTTAAAAGCATTTTTAGGCTTTTAAAGACTAGAAAGTGCTACCTGAGTTTATTTTACTGAAATCCAGACAAAACATGCAGTTGTACAGCACAGTAAACAGTCATAGTAATGCATTATTTTTTTAAAAGCAATTATCATTTATGCTGTGTGCTCATCTGAATGAACTCTATTCCTCATCTGCCCTGGTGTGTGGGATAACTGACAGACTAGATTTGGATAGAGGAGTGCAGGGTTTTCCAGCCCTAATATCAATTTAAGGAAACCATGTCTCAATTTTGCATGGTTTGTCTGGCCATGTCATTGGAGTAATCAAGGAACTGGTTTTTAAAAAAATAAGAAGAATAATGAAAGGGAGAGAGGAAGGAAGGAAGGGAAGGAAGGAAAGGAGGGAGGGCGGGAAAGAGAAAGGGAGAAGGAAAGAAGGATGGAAGGTCGGTCTAACATGGGGCAAAAAGAGCATGCAGAAAAGGAAATCCTGTACTTCAGTATTGCCTCCTACGCCCTGTGTGTCAGAGCAACTAGCTGCCAGCGTTCACCAAACCAGCCAGGTAGGGGCAGTGCTGCTAATTATTTTATTTTATTTTATTTTATTTTATTTTATTTTATTTTATTTTATTTTATTTTATTTTAATTTTAAATAGAACTAGTCTGCTCACACCAAAGCTCACATGCTCCATTTCTCATGTAAATGTTCTAAACATCCAACTGCAGAAACTATTCCAAATTCCCCCTTCCAGTGACAGGACTACAGCTCTGACAGCTTTGAATTTGGTCCTTCAAGAGGGTGATTCAAATTCAGATCAGGTAACAGAAGACTGAATTCATGTGTCTTAACTAAGACTGCTATAGAATGAGTGATAAAGAAAGCAGGAAAGCCTGTTTTGCTCTCTTGTGTGGCCTGTGTATGAATCTTCCATTTTCATTCCTCCCTCATCCCTTTTTATGCAGAATTTGAAAACTTGCTGTCAAGTTTGAAAAATATCAAAACTATTTCCTAAGATCTAATTAAGGGACCTCTAGATATGATTCTTCAGGGATGATAATAAGAAAATTAAGGATGCTAATACGTAGGCCCTGGTTTCACTCATGCTCTCGATCACTTTTGCATGAAAACTTCCATGAGTGGTTGAGTCCTCAATGCAGCTGTAACAAGTGGAGTCAACTTAAATAACAATGTTGACTTTTCTTTACAGTGTATAAACCTGGTAAAGCTTTTTTTTTTTTTTTCTTATATATTTCTTCTCATGAACTGAAATGCTGTATTATTGATTATGGTCAAAGTAATTTTATTTGGAAGCCTGAAAATCTCTCTCCCTTCTTCCTATTCCTATTTTCAAACAAGCAGCTAGGCTTCCCATATTAAAGAATACAAAAAGATAAAAAGTCAATGACACCCAAAAGCAGTTCTGGATTAGCCGCAAATTTTACTTGCAGAGTTTTCAGACTATTTGCACAGTTTCAAACTACTAAGAGAGAAAATATTAAAGGGATGTTAAATAAAAATGCTATCCAGTTATGATCATATTACCCAAGTTTTCTCTCCCTCCTTTACCACTCTTAGATTTCAGGTGTTTGGTGCCTGCACACTAAATGTGAAGAATATGCAGTAGATCAATCTTGTATACATAAAGCTCCTGGAAGATGCACCCTTGCCCTGCACTTTGTCCTCTTAAAATGATTCCTTTTGTTGCATTTTTCCTTAATGGCATTTGAAGTACTTCAGAATAAGATCAGAGAAAGCCTGATTTATAAAAGCTGTAGCGGAGAAACTGAGTGGAGAAAGTTTATGGAAAGTTAGAATTATATTGGCATTACAGAAATAGTCTAACAAGTCTTAAAGGACAAGATGAATTTAGAACAGTAGAAAATGGTTGGATTGAAAAGGACACAGGTCACAGCAATTGCATTTACTTAGCAAAAGTTCCCCATGGTACAACTGATCTCCGTACACACACACATGCATACGAAAATATTCAAATATGAATCAAAGCTTCTTTGGTGAATATTTTAGCAACATTATATGACCTCGCATTCTCTGTCTCACTGAAGATGTACCAAGTCTCACTTGTGGAGCATATGTGTAATAATATCCCTTTATCAAATACTCAAACTTTTCATTGTTCTGCGCTCATTTCTGTTATTTGTTTATTTTAGTAGTCATGTCAGGCACATTTTTTTTCCTTTCCTAATAAAGAAAGACTAGAAAGATATTTTTGAAAGATATGGTACAGTCCAGCAGCTAAAGTTCATTAATAATTGGAATGTTGCAGACTATGAAGTAATGAATACTAATTACTCCCTTCATGTCTGACAGCACCCTGTGGACCAATACATCAGCCCAGACTTTAATTTGGTTCTAGTAATGGTTTCATCAATAGTACATTAATTCTGTGTTTGAAAAGATATACAGTTGAACCTGACCCACACAGTAGATACCACTGTCATAAAATGGCCACATACTGACAACAACTGGATAATTACAAATAATTAAATCCACTGAGCTTCAGACAATCCTAATTTTAAGTAAAATATATCTTATCATATCAATCGACAGAAAGCATATCTAGGGAGATTTATCAGCTTGTACTCCTTCCAAAGCAAATTTACTATCCTGCGTATTAGAGAACTTGCTGATCTGTGAAGCAGCTTCATAGAAGTATATATCTCCCTCTTTGTTTAGCAAGATTTTTACGGTGCTGGAATCTTACATGTTCCGTAACACTGACTTCTGGGACTGTTTCTGAATGAAGACTGCAAAAAGTTTCTCAGCTTCAGAGAACTTCAAATGCATGCGTATAAGTGATTTTTTACTCACCTTGTGGATGGTTGCAGTGTGAACTATAGGTGTCTGTTTTCTCTGAAAATTAGACTTCTTATTAAATTGTCTTAGAAGCTTAACAATCTTTAGACATTCAAGTCTAGGTATTTTGTTTTAACTATGCAGTTTCAAAACTGCTCAGTGACTTTTAATATACATTAGTTAATGACCTTATTTTAATAAATATTTTAGGAAATTTTCTGTAAAGAAAATCTGAAAAAAAAACTATTTCAAAAACTGCCATTGTATGGGGCATGGGTTTATGTAAGCATGAAAGGTGCAAGGAAAAAAAAAAGTAAAATCTAGATGCAACTTATTCACAGTATATACAAAAAAGACTCAGAATGCACATACCTAGATCTGCTGGATCTAAATCAAGGATTTAAGCAGCTAAATCAAGGCTGAAGTGTCTTAAGTGTGAACAGATGCTAATTCTATGCAGTTGTTTGTCAGTACTTTGCTATAAGAGCATGGATGTAGTTGAGTAGGTTTGATTTGGATTGGCTTGATGTTTGTGTTTTGTCTTGGCTCTCCAACCAGCACTGTTTTGGAGATCACTGGATGTGACCATTATAGATCAATGCCATTTTGACTTGTATGAGAGATGATAGAGGAAAAAATTAATTGTTCCTAAGATTCCTAGTTGCATCCACACAAGCTGTTACACTCCTTCAAATTGTTTGCCCATTCACAAAGTGGTAATCATGTCCTTCCAATAGCAAGATACAGTTATTACAAGATTCTTCAAGATATCTTCAAATTTGATTTATGCACTAATGTAGCTCATATGAACAAATATCAATTCTTATGAGACATGACCATTATTCATGAAAGAGCAAGACAGTTCAGTTCACTCACTTTCTCTCTAGGAACAGCCCTCCTTGCCTTGAGCATCTCAACAAATGTGCAACTTTAAGGCAGCACTTTTTCCACTGAACTACTTTGACCGGCTTGCACAGCTTGCCTACTGAGATTGCCTGGAAACAGCTCCATTCTGCACGCGGTTTCACCTGATGTGTTCAACTTCATGCAGTACCTTACTTGCTGGAGTTCCCAAGCCTGTTCCAGAAGCTTTTAATTTTAAGCAGCAGGAACTGAAGGAGGCTCCTTTGGAAAATATGTGTTTATCCCTCCTCCTTCCTACTGAAAAATGTTGTTTCCTATTCCTTTCCTGCCCAAGAATTTATCACTTCTCTCCATTCTTGCTGAGCTGATCCAAAACATTTAGCTATAGGAAGCTGTCATATTTTGTGCCATTTAGAGTTATGGTACATTTTGGAGAGCATCTACCCAGAGGTGTACATTTGTTCATTTTGAACTACATAAAAGTATTAGTTAAGATTTTTTTTTTTTTGCCTAAACTCTTGACCTTTTTGATAATATGAGGCCACATTCCTGTTCTCAGGCCTCTTTTTTTTTTGTCTTTATCAGATGCTATCTTTGAAAATCAAAAACATGAGTCTGTCTGTTTCCCTAGGCAGCACATCCACAAGGGAAAAGCAGTTCTTTGTGCAGATAAATTCAGATTTTGGCACATGGGACCAGATATTGCATTAAATCCTGAATTTCTCATAGGTCAGATTTGGCTGCCATGTTAAACATGCTAAGGCCTGTACCATAAAAATAGGAAAGTCAACTTTATGTTGCTTTGTCTGTAGGCTCCGGTGTTGTGCTTTAGCAGAAGTAGTGTTACTGCATGGGGCAGGTTGACCCCTTTTCAAAAGTTAGAAAAGATGGACTATATTTAAGGTAACAGTTGTAAGACCCAACAGCTATCTGATTAAACATGTTTGAAAACTTTCCTAACTTTTCAAAGTAAATAATACAGACAGACATTTACTCCTCAGTTATAGATTCTTCAGTTCATCAGTGAATAATTTCTGATGTCTGCTCTATATGTAAATAAAATCATGTCAATTAAAAAATGCTCTGTGTATTCTTCATATAATTTAGGTCTGTTCTGTCATCCTTCTTTTTTTAATTTTCTCTTAAGCTGAAGGTACTTACAGTTTGGTTTATATCCATTTCCTCTGATGCCAAGATCATATAGCACTCATCTTTTGTATTATAGGATTTTTGTGAATTGTACATATTAACTGAGGTTGCCATTCTTGTTCTTGTTTTTTGCTTCTCAGATATATTAAGGACAGAGAATGTGAATTCAACAAAAATTTCTGTCTCACTCTTCTCTCCACACTAAACTGGCTAAACCTCAATATAGACCAGACCTGCTGGCTCAAACCACCTTCATTAATTAAACTGTCAGCAGAGATGAGCTGTAAGATCGACTGTTGGCTGAGATTGGTAGTTCTCAAAGGCCAGACTTAAAAAAAAAAAAAGAAAAAAGAAACGTAAAATTATCTTTTGATGCATCAGAAAATGTGCCTATTTGAGTTTTACGTTCAGTAGTTGTTAGTAATCCAGATATCAGAAAGTTTTTAAGGATCAGATTCTGCAAAGGATAGGAAGTGCTAACTCAGCATATGCAATCTTCTGTTGATTGGGTTAAAAATGTGTTCCCAGGTCGCTGGGTTTTGCCGTCTGGGAAAAAACTCCACTGGAAATTAAATTAAATATATTAATACATTAAATTAAGTTAAATATACTGTGATCTTGTCCCTACACTTGCTCTTTGCATTGCATTTAATTTACAGTACGGCATTACAGCCCTCTACAGTGGTTTGTGCTCAAGTAGTTTTTCAAGTGAGGAATAAAATTCTTGATGGTGGTGGTGATTTCTTGTTTCTGCTGGTTTTTAACTAGAAGGTGATGCCTTTGCTCAAATGATGATCTTCTTACCTGATGAGTTGTGCAGTTCAGCAAATGTTGTAATTACTGCTTCGATATAAATAATAATTACAGAAATCTCAAAGATGTCTTTATGCAACTCTTTTCATTTATAATGTTATAAAGACTTTCTGAGGCTATATTGAGGATAAATAGCATGATTTAGCTGCTTGTGACTTTATAATTATTCACTAAATAATACACATCTGTAACAGATTCAAGCTGTAATTTTTTCTTTTTCATTTGAGTATCTGTGACCCCTGAAAAAAAAAAAAAAAAAAAAAAAAACCACACAGGTTTTTATTGTACTGGGTAGCAGGTTTTTCCCTGTAGAGCTCCAAGAGAGACTAACAGAGCTGGTCAGTAGCAGACATGGGAATTAAACTAGAAGCTGACAATTCAGAACAAAGTTAAAAAAAATCATAAATTACGGTACAGATGAATTTATCCATGTCACTTCTTAGGCTTTTCGCTCTATACTGCTTAACTGTACTCTTGCTAGCAGTGGTGCTGGAATGGATCAAGATGCATGGAAATCTGTACGGTGACTGAAAAATAAGCTCTATCGTAATTACAAAGCAGATGGAAAACAGAGTAAGGAGCACTATTTCTGATTTATTTAATATTTTTTATGGAGAAAGAGTTTTAGTAAAGGAAGAAGGATTTTTTTTTTAATCAGAAAGCAGAGTGAATATATGGTAGGTGTGTATTTTCCTCTTTTTTTATTAAAATGATAAAAGAGTCATTTATCTCTTTTTAAAATCTGTGAGGATTTAACTGTTGACACTTAGAGCACCACAGTTGCATTTTCTGCAAAAAAAAATTGAGAGAGGCTACTTTGGATTTTGAAGATGTATTTCTAGCAGGTTAAGGTAAGTAGGTAAGTTCGGTTCTGTGTGAGTATGTGAGCTTATGAGTGTGTGTGTGCATGTGGGAATGGTTTTGCCAAAATGTTACATTCCTTATGACAAAAAAATAAGAATATCACTCTCTATAATAGGTTTCAAATCAGTATTTTAAAATGCTGTTAAAACAAGATGTAAATTACTTTATTGGAGTTTTAGAAAATGCAACCATAGGAATTCTTGTTGTTTTATACTTCCTATTCAGTAATATTTAGAGCAGGGAATACTTTAAGGCAGAAGTGGAACACGTCTGGCCTTTTTCAATTTTGTGTGCTGTCAGGAGTCTTCTTAGAAGTAAAGAGATTCAATCCAATCTTGAATTGGATTTCCCTCTTTGATTAACAATGGAACATACTTAACAAGAGCCCCCTTGACTTTTTAACTACTAGGTCATAGAGTGCCATTAGGGTAAGTTTAGAAAATTGCTTTTCAGCTCTCACTCTTTTTTTCATGATATTTCTGGAGGCGTGCCACAACTAAATAATGATGTCAGATAAAATCATGTTTCATGGTAAATTTTATTAAAACCAATGATGATCTCAAAGAGTTGCATTTGCCCTTTGCCTAAATTTTTCCAATAGATTATAAAATTACAAATAAAAGTACTTTATTTGGAAATCATATTTCACCAAAATTTATCCAGTCCCCTAGGAATATCATTTTGATCTTCATACTGTCCTTGCCATAGCAAATGTTCAATGAAAGTTTGCAGTTTGGATTATGTTGATATTTAACCATAAGCAGACAGTATGGCGATAGTGACCAAAATAATCTCTTATAAATAATACTATCCATATATATGTAAATTTGAATTTTACTGCAAGTCTTGAGCCCTTTGTAATAGTGCTAAACTGTACTTTTCGACCTATACCTTCAGTGTAAAATTTTAAGGAAGGAGAAAAACATTGCTGCTTTGGGGATATCACCTGCATTTGTGTCTTTGGAATGTTTCTAGGCTATTGCACTGATGGATGTGTTCAGAAGTCTAAGTAAAGGTACTGAAGGATCCGTCAAGAGGTGGAAGAAGTGTCTGGACTCAGAATGTCCAGAAAAGGAAAAGCTCCCTCAAGAATGGAAAAACAAAAGCTCTCTTCAGAAACTAATCATACTGAGGGCACTCTGTCCAGATAGGATGATATGCGCTGCAAGGTGAAATCCGATGAACCAGGTGAGAGGTTTGGCTTGAATATGTCAGTATGGAGAAAATTCAAAGCTATTCTGTTAATAGCTAAAAATGTATTTCTCAGTGTTAGTTCTCATTGTCTTATTAGGGCTAGTAACTAATGCCACGGGATGACAATTTTTCAGGTCACCCTTCTTTAAAGTTCTGTGATACCAAAAAATCTCGGTTGTGGATACATATCCAAGCTTTTGTTCCATTATTTCCCTGCTGTGCTGCTTTAATCTTTTGATTCCCGGTGGTGGTTTGTATGTTTGATCCTCCAACTCGCACCATCGTGGCAGTTAGCCCGTTTAATGCCTTCTGAGAAAGCAGTGTTTCTGCCACAAGTATTTACTCTGCCCAGCTGTCCTGCATTTATCTGACATTATTGCTTGCACAAAGTCTTTTAAGATTGAGGTGCTCAAGAGATCCTTTTTCATTCAGAAGTTGCTGTGCTCTATCACGTGGTCCCTATTCATGCAGAAACAGGATCTTCTGTCTTGTTCTCACTGGCTGGCTCTCCTTCTTTCCTTTAGCTCACTTACCTGACACCTTCTTAATGAAACTACTGCTAAACTGTCACTGTCAGCTGCTCAAATTGAAGAATGTTGTGTGGGATTAAAGTTCATAACGGGATAATTTGAGGTGTTTCGTGCAAATTTTCTGTAAGTATGGAAGCTTTGTGATGGAAAAGCTTGGCTCAGAATAGGAGCAAGAATGGACTCAGCAAAATCATATGAAGAGAGCAGCCTAGCCACTTCTATGGCTTTCCTCCTTCACCCTCTTAAAGATATGGAGACACTACATAAGGCTCTTGTTCTCTTCTGGTTTAAGGAACACCCAGCTATGCTCCCACTAAAGAAATAAAATTGGAGCTCCAGAGGAAAATGGAGTACACAAGGGGGCATATATGTATCAGTGTGTAGTATGTATATATACAAGTATATATACTTGTGTGTATATGCAAGCATGCGCACATGCATGTGTATGCATATATTTTTTCTTAACACACAATAAAGCCATCCAGATTATAATAAAGTATAAATTACTGTGATAAAGTTGGACAGGGTTTATTTTCAGCAGAAGATTTGAGTTTTAAACTTTCTTCCACCCCCACCATATTTATGGTAAATGGGGAGGATGAAAAGTGTAAGGCCATAAGCACTACAGTATGAAGAAATTTTTAGACTGAGCATTCCTCTGCTTGGCATAATGCAGGTTTTCTTTGTACTGTTTTCTACCTTTTGACTAGATGAGGGCCAGAGGGCAATTTTCTCCATGCTCTTACAATCTTATGCCCCCTGTGACTAAATAATGGTCATTATACAAACTATATTCAATTGTACAAGGCTCTGTCGCTTTATACTTAGGATTACTATTCCCTACAGACAATACTGAGAATACCAGGTTAATACAGCTGTGACCTCACTGTGCTCAATTTAAACTCAGGCCTCACAAGGTGAGAGGCTTGTGCATTTACCCACTGAACCAATCAGTTAAAAAACTGATGTGATATCTACCACATGTTGCTCCCTTTTTTATAAGGGAATTGCTCTGTACCCCCTGTAAGAGTTTCTAAAGCTCAGTAACAATGCCGAACATCTATCAAAATGTCAAAAGGTTCATTATCTTAAAACCAAGGGAACAGATTTCTGCAGGCTTTTTCTAATACCAGCAATAAGGCAACTGTTGAGAGCTCGCAATTTTGCTTTTTGAAATTGTAAGGGTTTAGTGAAGTGCTTCAGAAGAAGTAATATGCATTGCACTAGTGATAGTGAAATTAATGGGGCTTTATCATTCTTTTTCTTTTTTTTTTCCCTCCACTAATTTTCTTATCTCCTCCCCTTCTGTCAGTCACCCTCCCCCAATTATTTCTTAATTATTTCTTTTACAGGCAAAAAGCTTGTTTAATGTTCTAGAATTATAGATTCTAGAACATTTCATAACATAGAGGAGGCTGCCAAACATGGCCATTGAGTCATTCTCCACATGAGTGTCAAACAGCCCCTGTGATGATGGTTGTCCACTCGGTTGGAGGGAGATTTCAGCAAAATGTTTGAACAGCAATTCTTTTTTCTTTGCTTTGCTTTGCATTAGTTTCTGATTGTAATAGGCCAAGCATCATGCTAATTGAGTGCATGTCATATTTTACTTTGCATTTTGTAACACTATCTTTTTATTCCCAAGAGCAACAGGAGAGATAATACAGAAAGCCTCTGGTGACTAGGTAGGATTATGTCCTCAGGAATACACTTTACCCATGTAATTAAGAACTCCTGTTCCATTGAGTAGGCCATAATGGAGGCTTGAATAAAATTAGACTGACTAACCCTTGGGAAGCTGTATAATTAGCATTGAAGTGCTGTTCTTCAGAGATAGCAATAGCAGCTTTGGCCAGCATTGTATGGTTTGAGAATCCACTCTGCAGCAAACAAAAAGATCCACACAAAGCCCTAGTAAACTATCATTCTTGGCGTAATCACAGAGTTGACAGGAGCACTACAATTGTTAATGTTGCTGACAGAAGGTGCTTTCCTCCTACTTTTTATGCCAAACAGCCAATGTATATTGCAACAATCCCTTTGTCCTGAGGGTGTACCAGAGACCCGGGTTCCACACCTTGCTATTTTGGAGGTCACTGGGACCGAGTTATTCCCAGGTTAGTCCCTAATGCTCTATTTTTAACCTCAGCAGCATATGCATTTTGTTGTCGGCCAAGTTGCCCGCAACAAACAAGGGGATAGATTAGACTGTAGCGATATCTACCAAGTCAAATAAAGTCACCATAAGATCACAGGAGAGGGAAGAGGGCTAAGCACAGTGCAAACATACTCAATGCCTCAATTTAAAGTGAAAAGATCTTAAAACAGGTTTTACACAGCTGTGCTAGTAACCAGACACAGTAGTCTAAAAATAACCATGCTTTTCTATTAGAGAGCATTGAAATATTATCATGAAGGAAAATCACACGGCTGGTTTTCAGTGGAATTTAAAGATACTCAGCTGTTGTGGGGATATGGCATGAAAATTGAGGGTGGAAATTCAGCAGTGTTGCATATCTGAAGTCACAGTAATAAACAGGAAACATCTGAGAGATTTTTGATGTTACAGAACACCTCCATTTTCAATTACGCCTCACTCCTTAGGGAAGAGGTAGGTGGGAGTTTTACTAGGAAGACTGTTGATAATGAAAGACTGGGTCCAGAAAGTGGCAGAGCAAGAGGAAGAAGGACAAGTACGTTGTAAGATAAACAAAATAAGATCTGAAAAAAAAATGAATTTTTCATAGCAAAACTGAAAGTAGTTTGAGTCAAGTGGTTGGTAAACCATCAGGAAAAGGATTGACTTGAAATTTTTGGTAACCAGTTTACCTCTTGTGTGATTTGCATTATTTTCTCAAACTCAGACATGTGATATATCAAAAAGTTGTTTTATTAATTAATTCTGGCTTTAATCACTTTCACTTTGGAAGTGGTGGGTGTAGCCTATGGAAATGAAGGTGCTGCCAGGCCATTTTCATGTCCTGTGATTTTGAAGTCTGGTTCTCTTTCCATCCCTCTATGCCCTCCTTCCAGGTTGTCAGGGGACAATTTGAGAGTATCCCCACAGCAGGTGACCTGATAAGGTGATGCAGTATTTATAGGACACCTTATGGTCTTATTCTTTGGGTGAGTATGGCACAGTGATTGCTCTTGCACCACATGCAGCTGGAAGCTGGTGCAATCAGCCATTTCTGGCACAGCAGTGAAGAGCCAGAGAGAAGCCATATGTTTGAGCTGCAAACTGAGTTGCTAGTACTGTAGCAAAAGAAAGTGGAATGTCAGTTAATGGAGTGGTGAAAGCCACCGTAGCCCACCGGTAAATCCATTTTGAATTTTTCCCTGAGATTCCCAAAGCACTAGTAGGTGCTTTGGAGGCAGATATTTTATCATTAAAATTAAGTTTGATGGATAACTTCTCTGATCTATCAGTGACATTACACCCTTTTCATATATTAAGAATCCTAAGACTCTGAAGTGAAATGACTTATGTTTTTAAGAAGTAGAATATCTGTAAACATTTTCACAGAATGACAGAATGGTTGAGGTTGGAAGGAACCTCTAGAGATGATCTAGTCCAACGCTGCTGCTCAAGCAGGGACACCTGGAACATGTGGCACAGGGTGGCATCCAGTTGGGTTTTGAAGATTTCCAAAGATGGAGACTCCACAACCTCTCTAGGCAGCCTGTACCAGGGCTCTGTCATCTTCATAGTAAAGAGGTTCTTCCTACATGGAGGTGGAATTTCCTGTGTTTCAATTTGTACCCATTACCCTTATCAGTGGCCACCACCAAGAAGAGTTCGACCCCATCCTCCCTACATTCACCCCTCTGGTACTTGTACATATTGATCAGATCCCCTCTGAATCTTCTCTTCTCTAGGCTAAACAGGCCCAGCTCACTTACTTAGTCTTTCAAAGTGAGCTTAGTCTTCTCTTTATCTAACACTTCCTCGGTCTTTACCTTGGTATGAACTGGGCTTATTTTGTCTTAGTACCCAGCTCTACAGGGGATTTAAGCAGTCTACAATTAACTTTAAATATATGAGTTATCCCCCTTACACACACATACATGCACACACACATACACACAACAGATCTGAGCTTATAATTATTTAACTAATTATTCGTTAGTTGCAGAATCAAAGCTGGAAATTTTATAAGCTAAAGGTAAAAACTCCCCTCTTGCAGCAGAAACAAGAAATGACAGGAGCTTACTTAGAATCCTCAGATTTGCTCTTTGTATCATCTGTTTAGTTAATAATAAAGTGATACTGTGAATTCAGCTTATGAAGGACATTCATCTAGTAGCCAAGTAGAAACCTTGGAAAACTCAATGAGCAAAACAATGAATTAAGTCATTGTGATTTCTGTGTCTTTATTAGTGTTGAACCGGTTCCAACTCCAGAAGAGCACATCATTCCTTAAGGAATACTAGAAAACTCAATTGAAGTTGCCAGTGAACCTCCTATGGGGATGCTAGCTAATCTACATCCTGCAGTCTTCAGTTTTGACCAGGTAGAAGCAAGATGTTCTCTTCTTTGTTCATTTTAATTACTTCTTCCCTTTTACGAAAATTGATATTGTTGGTGACTGCTTTGTAGCAGACCAGCGCTTGGAGATTCTTGTACTTGCAAACTAAATTGAAAGCCCCAGGCTACATAACCATCTTTTCCCTGCATTGCCTCCATATCTCTTGTCAATGTGGGGCAGGAGAAAAGAAAAGGAGTGGCAATAATGCATACATTTGTGTTATTGGATTTCCAGATATAAATACATGTAGCTGTATCTGTAGAGAGAAAGAAATGTATTTATTGCATCAGTTTTACTCAAATATAGCCTTAAAGACTGCTTTAAAGTCAGAGGTGTTTCGTTATACAGTACTCACTAAATTTGCTCATTTCTAAATTATTGCTAAGTTCCAACATACCCCTTCTCCCCCAAAGTGGATTTATGCATCTAGATGTTCAGGCAATGGCTGAATATGAATTCCTGTTGTTTGGCATAAAGAAAGCAATTTATGAGCAAGGACTGGGTGCTGCCACTTGATTTGTCGTTCTTTCTCTTCGTGTGTGAAGTTCTGTAGAGCTGCCTGACAGGAGGAAGAGATGGACAAGAGGAAAGAAGACATGAGGATGTGGAAACCTGGTGTGTCATTGAGCATGCCCAGCCTCATTCCCTCCAAATCCCTGCACTGATACCCAGGGTATCTTGTAGTCAGTTCTTCAAATTCAGTGTAAGCCAGCCTGTCCTCAGTCACAAAAGAGCTGGAATAGCAAGGTTGTTCATGTCAATATAATACACCGTGGTAAAGGCAACCATTTCAGGTAATTTATTAGCATTTATTTGTAGACCATAGGCCACAAGAAAGTATAGCTTGGATGAAAAGGGTAAGAATTGCTTTTACAGAAAACTCCTTTAACCAATACACAGAACAGTAAATGAGCCGTGTCAAAACTCCTTTGGCTGCAGGCACATTGATTACAATGGTACGAGATGACTCTGAAAAATGTTTGTGTGAAAGGGAGAATGATTGTGGTTTTGTGGCTACATAGATAACTTTTAATGCAGCATTTTTTTTGCATTCATTTATAGCTTATTATATATAGTAATGTTTTTAATGGGACACTGAAAAGGCCAGACAAAGTCTTTAATAAGGGCATTTTGTGTGCAATCATGTGCCACTTCAGGCTGCGTTCAATTCAAGAATATTTATATATATAGCTAGTTCATTTCTGAGCTTCATGCTTTCAGCCATGGCTGTTTGAAGTTGCTACGAATTCCTATGCAGATGCTGTCTTTAATACACTTCTAGTTAATGCTTTTCTTTGTTTTTATTTTCTTTGGTGGGGCAGGAGGACGGGCAGGGGAGAAAGAATTGTAATTAGAAAAATCCAGCTGCATCGAAAGCAGGTGGAATATCTTTCATATTTTGTGATTCTTTTCTTTGGGATAAAATTTTAATTTTAATGATAAAACTCATGATTGTGACCTAAGGAAAGTTTTCTGTAAGATATAATATTATTCACTTTAGCTCTTTGCTACCTGTTTTTCAGTTAACGACAAGCTATTTGGCAACTATGAGGTTCTGTCTCTAAAATTTCTCCAACGTTATGTTAAATAATCCTTAACCTAAAAAATGTAAAAAAGAATGTAAAAAAGTCAAAGAATCAAGAGCGAACTCCTGCAGATTGTATAGGAAAGCACCGTGTAGTTTGTCTCCATAATTTAAAAAATAGCTAAATAAAACACTGCACAAAATACCTCCTTGACAAGATTTTTTTACTAATGTTATAAAGAATGGATGCAAAAGAAAAATGTGCAGCATTCGCTTTTCAAATGTGACTTTTTGGAAAAAAATGTATGTAAAATCTGAAAGAGTAGCGTGCTTTTCAAACACACCAGCAGATTTTCTATTTGGAGTAAAATATATGGATGTTCTGCGCTAAGAAACTGTAGTAGTAGAGTAATATTTATGGACTTCTATTCAAGTTCTTTATGTTTATTGGTTTCGATAATATAACAGCTCATTCCCTAAAGTACATTTATAGATAAAGGGATAATCGTCAACAATACTGTTTCTTAGTAAATACTACAGAAAATATTGCCTAATAATAGATCACTAAGAAACCTGTTTCTTCCTCTCCTTCAGGTTTGTGAGTGCTCTTTCTTACAGCTGAGACAGGTATGGCTATCTGGAGTAAAGCCAGCTGCTAATGGATAAACATATTCCTTTGACAAGATACCCTTCCCTTGTGCACCAAGGAACACGAATTTAAAGGCACCCTTCCCACCCGCCCCACCATCTCCCTCTCCTTCCCTTTCTGTGCTCTTTTCTCAATTTTTTTCCTATGAGACTCCATTTTGGCTCTCCAGGCTGGAATCTCAGGTAACTCACTGTGTCTGTGTCAGCATCCTCTGTAACTATTTAGAGACATGCACAAAAATAAGAAGTAGTGATCAGGTAACCACCCACCAAGGTTATTTTTAGTCGGTCAGCTGTTTATACTGAATAAGGAGGACATAAGTTTTTTCTGAAGCTGTTTTTTAAGTAGCTGACATTATATGATTCTATTGCTGACTATGAGCATAAACCAGATCAAAGGGTGCAGGATCTTTTGGCAGTAGATGCTTGAACTTCCTAATATAGGTCAAGCCAGTTCCACATCAGTAGCCTAAGGGAAAAAAAATGCCCTTCATTATGTTAACAAAAACAGTGGTTTACATGTGCATATATGCCAAATTCATTAGGCAGGTAATGAAGCATTTGCACAAATGTAATTACATACAGCAATTCTGACAGTTCATAACACTGCATTAATAATCACTACAATTAGTTCTGATGATGGAAGCAATTTACAGCACGTCACATGTATAAATAATGGTGCATTTCCTGCATGTGTCATTATTATGTATTAAGGATGCCACCTTGTTGTGACTTTCTCAATAATGTTCCCCTTGAGTCAAAGTTAAGGGTAGATGAGTGATTTTATTTCTGAGCCACAGCATATTTTACAGTTGTATGGTTTAAATACTCAGCTGAGGTCACTTCTTTACAGAAGTTTTGTAAATGTAATGCCTAATGCCTAAATAATAGTAATAGTAATTCACTACTTAAAATAATGCAGGTGCTACTGAATAGGTCCTTCTATCTTTGTAATTAAAGAAATTTAAGATATGTATAGCTTCGAAATAATTTCTAAATGAAACAAGAGTGATGATTTAGCAATGTTTCAATTTAGAATAAAAGTCCAGAAATCCAGAATATTGCAACGCTTATTTCTCGTTGCTAATATACCTCATTCTTGCTGCTCTTTAAGCTCTTTAAGCTATTTTCAAACTACAGTTCATAAGCATGATAATTGTTCTATTTAATAAGAGAGAAATCATGGTGGGAGGAAAGACTGGAAAAATCTGTAAGAGAATTATTTCTCTCTTTAGAAATACTGTGTATTGGCCCTTTTCATTGTATTGGCTAATGATTCAGCGCTTTATGGCTTCGTAAGATTTTTTTTTAACATAGTTATTAACGTAGAGAGAAAAAATGATAAAAGTTCTTGAGAATTCAACTTTATGTGTATATGGATGTATATTCGCATATATAGCAATAATTTCACCTCGTGTATCCTTTAGGGACAACTTTAGCCCATCAGGGACTGACCAGAAAGCACAAACTGGAAAATTTGAGTTAGTCTGTCAGTTAATGGAAGTTGTCCTAACTTCACTGACAGCAGTGGAGCAGTGATCGTTTGTGCCAGGTTTTGGTACTTCCCTATGAATATATATTCCTCTTGTATCTCATTTTGGCTTATCCCACTTCCTCGTAGATGAAATCTGCCTTACAAGCATTTTTGACCTTCTATTTAAAGTCACTTCAGGTGGAATGCAGGATTTTCTCCATACACAGGTTCATGAAGTTACTACTCAGTATTATGAATGGACTCCAGCCCCTTCATATCCATTTCTCAATGTATTAGGACTACTAAACATGAGTGAAACCCTCCCTGCACATATAGGAGCTGGAGGGATGTTCCTGGTGAAGAAGCAGACCAAATCAGCCAACGTTTGAGTGATGTGGAGGATCAGTTTCTTTCTTTGAGTGAAATAGACCAATTTTCTAAAGAGTATGATGGCAATTATGCAAACCTGACAGCTCCAAAATGTTTCTAACACAAAATGCCTATTTTTTCACTTTAAAAAAAAATGTCCTTCATATCACAAGCATTATCACAGTGTAATCAATGTCCCCAGAGATGTGTGGCTGAATGAGGTTGTACTCGGTTAGAATACTGCTGTACTCTTCTAAAGGACACAGGAGGAAAAATAAATACATTTCTTGGGATGAATATATATTAAATTAGAAAAATACTAAATACACATTTTTTGCCAACAAAAACAGGTGTATTTTAACTGCAAGAATGTTTTATTCTAAACCAAAGTTGTTGGTGTTTTACAAAGATTCTCTGCTCAGTCTTCTCATCACATTGTTTATAATATTCTGGTGGCCTTTTTCTTTCATTCATTTCAGTTGAAAAGAAAGATGGATTAGTGCTTCACACATTCAAATTGAGGTAGACTTATAGGAAGCGCACTGGAATAGCTGCAGCTATTTTACTTGTTCTATTCTGCCACATCACACAATATTTAAAGCCTGTAATTAAGTTTTTACTTGAACTGTTGGGAGGCAAATACTGCCCCCTAGGGTGCAAAGGTTCCCATCCATAGAGGCTTCATCACAAACTGGCATATTTTGCAAACCAGAGGGTAGCAAAAAGAAGCTTCAAATTTTGTGAAGCCAAATAAAACAGAAAGACAGTAGTTCCTTGAATGAAATGTGTTACTGCTACTAATCACAAGCTCTGAGGATGGTATTATAATTCTACAGTAAACATAATGCTTACATGATGTGGTAGCAATGGGATTAATATTGATTCAATTTTTAACGGAATTCCTGAATGCATCCCAAATTCAAATAATGTAGAATTTCACTTACTCGGTGTTTCCTAGTGAGGACATATAAAAGACTGCAATCAGATATAAGATTTTTATTTCTTCTCTGATAAAGGCACAGTAGGTTACCTCCCTGTCATTCATAAGGATTACATTTTGAAAGGTTCGTATGGGAAAATACATGCACTTGTTAATAAGTTATGTTCCCTTATGTCATGCGGTGTTTTGAAAATGTACTTTGCTTTTAAAATCTTTTTATAAGGGGTAAGGTAGAAAACATGAGGCTTAGATGATACCGCTTTTATACCATTACTGAATTTTAGTAATAAATTTGGTATTTTAATCATAATCTTTCACCTGATTGGAAAAGTAATATGTTGCAATTAAGTGATTTTCCAAACAAACAAAAAAGATAAAGGGATCCCATCTTCTTGTCTGTCTGTCTTGGAATAAACTATCATCTAATTTGTAACGAGTAGCAAGACTCATCACGAACAGATTTTGTCTGCTAAGGTTTGTGACTTGGCCTGTTGCTTGTTTAAACAACTCTGCAAGCACCTTTACACGGCAACATGAAAACAGTGTTTTGTAGCATTGCTGGAACAGCCAGCTTAATGACACAGGGCATGGTGCATTAAAGTTTCCTAATAGTCTAATATTCCTTTTCCTAATAGTCTCTTTTAAAGTGGTGGTGTTTAGAAAGGTCTGGGTGCACCTGGGAAAGTATCTTTTATTAACCTGCTAAAAATGATAGACTCAGAAGTTACACAGTTTGACTAAATAAATCCTCAACATTTAGCTTTTCTGTTTGTATGTTTCCTTCTCTGTACAAATAATGGAAACATAATTCCTTTCCTGGCTTTTACCTATTTCCAAAGTGTAGAAAGCAGTTTGTAGCACCGCTTCTGCCTTTTTCGCAGTCCATCTCTCTGTATCCGTAGTTTTGTCAGATCGCCACCAGCTGATACATACTGCATGGTGTGAATTTCACCAGTGCCCCTTAGGCAACAAATGTCCAAGGTTTTACAAGTCAGAAACAAATGACTGAACTTTTAAGCAGACACAAACACACACACATGCACACACACGGAGCGTGAAGAGAATAAAAAGAAAAGAAGTTAAACCTGCAGCTCTGTCTAATTTAGTTTAAAAAAAAAACTTGGGAACTACTTTAGTTCTTATATATATGCATATCTGTGTGTGTATACATAAAATACATGTATATTTTGTATATATACATATATATATGTATATATACATATACATATACATTTATATATATACATATATATATACACACACGTATATATATGTACACACATATATATATACATGTATATATATAAACTGATGGATTCTCCTACAGCACTGAACTAGTCACTTTAGAGAATGAATACATAATTTGCTAAGAATAATTGAGGTATTTTTCAAACGCCCTTTTCAGACTTACTATTTCTCTTTGTCAGAAGGTAAAAAGCTGATTTGGGAAAAAAAAAATATTAACATGTTGGTCATTTGTGCAGCTTGGCTAAGCTAGGGAGACTGCACTTTCCACCCTGGCCGTGCAGCCGGAGTCTGCCTCATTGCTCCGAGTGAAACGGGTTTGCTCGCGCCTCCCCCGTCCCTAACTGGGTTTCCACACGCCAGGAGGCCGCGCGCAGATTAGCGCGATCGGAAGGGGCTGCTCGGCGGAGGCCCGGCAGTGGTTGCCATGGAGATGGGGCGGCTAACGGCTCGTGTGCGCGCGCCCTGCGCGAGGCCCATTGCGCCACCCGACAGCCCAGGGCGCGGGGGCATGGCGGGAAGCTCCTGCTGCCGCTTCCTGCTCTGGTTTGTGCTATGGGTAAGTAAAGAATTACTGCTGCCATCTCGGGCAGTCCATTAATCTTCGCAAGCCTGAGCTTTCAGTCAAGTAATTGTAAAATAAGTATAGGTGGGAAAACCTGAGGAGAATCACTGCTATTGTAAAGCCTTTGGAAAGTTTAGGGATCCAACCTTGAGTGTGGATCCACTATTACTTTAAACAATTAGATATCTTTCCAAGCTTTCTGCTGTAATTGTAATCTGAGGAAGCAACGTTTTTGACAAGAAAACAGAAATTCCTTCACTTACTGGCAGCCAAATGAATGCAAACAGGGTAGCAACACGTTTCATCAGCGCTGACATTTTATGTTCACTAGGGAGATTACCTTGTCTTTTACCTGCTTAGCTTGATGATGAATATCTTTTAGCTATAAATTCATTCCACAACTGTGTTAAAATAAAGCACTATGTAGTAATTTTGCTGGACCTTATCTGGGATTTGTCAAGTGGACAAAAGGGCAGTGAGTTCCTGCTGTGAACTCAAATAACCTTCAGTGTCTCATTGTGGGCATGACTCCAGGAATACAGTAAAACCTATTTTAAGTGCCACCAAAGAGAATGGTAAGCACGGATTGTCTGATAGTTTGGTCTTTCACTCCGGTGAATAACTGCTTTTTTCAGCACCTACTGGGCACTACTTTAAAGTGGTGTCTTAAGACATAGCTTATTATAGGTGAGGTTGGTGATGCTGGTGCTGATGAACGGCTGGCTGCAGAGCCAAAATGACTTCAAAAATAAGTGCTCACTGATATTACTGCAAGTGGCAGTTTGTTGTTGACTAAATGCCAATAGCCTTTAAAATGTGTTGTGATAGTGTGGAGTGGACCTTGCGTTAGGGAGAAATAGCTGTTGTGAAAACAAAGCTACTCAGCCAGAAAGGTTTCTCAGCAAAAACAGCCTGTGAGACTGGAGTAAATCCCAGTCATTTCTATGACATTAAGTTCAGAGGATCTCTTTGAATCCGGAGAAGTCTTTGCTGCTCAGGAGTAGGGATACTGAAAAACAAACCTGATGATTGATGGAGCTTTTTTTCCTATTCTGTCCTCAGGAGGGTAGGCCAGGGAGAGAGAGCACATCTCACCATCGCAATCCAGCTACTATTTAATTCCTGACCTGCGTCAAAGTCCCCAGTCTTGTCTTTATCTAAGGGGGTAGGAGATGCCTGTTCTACAGGAACGGTGCAGTTCACAGTACGTTATTCAATATTGAGCTGGCCGAGACCTTAATTTTCTCTGCTGTGAAAACTATCATCATCATCTATCTCATTAAGGTCAAGGATGCAATGTACACCTCCCCTGTCCCAAGTTTCCAACATTTGTAAAGATGGATTGGAGCAGCATGTTCTTCCTGTCTAATCCAGCTCCTGGATTTTCAGAGCCCAGCAGAAGAGAAAGGGGCCACAACACACAAAGAAATGTCCTGACAAACATTTAAGAGCATTGGGATCACTCCTTCTGACAAGCTGAGAATTTCTCAAATACTGGCACATGTGCTCTCCCATTTCTGCAAGTGCTACCAAACCGCATGTATTTGTCTCATCTATCTGATGCCTCCTTAATCCAGATGCCGTCTGAAAGGTTATTTAGAGCCCAGTATGTTTGCTCTTAAGTAACTGCACATCTTACAGTTGTGACTGCTGTGATGGGATAGATGTTTGGAAGAACTAGGGCTCTGGTCCTGGTCCTCGGTCCTGTATGACTCAGTATCAGGCTGCAAAATGAGATAGTAATCCTGGCTTGTCATTTCCAAGGAGATGCAGAAACTCAGTACTCAAAAGTACTTGAGTAGTGGCAGTCCTTTAAATAGCAGTACTTCAGTAGTGCAGAAAATGGGAATATCAGAAAAGTAAATATTAAATGTGCTGAAAGGCCTTTGATTAACTGTATTCCACATATCCAATAGACTCCAGACAGATTTCTGAAACCTTGTATGAAAGAACATACCAAGAAATGACTTTTTTTTTTTCCTCTTACTGCAGCTAGAAGGGGAACTGGCTCCAGCAGCAAGTTTCTTGGCCCCATTAAGCCTGGGCTCTGCTGGATACCATAAATACATAGAATAAATCCTTCCACCACAAAGCCCAGCGCTATATGGACTGCACCCCAATGCTGAGATAGCATACGTGACAGCAACATCAGGTAATTACTTAAAAACATTTTTTTGGAAACGAACCCCTTTATTTGCAGAAGGATCAGGAAAATCTGCAAACGAAAAGTGTCTTCATCTTCTGCCTGAGATTTTATTTCTCAAAAAAAGATGGATCAGATTAACAAAAATCAGTTGCATTTTAATATTAGTGATGAATGATGGCCTGTGTACTGTACTGCAGTAGGGAAAATTTGGACCAAAAGAAAGGATTGACAGAGTGTTTAATTTGTTACAGAGTCCATTTCTTTTTCACTGTGAATTTAGCATGAGGTGGGAAACAAAGAATGAATCTTTTTTGTTGTTAAAAAAAAAAAAAGTGTAGCAATATTACCTTAGAAAGCAGTTGTTAAGATTGGCCAAGTTAGTGCCTTGTACGCGTCGCTCCAGTTCGTTGTGTGAGAAATCCCTCCTGCGTGGGCTCCCTGCTCCATCCGGCTCCGGCAGCGCGGGAAGGGGCTCCCAGCCTGCGGCCCTGGTTTGTGTCTGCCCCGTTCCCCAGGCAGGACACGCAGGCTGCTCGTGCCAGGACCAGCAGCCAAGCAGAGTGTTCTCCAGCTGCTCCCCTTCCTTGGCCCTTCATCCAAACAGGAGCCTTGTTTGTGGCTTGCTCTGAGCCCGCTGGAGACTGACCGTTGCCAGCAGTGGCTGTGAAGGAGACTTTCAGGGTCTTTTATTTCTGTGGCAGTGTGAACAGGAGAAGTCTAGATGAGGAGGACGTCTGTCAGTCTCTCAGCCCCAGTACCTCTCTTGCACCAAATCTGTAGTTTGAGTAGTACAGTGGCATTTACCTTTTGGAGGCCTTAACCTGTGAAACCATGTTAACCTATTGCATGCCATGTAGAAGGGAGCACTAATACAGACATAGCCACTGTCACTTCATATGCCAAGTGGAACACTGTATTTCTGTTCAGTCAAGAGAGCTCAGATAATAATCTTAGTACAGCCAAGCTGATTTCAGAAAAATTAAAAACACTGGATTTTTCAACAGGGAACACTAGTGTTCATGCTTAATACTTAGCTCAAAAAAAAAAGGATAAGCAGGTTACATCTGAAGTCAAGAAACTCCCCAAACGGACTCATTTTCTAGTGCAGGGGGGTTGGACTAGATGACCTCTAGAGGTCCCTTCCAACCTTAAGCATTCTATGATTCTATGATTCTATGATTCTCTCTTGATCATAGGTAGGGTAGGATGAGTAAAACCATCTTGCAAAAGAATATTGTGTAGAGGTACCATGGTATGCCATTCTGTCTGTGCATATTGAGGCAAAACCATTGCCGTGCTTGGCTACCTGGAGACTACTGCAGTATATACTGTAAGAAATGTAATTGCTGATCCTAATGGACAGTTACCCAGACCATAAGAAACTACCATCATAGTATGGTATTCATTCAATTCTGTCCTGTAAGAGGATTCTGATTTTGAGGTCTCGTGGAGATGGTTGCAGTCATCAGAGAGATACAACAGATCCAGACTTAGTAACTGTTTCAGTGACCTGGAGTTTAGACTTCAGCTTCTAGTTTTCCTCCTCCCTACCAGAGCTCTATGACGTTTCTCCTCCTTGTTCTGTAACTTTGTCTCTTTCCTTACTCCCTCTTTTTTGTCTGGACACTATTCTTTTCTCTTACCACGTCAGATCATGGAGGTTTTGTGGAGAGGAATATGACAGCTCTCTATGCAAGCAGAAAACAATGCCTCATTCTTCTGTTTCCTCAGGGATCTTGTGGCTTTCACGTTACGTTTACATTTCCTGTCCACATCAGAGCGTGGGAGAATTCTCCGTGGCATTCATCATTTATCCTGCCAGCACTATGTCTCAGATGGAAACTAAGAATTTTTCTTTTGCTCTTTCCTTCTTTCTTTCTTGTCTTTCTCTATTCTATCCAATTCCTGTTCACTAGTACTGTTAAGAATTGTTTTTCATTTTGGTACTGGATTCCAGAATTGGCAGGGAGGGGAAGAGACACTTTTGGCAGGGGGGAGACGTGTGTTTTGTGTGTGCATGTCTAAGTAAGTGCACACTGTATTTTGTTTTCTCAGACAATAAGGACTGGAGTGGAGGCTGGGAGAAGCTATTAGGTACTAACAGTAATATAAACTACTGATCATGCTTGGCAAAAAGCAGTGCAATCTTCAGGGTACACCAGTATACAGCAGTCATCCTTGGCTCAGGTTGGTGGGCTATGGGGGTCAATTTAACTTTTTTTTTTTTAATTAATAGAGTCTGTTAAGTGCTAATTGGCTTGTGATCATTTCTCCCAATACTGTTGCTGAGCAGATGGCATAGGTGGTGGTGCACTGCTGTCTTGTACCCTAATAACCTTTTGATCACTACTGATGAAAAAATGAGACCTGCAAGGAGAGGAGTCAAGCAGAGGTCCTGATTGCAGTGATTTGCAACAGCTCTATTTGCATTGGCATACAAAAATGTCCTGAATGCTGTTCTGGAGAAGCTTCCTGAGGAGTTTAACATGTCAGAAACTGTGCAGCAGACTGTCTCATCCCTCTATGCCCTTCTTTGCTTTCAGGAATGTGAGAGGATGAACCTTCTCATTTCAAAGATGAGTAGGTCTCTTGAACAACTGGACCCTTGTCTGAAGGAGCGTGACTTCTTAAGAGCAGTGTATTTTCTGTGTATTTTGGGGGTTTTAGATTTTTTTTTATATACATGAAAGAATAGCTATTCTTTATGATGCCAGTATGCTTTTCAGTGGTCTCCAAACAAAAGGGAAGCTGATGTTTTCTCCACAGATGAAAATCCTGCAGCCTGCACTCTTCTGTGGTGCTTTGAAAGACACACGGGCTTAACTAGTATATCTGTCTAGGCATGGCCTTGCTCCCTGGTAAGTGTGCTACAGTATCTACCAACAGTAATTCATTCCGTTGAGCTACTACGCAAAGTTATGCTTCTGACCTAAAAACGGCAGCTTTGTTCCATTCATTGCTAAAAACTTGTCATGTTCATGCAAATCAAGTTTTACTTTGAAGAGAATTTTGCAGAAATATTACGCACTTTGCTGAAGTAAGGCTTTGTCACCTCCCTTTGAGATCAGTGCTAGGGCTGCTCAGCATCTTCTGTTCCTTCTATCCTGCCTATACTTTGCTCAGCCTTATCTTGGAAATTTATGTACACTACTGAAGATGCTATCAGACAATTTGCATTTAAGAAGGAAAAAAGCAGAAAACTTTTGATCATTCTGCTTTGGCAGACCCACAGCCCCAGCTGTGAGTAGTGTGTAGTCACTGCTGTCCTTAGAAGGGCACCCTGGTGAAACCAGCCGTCCCAGCCAGCAGGTCCTAATGTGAAGTACTACCCTGAGCATCACATTTATCTTCACATGCATACAGTCTACACTAAGACTCTATGTTTAAACATAGCTTTGTGACATATTTAAAAATAAGCATCTGTTTAAAACCGAATTATGCTGATATAGCACTACAGCTACAGCACTACCCTTTAAGCTACGTGCCCACAGTTATTACAGGAGTCAGGTGGGATATGCAACTGGGGACTCGTAGCTGAAGCCCAGCTCAACGAACATCCATGTCAGTCATTTCTGTAAGGGCTATTCCAGTGAATCGATAGGAAAATAAAAACTTCCAGTACACACAGCTAAGAGCAAAGGGCATCCTTACATGTGAACTTTTCATCTGAAAAGCCCAGAGAAGCCAGCTAGGGGGTTCTGCCCAGAGCAGCAGTTTAGTACCAAGCCTACGAGAGTGTCTGCCGCTTGCTCAGAGCCTGCCTTGTACTTAAAGCAAAAGGAGATAAATACTGCTCACAGTTAGCTGGCACAGCTAATCTGCCTCACAAAAGCACATTCCTCAATGAAACACTATAATGTGCTCTATGTTATTTCCTTGTCCTTCAGTGTTGTGTGCAGGTATTTCTGCATATAAGAATTATTGAGCTGCAATGCAAATGATCTTGCAAATGTTTCTCTTGATTATTCTTTATTCTTTCTACATAAAAGTATCCTACATGAATGTTAACATAATCAGACTGCAATACAAGCATGTTGCATTTAAACAAAGCTGTCTGAAAATTTGGTTGTACATTTTAAAAGCAATATCCAAGCAAGAATTATATCTTTAAAAAGTCTGGAATTTGTTTGATTTAAACCAGGTATGGTTACTCTAAGATGGCTGGCTCGGGCAGCAGATGCACTGACATAGAAAATGCTGGTGAGCAATCCTTTTTCTTTATTGGGATGAATTTTCCTTTTTTATATAAAACTTTTTTTTTTTAAATACAAAAAAAACACTCTTCCACTTTCATGTTTTAGTGGTTAATTGCACTTTGGAATAAAGAAGAATAATATCCTCCTGCTAGCAGGCTGCATTAGCTTTGGCTGGAATATAATGGCATTCAGATGAAAGTGTCCCTTCTTTGTAGGGACAAGGCCCATGAACTAAGGGGTGGAGGGACAGGTGCTGAAAGCAAGGATTGGAAAATTGAATTTTTATGCTCAAGTCTGGGCTACAAAGTTTTTGTTTGTTTGTTGTTGTTTTAAAGAGGGGGTATACTTTCTGGGTAGTTGTTAAACACCCTTGCTGCATATTTTCACATAAATAAAAATATTGCTCAAATCTACAAAAGTCTCCATCACGTAGCTGTGTGGCCACATTAGAAGTTAACCACTCAAGATTCAAGAGTGCTATTCCACTCAATGTACAGGTCTGTGCATAAATGAACGTACTGCAGGTAGATTTCTCTACTGAGACGTTTTCCTGAGATCTTCTGTGTAAGACCAACCAATAGAAAAGATTCTAAATGCCAAAATGCATATACTATACCCTACAAATCTATCTTATACAAAACACAGTAATAACCTTTCAAAAGTCAGAACTTGTCTACATATTAACTGTTTGCAGGCGCAGCTTGAGTGCAGTGTTCTCAGTTGTTATCCGCCAGTTGTTTTTGTAAACTAGAAGACACATGAGAAAACATAGTTAGTGCTTTTAGGAAACTCAAAAAAGAGTATTTCCACGTTTGAATATGACAGTTTCCAAGCCACCACCACTATAAGCCTGAGGCAATCAATACTGATTTCAAGACATGGAAGAACATTTCATTTTCTAAAGTAAATTAGCTGTTTATGCAGAGACTATGACTCACTTTGTGGGGGTTGATTTCAGCCTAGAAGTAATCTGAAGGATCTGCCTGAGGCCATGTAAGTCACAAGCATTATTTAAAGGGATGTATATTCAAAAATAAGCTAGCACAAGTATCGTATTGGTTTGAAGTTTAAAAAGTGACTATTTCTTATTAAAGTAAAACCACCCATACTCAACGACCAGCGAGACTCCCAAGCAGTGAAACATCTTATACAGAGTTATCTGCTGTCAGAGACCAAGCCTCATACTAGGTTTAATGTCATACAGTAACTCAAGGGCTTTCAACTTCTGTAAAGCTATTTTAGAATGACAAGCTACGAGACGCTCGTACTCACTAACTACATTTGACAGAAACATTTCGAGAGCCCAACTCGAGTTCGGGTCGTAGTTTCCGAGGGAGGCTGCGGCTCGCAGGAGGACCACGGGGTGAAGCCCTCACCTTTCAAGGTACTCCTTCACGTTGTCGTAGCCACAGAACTTTGCCAAGTGAATGAGCATTCCCGTGGCGCAGCGGCCATCGCGCCGGCGGCAGTAGCTGCAGTTACAGATCCCGCGACACGGAGGACAGATCCAGTCCTGAAAGGGGAGGTAAGGACAAGTCACGAGAAGGTTTATATTCTCCTTCACATTACCCAAACAGGCATGTGTATGGCTTCCTTGCCACTTCGTTATTCAGGGCAAGATTTTAAAAGCCAGAATCAGAGAGCCAACCAAAATTGTTATGCTTTCAAATTTCTGCAGGATTAAAGAAGTGACCACGTTCTAGCCTGTCTGACTGAATATTTCTTACTCGGACGACGCTGGCTCATTGAACGATCTGCTCAGTTTTTAAAACAGACTAAAAGCGTCTGTAATACTGCCTAATGATAGATACTTCCTATGCTAGGCTGGTGAACTTTCCAAAAAGAGATGGGCACCCACACGTGCAAGTTTCATCAGATCTGCTGGGAGAGCCGCCTGCCCAAGCGAAGGACTCCCGAGACGGCCCTCCGCAGGCTACAGCCGTGCGCTTCCTGGCTGTTGGAAGGCGCACGTGAAGGGGCTAAAAGCCCACCCTGCAGGACAGTAGCTATTCCTTCTCCGTGCCGGGAATTCCACTCGAGTTCCAAGAGTGGTGTTAGTCCTAACAGTACTATGTATGTAGCATCTTATTGCAAGAAAAGTGAACACCAGTTATCACAGCTTTACACTCATCACAGCTTACTAACAAAACCACATCCAGTATATTGTCCTTCCAGGCCAAAGAAACGATACTTACGGGATCCACCAGTGCTGATTTAACATCTTCACCGTATCGATTTCGAAGACAAGGGCCACAGAACTGTCCCCTTACACCTCCACAGCCCTCATTACGACAGATTGTCTTTGTATCAATTGTCTTTTGTCGACACTGGTGGCAAGTACTACCCTAAAGTTGTACAGGAGGAGAAATACATATTTATGAAAGACATCTTAAATGCTTGTTGTAGAAGTCTCCTACTATACCTTTCTCTGCTAACAGCAAAGCACAAGCTTCAGTTCAAACCAAGCAATGCAAAAACTGCTAACAAAATGTAGCTGCTGTTATTACGATCAATTATATAGTATGTGGAGATATGCTAGGGATTTTAGAGACAGTGCCTGTCCTCAGTTGCTTTGGAGTCTCATAAACTATATGAGCCTTCTGTTCTGTTCTGTTCCCTTCCTTGCTCCAAGGGAAAAAGAAAGCTCAAACTAGTCAGAAAATGAGCTTGTGACTCATCTCTGCAAGTATAATGAGGCATGAAATGTATAATAAGAAACTCATCCAGATCTTTATGATCATTAATAATAGCCAAATCAGGTGAGGGAGAGGAGGAAGAGTTTCAAGAGTTTTGGAAACTAACCAACCCTTACAAAAATGTCATTTTGCGGGATACAAGAAGCAGCAGGACTCAGTATTATTTAATGGTACAACCACAGCAACAGTTATTTATGTGATGTGAGAATGAAAGATAAATGGGACTTCAACTCTTATCAGCGGTGAGTCATAGCTATATCCATTTACACTTAATAGCTCTGTGGCAGGAAAGATTTGGTCTCAGCAGTGCCTTGCAGAGCCAGAAAGGATGGGGGGTGGAGGGGGACTGTAAAATGGTGCTGGTAGAAACCAGCAAGGACAAGCCCACAGAAGCCCAGCAAAGCCTTCAAGCTGCATTTGCACAGCGTGACGATGCAGGGCTGTGCTCTCAGGAACCCCGGGAAGCCGCATCTTTCAGCAAGCACCAGGTGAACTCAAAAATACTTTAAAATGGATGGACAGCATAAAGGAAGTAACAGCCACTTACTATAACTTTATCATAGATTTTGTCTTTAACAGTGATTGCAACGTTGTCCAACTCTTCCGCAGTAATATCCTCTACAGGACGGCAAGACGAGTACTTTGATGACCTCCTCTTTTTGCGCACGCCACAATCCCCCTGCTAAACAAACTCATCTCAACACCTTTGTCTGGTGGCACGAAGACTGTCACCACACTGGGTGACAAATTCTTTCCTTTAGAATAGACAGGCAGGCCAGAGGGGGCAAACTACAGAGACCAATGGAAGAACAGGGAACGGAGCTAGGTTTCCATCAAAATCATTACCACCTCTTTCTCTCCCTCTCCTCCTCAACTCTTTCTCTACTGTGTTTATTATTTATTCTGATTGTAAGTTCTTCTTTCCCATAATTATCTCCTTGCTACTTCTATTCCCACAATCCCTATCCCAATTTCTCTAATGACATTCTCTCATATCATACAAAAAAAACTTAAGGAAATTTTGGGCTACGCTGCCATACCCAGGCCTTTCTTATTATCCTTTTTCCTACTTGGGAAAAAAAAAAGTCTTCCCCACACTGTTAAGTGCTCTTTTTCTCTTCCAATATTTTTCTCTTTGACTCTGATACACAGGTGATCCACACTTCCCAGATTTCAAACTTCATGTACACATCTGATTTTTAGCTTTCCTCCTACCTTCTTCTTAACACCTTATTTGACCTTGAATCAGTTGTTTCTCTCCATTTACCAGACCAGGTTCCCCACCACTGCTACTCTACTGTTTAACAGCCAAGTTCCCTCTGTAATGCTTCGGCTATTCCCATTAGCAGGACTAGGATCAGTCCTGGGATCAGTCAACATCAACGATGCACAGGTAGAAACTTAAGAATCTTCCTCATAAAGACTACACAATAAATAATAATCAGGCAAAAAAACCATCATTGGCCAAAGGAAGGAAGAATTCAGGAGATACAACAGAATGTATCAAAAGGTGATTTAAAAAAAATAAGCAGGGGGAGGCAGGAGAATAAAATCTAAAACTTTGATTGTCTGACCAGTGTGTCGGCAGTTGGCTGGTACAGACTCCCTTAATCACGCAAAGTTCAGCTATGTAACTCCTCCCTATCCTCCCTCTGCTGTCTCCGGAGGATTCTGGCTAGCTTTTCCTTGACCCAAAGAAAGATCTGTCCTTTTACCACCACCAGCACCCGGCACTGCCACTCTGAGGCCTCACACTGTATTAGCTCTAACCATTTTCCATGATAAATAAATGCTACAAAATGAGCAAGCTGCCTTGTTGCATTTGGATAACACAGTGTTCACAAACAGAGCCCAGCTAACGGATGAAAAAGGAGACAAAAAATCCTGCAATATCACATCTTCTGTAGCTAATACCAAAACACAGATTCTCATCAACTTTCTGTAAAATGGGATGCCTGCTCTACATGTTGGACCAAAATTTAAATGGATACTTCCTAATCATTGATTTCTGGAGATATTAAAGTTGGGCAAATACCACACTGAGTCTTTTCTTCAAGAGGTTTTGCTGTCTGTAGCTATGGAAGTGTTCTGCAAATTTGGAAGCAGACACACTAAATTTTTCCAAGGCAAATTTCTCTGGAGGACGAGCATTTCTGGTTGGGTTCATGCGACGCTCTATCTGGCCTTCAGTAAATGTCCTCCTTGGGATTTTCTTCTGTTTCTAGAGATGGAAAAATATAGAAAAAGACAGGAAAAAAAGGGCAACAAATGTTTGTGATGTTAAACACCAACAATTATCTCAAAATAGCTGCCTGACAATTGTAGAATTCTGGTTCAATTTGTTCTTCTTCCACTCATTATTTGCTAAGCCAAACCTCTGCAATTTGTAGCATACTTAAGAATTTTTCCCTACGTACGTTTTTGTTCCTTTAAGACCACCACATTCGCAGTCAAATTCTTTACCAATTAACATCACTAAACAGTGCAAAAATTTCACAGAAGGCATTTTAGGATGGAAGCCCTCACTGTTCTTCAGCAGTTCAAGATCTTTAGCAGTTCAGACTTGTCTACAATCTGAATACATCTTCAAGGAGTAACTCAAGCTCTAATTTATTTTAGTTTATATATTTAAATTGAAAAGGTCATGCATGGGCCACCCACATTCCTGGAAGGCACAAGGTATCCTCTTACTATCATCACACCTGTCCATTGTACATGACTGAATTGACATAAGAGAACTGCACGGCCACCTACCATAAAGACATCTATAGAAATGTGACCATATTAAACGCGACAACATAAACAAGATGCAGAATGTAACACTGCTTGCTGCCATACTCTCCTTAAAAAGAATGAAAGATACCAACTTTCATGTTACAAGGAGATGTGCTAGAAGTCAAAAATCAAGCAGAAGAGGTAATTAGTGTATACCTGCTTCCCTCACCTCTCTTCAAATAAAGATATTAAATAAAAATAAAATTTACATATTAAAAGAATATTTAATATTCTGTAATAAGCATTTAACAACAGCTATCAAGGTTTCGGCCTCTTAAAGACTGTAAAATTTGTTTCCACATGACAATTATCACAGAAACAGTTTTACAACTGTTTAGTTGTACAACTAAACACTGCTTTGTTTACAACTGCTTTAGTAAAGGTATGACTATCTCAAATATCTTCAGTTCACAACACTAGTGGATTGATACTATTCTAAGGTAAGCCTACAGTGGCTGGGGGTACTCGGCTTCAAACCACAAAAAGGTGATCAAAGTGACTACAGTATCACCCCAGTTTTTATGTTAGACTGGTTGAATTTTGTCATCGTAGCTGTAATGGGAAATGTGGATTTTATAAGAAAAGCAAATGAGAGAGAATTAACAGGATCTAAACACAAAGGAAAGCAACTACTCATCTGTTAACTCCCTCATTGTCACATACACAGACATCTCTCTAGCATCTCAGAAGTCATTCTGGGGAAAAAGTGATAAAGCAGCATCTGATCTCATTCTTTATCTTGATATAAGTATCTTATAAATCTCCATTATCATAAAATTGTTGGTACTTAAATATTGGTGGATAGCAAGACCGTACAAATAAAGTGACCAAAATTATATAAAACCAGAACAAATTTGGTAAAGGCATTTCATCAGTAAGCATAATAATAAAAAGTTTAGCGAAAATATCTGTCATCAGTAGTGTGTCATAGAGACTTACCGAAGGAGTCGAGGTGGGTGTTTTCACTGGAAATAAGTCAGGTATGGAATTCAGTTCTGCTAATAGCTGGGCAAGCTGAAATGAACAGTAATATTGTATTGAAAACTCACTGCAAACTTCAAAATATTTGATACACATCATCCTCTCACAGGCACTCAGAATTATTTCTAAATAGATTAAATCTCAGTGCATGAAATGCATGAAACCTTTCTGTAGTCACTTCATTTAAATAAGGCTCACTTTGCTTGTAATTTGCAGAGGTCTCTGGTAAGGAAGACAAGGAGTTTCTTTTTCTTCCAGCAAAAGACCTGCTGCTTATTTCACAAATGCTGCAAACCCCAATCAACAACGCCTAACACCAACTGCTGAGAGTCCCCTCTAGGTGCATGTACACACAGGGACATGTGCACACTCACCTGCAAAGTCCTCTGCTCAGGTCATTTCCCCAGCCACAGTGTAGGCAGCACCACAAGCCATTTGGCAGGAAGATTCTGCTGTCCCACATGGGAGACCCAAATGCACCTTTGCCTCTTAAGAGAAGAGTGACTGACAGTCCAAAACAATGGGACTCATTCTAGAAAACCAGGATGAGGTTTCCTTCAGAAAACCAAGCAATAGCAGAGGTGAACCTGGCTAGCAGTTGTCTCGCAGAGAGCCACAGCGACCATGAGATTAAAAGCTGGATACAGCATTTCTCAGTTACTAGTTCAGTGTAGCACTTAAGATATATTTAATGTCTATACAGTACGGTAACTAGGACACTAATGAATTTCATAATGGCTGAAGAAGAAGGAGGAGAAGCAAGAATAGCAGCAGCAGTAGTGAGAAAATAAGACAGATTAGAAATAAATACACAACTAAAGCAAGTTTTGGGAACTGCAAGCCAGTATATCTAAAACTGAAGGATCAACTCAGGACTCAAACTGAAGCTGGGTTTGCACAGCAGTGTGTTAACAGAGAGAGCTGGAGGAATTCTGGACAAGAGATGGAAAAGATACTAGGTGATAATTAGTTTCTCTCTCCTCCCCCAGGTACACATACCTCAACTAACTAGATAGTGAAGTATTACTGTGAACACACCTCACACAGATGAAGAAAAGTTTCATGTACAATCCTTATTTCTTAGCAGTATTTGCAATTAGTAACTACAATAGATCTCTCAGCCACAAATGGAAATTAGAAATGCTATTGTGACACTAAGAAGCATACAAGAGGTCCTTTTTTTTTTTTGGCATGTTCTGAATATAGGACTTGGGTATCTGTATTCACAACCACATACAAGATGTTCAATTCTTTTTTTTTTTTTTTTTCAAACTTGAGCTGGCTGTTTCTACTTGAGGCTATTTTAGAGGTAAACACCTGAGTGCTGACAGTCCTCTGGGCATTCCTAGGGCAAGAATTCATCCCAAACCACCATGAGGTTTTCCTGAAAATCCCAGCATATCATCCGCGAGCACCCCAAAATTCAAATACACTGAAGCTAAGTATTCACATGCAGACACCAGAAACAAAATATTCTTTCTAAGTCTTACCATAGCTTTATTTTCTTTAATATTCATAGCTCTTTTAAGCAGAGCACTGGAATTTTCTTCATCTGTTTCTTTAATGTCTTCTTCAGATTCTGAAGCAGATCCCTCTAGTTTGTGCCATCGCTTGGGACTTCTTTCATTGGAAAGAGGTGCGAGGTCTTTATTGTCCTTAAAAGGTAACTTACAAAAATCTGGTTCAGGCACTTTTTTTTCAGAAGACTTTCTGCTGGGAAACTGAAATGCGACACGAAGACCAAAGCTTCTTCTCTTGGGAGAAACTTTCTTCTCCTCTTCCTCCTCTTCTTCCTCGCTAGCCAATAAATTACCACGTTCTTCATCACTCAAATCTGACTCTGCTGTCTACAGGCAGAAATAGTTTCATGTTATATTACCAACTGTGACACAAGAAAAAGTTGTTTTTCAATCACTGGTTCTAGACAGCAATCTTGCCTAGCACTGTCAGTCCTTAATGCTACAAGCATGGGGAAATGCCCTCACTTCCAATACAACATACTATGTTAAATTAAGTTTCCCTTTTCATACAGTACATATTTTTCTTCAGCATGAATAATGAACATCATAGTTTATCAGAAACTAGACTACTAGAATATCATGTTTACACAGAGGAGACAGGGAAAAATAAAAGTCAACATATGCATTCAGAGGTGAGCACGTGCATAGGTGGTACTGTAATACCACTTCCTTTACCAGAACTCGTTTTTTGTTCACATCCACCTCATTTGAAGGAAAACCTTCGAAAACTTCAGTTTCAGAGTCTGTGTCTTCAGTGAAAATCCTCTGCAACTCTTCAGTAAGGTATCTGGGCTGAAGCCGAACATCCTGTGGAAACACCGACCCGCAGCTGTGAGGGACTGGGATATACCAACTAGTCATGTACAGTCAAAATAAAAAGACTCTAAGATTTACACAAATAGCAGCTAGAGGGCAGGTTCCATGAAAACATTTAACAGGCAAAATTGGACAAAAGAAAACAGAATAGGAAACATCTAGAATTTCATGATCAAGTTATTTTAAATCAATAGGATTTTTGTCATTTTGAGCACAAGATATTCACTGAGCTTCTTCTCATAAGAGAACCATTTTTCTTCATCTCTTTTTCCTCACTATCCAATAAGATAAATTACCTTATTTTTTTGTAAACTATCAGGATGCCTTTTGGTTTGTTTCTTCTAGATATGGGAGAAAAAAACATAAAAAGGAAATCCATACACAAATCACAGTAAGAAAGAGCCCTCCTTTTTAAAATTAAAGACAGAAACAAAGTTCTTCTCTGAGCTTTCTGCAGAAGCACTAGTAGCTCTTGGAGATGGAGTCTGTTCACTCTCATACTGTTCTAAAGTAAAAGACACCAACACAAAACAAAAGAGCTTCGAACATGCAAATTAAAAACCTTCCTCTCAAAATATGTTCAAAATCTCTGCCTAAGTGTTGTGGTTTATCCTTTTATCATTCAAAGATATTCTAGACTAGACATATATCAAACTTCTCTCATACAGACTAATAAGAAAAAAAAAAAAAAAAGTAATTCCCTGAAAAAAAATCAGTCCCATCAAAACCCTTTTCAGGGAGCACACATTGCATACCGATAAGGCATAAATACAGTGTTTTCTTCACAAAAACAATGCGTTTACTAAATCAGAAATTCATTTCCATACTTTTAATTTGAATCAGTATTAGAGAATCTGTCTAATTGTCCCTATTAGTCCTCTGAAAGACTTGTTAATGGCAGTAACATACACATGTTAATACCACACCTGCCTTTTGAAAGTCAGCAACATTTACTTAAGATAAGTTTGTTTCCCCAATTTTCCTGTGCTATTTCTTCCTCCCACGCAAGATACAGAAGTGACCTTTCACAGGAGGCACTTGCTAAATATCTTTATTTCTCCTTTCAATTTCCTCCCTTTTCTGACTTTAATTACAGACTTCTTTACTTTAAGATAATATCTGGTGCAAACAGATACAATAGATGAGTGGAAAAACTTACAGGGGAATAGGAGGGGGAGCTACTGCATATGCTGTTTCTTTGCACTTAAAACATGTACAAATTATTATGGGTAATTGGAATGAGTTTTCCCTAAGCAAAATTACTTTATTCTTTTGTTGATAGCTGCAGTGCAGCTGCTTGAGAAAGGAACAAACACAATAGGGAAGTTACTTTAAAGTTAAATTGCATTTCTTGGAGGGAAACCGAAGTTTTTATGCATTTTGTGTTTTCATGAAATTTCACACTGATGGTTAGAGGGGGGAGGAAAAAATAAAACATAAGTTGTTCCTTAGCTAAAGTGACTGAAAGCAGTAAACCTAGAGCTGTGCTATGCTACACCTACAAGGAACGGTCTGTGCATGGTAAAATAATCATCAGGATTAGCTCTAGGAGCTTTTCTAGGAGAAGCCTCTGAAACTTGGACACTAGGGTGGTGATTACAGGGACAGGACTGCAGAAAGTCCTGACAAAAAACAGACATGCAGAAGTTGAGAGCTGTAAAAGCACTCATGCATCCACAGCCAGGTAAGAACTGAGGCACCTTTTTTGTCCACAGTAACATGCCATTCACTGCCCTGTAAAATAAGTGCCTGGCTTTCTAATCACTGCATTTTTTTTTCCCTTAACTTCCCATCATTTTGCTCTTTCACACCAAGCCTTTTGTTTTCCTGCAGAACATGGACTCATGGTCTTTCAAAGCAACAGTTTTACTTGGCATCATACAGGATGGGACCCAGGGGAAAAAAAAAAAAGTGGTCTTTACCACATAGTGGCAAAGGACTTAAGATCAATACTGCTGGGAAGTTAAAATAATTCAGAGCCTAAGGGACACACAGAAGCGATAAGGAAGGCTCTCTGTGCCTGCTGTAAGTTCTGGACAACTTTCATTTGTGGGCAGGAAACACTGCAGTTTTCCCAGCACCACATACTAACTAACAGCACCTAGCTCTTACAAAGTGTTTTTCATCAGAGGATTTTAAAGTGCTCTGATGAAATGCAGAAGAGGCCGTTATCAACCCCTGCTTTACAAACTGGAGGCCAAAGCCCAGGGAGCTACTGCAACCTGCCCGCAGTCACCTGGCAGAGGCAGCAGCTCTGGCTCCTGCGCGAGGCCTGTCCCACCACCATCCCCACGCTCACCATTCCTCACGCTCCATGCAAGCCCAGGAATACAGCAGCCTGCCTCCTGGTTTCCTGCAGTTACTGGTACCACTGCCTAGCACCAAGATTACAAAAGTGATTTAAAGTCCAGGATATTTCACTTTATCTTAGTGACTACCTTTCTCCAGATCACAGCCTGCAGGTCTACTCAAAAACAAACAAAAAAAGACTTCCACATCCTTGTGATGGCATCCTTGTGATGGGGACTTGGCAAGTAAATGATGCCACACAAGCCTCATTCCACTCCTTTCCTTTACCAACACTAATCATCTTCCTCATCTTCAGCAACTCTACCAAGTAGTGACCTGGGGGCTAAAAACGTAAAGTCCTTTCAACTTGGTTATTAACAGGATGGCAAACCCTGGCTAGGACATAACCAACACAGACACCACTTAGCACATCAGCCCATCTCTCTCTACAGCCCATAAACTTCAAAAGGATGGAAGAGAAAATTTTAGGAAAGCCAAAACAGAGTAGCATTTCTCTTTTCTTCCTGTAATCAACTCAAACTAAAAAAAAAAATCATAAAAACACTAGATCATTATCAGCTATTTCATTAATACAATACCAGAATTAGCAAATTCACAATCAGAGTAAGAACTATTTTTTTTCTGTGGGTCACCACAACTAGAACAGCTATTTTAATGCAGAAACAGCAATAGGTGGATATGAATTTCTGAAAGAAATACTACCTGTCCATCTGCAGGGATTCACACAGAAATCACTTCTTGACACGCATTTATCCTTAGACTACGTACCCACTGCAGGCTATCTCTGGATGATCATTTTCTTTCCCTCTTAAATACTGTATTAAAGAGTTACAGATACCTATTTTACTTAATTTTACCTTCTAATGAAACCCATTTTCCTGTCTATATTATGAAAAAGTCTTAAAAAGTAACCAAATCCTAAAAAGGATAGAAAGCTCATTTATATTTAATAGGAGGACTGCAGTTTTGGGGTTTTGTGGTAAGTTATGGCTTGAGCAGCCTTAAAATAGGCTCAAAGAAATACTAGTGTACCAAATGAGATCAACTGAGCCATCTAAATCTGTTCCTACCTTTTTGCCTGATTGCAGGGAATCAAAGCTACCACATCTGTCCTCTGATAACAATGTCTGCACAGGAGCATCATTCTGGAAACCCGTAAAATCTTCACCGTCACTGGGGGCATTAAGAATGTCAGCCACTTCTTTGGGTATCTGCTTCCAATTCAAAATGAGACAGAAGATAAAATCAGACATGCCAATTTATTAGGAAAACCTAAATGGGCAATAGTACAACTTCATTTCTTTTTAGACTTTTATTCAAGTAGGCGTAAGCATTATGAAATATTCTGTGCAGTAAGACTGTGTCTTATTTAGCTAAATTCCAGGAAATTCTGTACAGACTGTTTTAATCCCTAAATACGGACTCCCAGATTGGGGAATAGAGAGGGATATAAAATGCAGATGTTTAATCCACACAGCAGTGCATGTCTCTAATACAAGAATATGTCCAAGCCTAATCTTCACAAGAGCATCTCATTTCTTTTGTCAGTAATTACACAGCACTTATTTTGACACACTTATTTTGGTAAGTCCTTATGGTAGCACTTATTTTGGTCAGATAGTGAGAACCCACTTTATGAAGAAGACTTCCTGCTTGCTAGAAGCCCAAGATTTAGTCAGCCAGGAAACTCTGCCACTGGCAGAGAGTGGCACTTTCTGAAGTGACCAAGTTCATGACTTACGAGTTCAGTCTCAACAGTTCAGAGGATCAGTCTCAACAGCAAAGGAAACTTTTATCACCAGGTCTAAGGATTTCCCATTGTCACATACTTTATCAGGCATTCCAGATAAGCCGCACTATGTAACAGGAGAGTCAGGAAGCCTCCAGGCAGCTCTGACCCCGGCTATTCTAGGATTGTGTGTGTGGAAGAACAGGATGAACAGACCCAACCTTAGAAAAACGGGGCAGAAAGTATTTTGCACGGCTTAATGCCCATTTCACACCATGAGCTTCAGAATACATTTTTATGCTTATTAATACCACTTGCAAAACTATTTTGCCGTTACAGAAATGCTCAGGGAGACAATGTCTGTCTGAAGTGCTCACCAGGGACCAAACACTTATATTCTGCATCCACGGGGCATACATTTCATGCCTGCTCCTCATATTTAAATAAGAGCCTCCCTCACTGCATGTTGTACACTAAGGCTGCAAGTAGATTTTCCATTGCTCTCATTAAATCTCAGAATACAGATGCAAGACTTGAAAGGGTGAGAGAACCCTTGTTCCAAAGAGGCTCCCCAGGATGGGAAAATCAAGAGAACATCCCCAAGATGAACTCAGAAACAGAGAGCAGCCTGGACTTGCCCACTGTCACAGACAGCCAAGGTGCTCCTACACGGCTTCATGTAATATTTTTTCCTTGCATTTTTTTTTTGTGCCAAGACAAACATGCCACAGGCAGATCATTCTCCAAAATTAACATTCCTGTTAAAACACTGTTTCTGTTAGAACAAGAAGCAGCATCCTGACCCAAACCTCACTCCCTGAAACACGTCACAGGAATACATGGGCCTAATTTCTTGCTTAAATTCCTTCTCTTCTCTTATAGAACTGATGTAAACAGAGTTAAAACTGTTTTACAATGGCTTGAGCAAGAGCAGAATTCATCTGTAAACAGATGACCCTTGCAGGCAAACCTCAGCCCCATCCAGCGTGCTGATGCAGAAGTCATGCTGTCCATACGAGAATCCTTTTGGACATTCCCTGTCTCCACTTCTTTAAGAGGCAGCCAGAGTCCGGCGCCATCCCTGCGAAGGAATACACTCGGTACAGAGCAGTGCCAAAAACGAAGCATCTGAATGGTGTAATGGAGAAAAAAAAAAGTACAAGGAGCTACAGGCCTTGTTGCTATGAATACATTGCTTCCAGGAGCCACTGCATTAGTTCCTGTGCTATTGTTACAGCTGAGATGGGAACTGCTGTGACTACTGTGTGCCTAACTAATTTCTTCTTCTCCATCTATTACTTCTGCATCTTCATCAGAGGGGCCATTATGGGGGTGTAATTACTGATTTTGAACAAAGGAAGAAAATACTTTCCCTGTAGAAGGCTTTTTTTTTTTTTTTTTGATCTTTACTGAATACCTGAGGTACTGATTTAGGTAACTTACTGCAGAACTTTGAAGATTTTCAGTTTGTGATCTGCTCCCCACAGTCTGATTATCAAGAGTTTCATTCAGTTGTTCAGGAATCCCCATTCCACCTCAGTCTTAACACCTGATACATGTTGGGTACGGACATATTACAGGTGTTCAAAAAGGTCACCCTCATAATGCACATTATATCTTAGCACGACGAGCTGACCCTTTTTTGTCCGTCTTCTTTAAAAGTTCAACCAAAGTCTCAGCTATCTCCTCCAAATGCTGCCAGATTTAAAGCAAATAAGTCTTAAATATATCAACAGATATTTTACAAAAGACTAATTAAGACTCATGCTTCTAAAACACCTGGTCCTCATATAAATCAAGAAAAGTGATTAACACAAGTCTAGTTTCAAACCACCCTCAGAAGCAAAACAGGATGTGAATATAAGAATAATTCTGGCTCTTTACATGTGCGCAGGTCTTCAATTACAAGTCCGAATTCACTGCAGAAAGTGATGTGTTTAGATGCTCATCTAAAGATTTGTTAACTCTGCAAGGCAGTCTTGACTGCAGGTTTGTCCAGGGACACAGATGCAGCTCCTGTGCCCCAGAGCCGAGGTGCACACGTAGCCTAACACACACCCCTGCATCGTCCTCGCGATCACCCATTGCCAGTATTTCTACACAAAAAACCATGTCAAGTGTACTGCCAGCGTGAGCCCCTTGCCATCAGCAGGCAGACAGACATCAAAGACGAGCCAGCTCCAACGACCTTTCCTAGGATGCATTCTTGTTTTCCTTGTGTAGTCCATGGACTTCTTCAGCCCTAAGTTTTACTTAAATACATTCACAAACCGATTAATAATCAACATCATAGCCTATCGGCTTAGCTCTGACAACAAAGTAGATCTACATCAAGTGAGAAAATATGTATTTGCCCAAATGTATCTGTTAAAATAGTAATCTATTTTAAGCAGTTCAAAGAAGCAGGCACTTCAGGAGGGGGTCTTTTTGCTACTATACCCCCTCAAGAAAAAAAAAAAAAAGGTAGGAGGCCAGAGAGGTACTGAATTGAACACTTCAAGTGGGATTGAAGAAAGCATTTCAACATGAAAAAACACAGGTTCAGACAAAATGGAAATCTGCACAAACACTGCAGAGATGTGCAAAATACTGCTTTTCAAAGACATTAGCTTCAAAAAAGTAAAATACCAAAAATCTAGAAAAAGCTGGGAACAATTTACAGGTGCTGAAAAAGCTTAAATATCGTTTCTTGTAGGTAACCTTTTAATATCTCTTGACTTAAGCTATTCTTGCACATAAACTATTTGCTGGAATACCCAAAAGTCACTTTTCAAAAGCACAATAAAACACTCCTTGCTACAAACAGCACACAATCCAAAACCTCCCAGAATGACCATGTCCAAGGATGTTTTTTCACCAAAAGATCAAAGTTCAATATATCCTCAGCTCTTTCCCCTTCTCTAAATTTGAAGTAATAAAATACTGCAAGCACCCCCCAAAAGTACACCAAAAATAGGCAAACTGAAGACAATTACTGCTCTAGTGAAATTCAGAGAGCGTTTAGCTCATTTGCCCCCATGCAAATGGGGAGACCTGTGGCCAAAAACAAAGACTGGCGGAGGCAGAAAACAAGACCAGGAGATGCTCTAAAAACCGTTCAGTGACACTCCAGCACCAGACAGTAACATAGCTGATGTCTCCAGTCACAACAAGAAGTTTTTTAACTGCCTTGCCCGCAGATTTTACCCATGTCATTAAGCAAGAAGCAAAAAAAAAGCTTTAGGTGAGATTTTTTTACAATCTCGTATCAACAGTAGGAATGCTAAAGTCCCAAACAAAAAAGCAACTTCATTGATACAAAGTAGACATAACATCAAAAATACAAGCAACTTCCCCTTTTGCATGTCAGTGCTCTGCCAGGCTGAAAAAAGAGAACGCTTGCATGCACACCCGCTGTTTTGGTGGAAATCATGACAATCAAGATCCTGTACTCCACTATCAACCATCTCCCCAGGCACCTCTTAACCATTTTAAATATTGCCCTCATTGCCAATGATTCTAACCCAGCACGTTCTTTTGTAGCAAAACACTATCAGGAGAATGTAAAGTAGGAGAAAGCAGGAGGAAAAGTAATTCTCTATCTTGATTCCACCACCACAAAAGAAAAAAAAAAAAAAACGAGCAAAATGTCCCGCCTTTATTCAAGTTTACATGACACACAGATGCTCCTATTTCAAGCAGAGGACAACTAATTTCAGTAGTGCTCAAACCTCCTATTTACTATTTCAGTCAGGCTGAAATAAACCAAGCTTAATCTCAAATGAATATATATACACAAACAAAATTTGTTTAAAACCACATCTTCAAACAGCGCTGCGGAGACCTCTTGACATGTTTAGGGTTTGGTGTGCAGACAAACGCACGGGGATGCTACCCAAGGCTCACCAGCACTGTACTCAGCCAGCAACCCCCAAATAGCAGTCGAAGGGAGAAGCAGTCCCGGGTTGACAGTTATCACCTGTGTGACAGGAGCAGAGGGACCAGACAGAGCCCTGGTAGGCACCAAAAAAAAAAAAAAAGAGAGAGAGAGAGACGTCGTCATCACACAATTTCAAGATTTTGAGTAATACTTTTGATTCCATCAGAGATGAACACTGATTATCCCTGTGCCTGTCCATCTGTCACAGCAAGACTCCTGGAACTTTCAGGGTGGCTCACCTTTCCATGAGAAGTTTTGGTCACTTTCAGCGTAGTCAACCTACCGCTACATGTAGGTATTCCATGATATTTTAGTAAATTAGCTAAGTTCAGAATAGTTCTGTACTGCTTCACTTCAGTTAGTAATTAAATAAACCCGGGAGCATCAAATTATTTACCATGAGCACATGGACTGCCAGTGTCCGGTCTTTGGGGGCTCCACAGCTTAACTCATCAGCACTCCTCCAACAAACCCCAAATAGTGGAACTGCTGCACACAAACCCTTCATATGAGACGCTAGGATGACAGACAGACCAACGCTGGGCTTGCAGTTCGCAGCAGCCTTGTGTTACTGACTTACTCGGGAGTTACTTGCAACAGGGCCATGCCGCGACTGACAAACTCGCTTCCTGACCAGCGAGGCAACACATTGCTTCAGAGAGACGGGGAAATCTGTGTCCTCTGGGCCAGCCAGACGCAAACCCGCTGCTGACCAGTGTGGCACAAAATGGAGCAAGAGCCAGGAGGTCCCGGGCCCCATCTGGTCCAACAAGAAGCAGGATGGTGTCGCTGAGGAAAGACCACATCTTCCTCCCCTCTGCTGAGCCTCAAAGGAAGCAAACTCTACCCGCTTTGAGCCCTTCTGCAGAAAGGTGCCTGGCAGACAGTCTGGTTCCCTCTTTGTGGCATCAGATATGACAAGTAAGTGCTATGCATGCACATGGATTGTCCCCTGTCAATCAAAGCTGCTCAAAGTGCTTTCCAAACCCATGTCACCATTGTCCCCGCCTTGCAGGTGGAGAACACCAGGAACACACTATGCAGAGGTGGGAAGGCCATGAAGCGCCACGCAAGACAAAAAACCATCAAATGCTTCAGCCCTTCTACAACATCTCCCCAGTTCTCCTTCCACAGAAACCTGGGTAAAACTCAAAGCTTTTATCAGCAAAAGCAATGAGAATGCTGGCTTTGCCCCCATTCCGTGGCACACAACAAGACTACAGCGTTGGTCTCCTGTGTGGAGATTATCGTCGCTCTTGGGCAAAACCCTGCCAAGAGACGCAGATCACAGCACGCATGTACTGGCAGGGCCTGGACCTCCAAGACTACAAATAGGCACACGTACTTGGGCCATTCCCATCTGCAAGGGCATAAATTCACTCCAAAACCAAAACACGGGGAAGAAAGGGGAGATAAGCACGCACGCACACACACACACTACTTTAAGAAGCCACTGTTCTCGTGTTGCCGGAGGAGGCTTCTCCTTGCAGAGCTCCCCTCCAGCAGCTTCGCTCCGCCGCAAACGCAGGCAGGGCAGGAGGTGCCCTGAGGCCGCGCGGGCTCTTCCCGCCGGGAGGCCCCTCACACAGCGCC
>NW_010588907.1:279621-291175 GCF_000705375.1 Tinamus guttatus | reverse complement strand
CGGAGCTGCCGCCCGACCTCCAGGTCGGGCAGCTTTGTAAGTGCAGTATTTTAATAAAGGATGGAGGAAAATGGGAATATACTAAGTGGGGAAATAAAGAAAAATCAGTATGGTCCCACAAGTGGTTTCCTGCCTTATTACATTTTTCCTGGGTTCAGCTAGCAGGAAGAAAAATGAACACAAGCATGGAGAAACTTTATTTGTCAACTTCTGCCCCAGTAAGCTCCCATATTCTCTGGTAAGGTGTACTAATTTTGAGGGAGATGTACAGCATGATAGGCAGAGCTTAATTAATCAAACGGACACTGGATCAGCCATTTTATCTGGTGAGTGCTGAGTAGTTCAGTAAGCAAAACAGCCCATGGGGCAGAGTCCAGCTCCCGGAGGTCCTTGATCACAGCCATGTGCATGGTGGGTCATGGTTCCTGCTCAGCTGGCCCTGAAAAACCTCCCTTGCTCAAGGCAGTCTGAAAGGGGTCACAAAACCGCCTGGTTGCTTGTGTTGGCCACCAATATCTTGTATTCAGGCTGCAGTTTAAAAAAATTCCATCCTTTTTTTTTTTTTTTTTTTTTCCCAATCATTCCATCTGAACATAGAATCACAGAATGATTAAGGTTGGAAGAGACCCCTAAAAAAGATCTAGTCCAACCCTCTTGCGCAAGCAGGGACACCTAGAGCACACGGCACAGGGTGGCATCCAGGTGGGTTTTGAAGATCTCCAGAGAAGGAGACTCCACAACCTCTCTGGGCAGCCTGTTCCAGGCCTCTGTCACCCTCACAGTAAAGCAGTTCTTCCTCACATGGAGGTGGAACTTCCTGTCTTTCAGCTTGTACCCATTATCCCCTGTCCTGTCACTGACCACCACCGAGCAGAGTTTGGCCCCATCCTCTTTACATTGTCCCCTCAGGTATTTGTACACACCGAAAAGATCCCGTCTCAGTCTTCTATTCTCTAGGCTGAACAGGACCAGCTCGCTCAGTCTTTCTTCATACGATAGATGCCCCAGTCCCTTAATCATCTTTGTCACTCTGCATTGGACCCTCTCTAGAAGTTTCACAACCCTCTTGTACTGGTTAGCCCTCTTGTACGTGTCTTCCCAGCTGGAAGAACACCCCTCATCTTGAGGGTAGTCCAGTCCCCACTGTCTTCCCCAGCTCGTGATCAGTGATCTCGAAGGGATGCCCTCTGCAAGGGGTTCAGAAAGCCCTCTCGGAACTGGCAATGGAGATCTCCAGTGTGTGCAATTCCATGAAATACATATATGTCCTATTTACCATTTTGTGGGATCAAGGGAAACCAGAGAATGCTCACTGGCTGTGTCTCAACTAGAAGGCAGGGGTGGATAAATTCTGGGGCATGATCCCGTCCCCAGGTTTTTGTCTAGCAGAACTTTCATGAGTTTCCAAAAGTCCTCTAGTCTGGACATTTGGCCCAAGAAAGCAAGGTGTCCATCTGTCCTGTTACCCCGTGTCTCATGTTAGCTGTCTTTGTAGTGCCTGCATTGACTGGAAAAAAAAAAAAAAAAAAGTGAAGCGATCATATTCCTCTGTAGCTTGCCTTCAAACCCAAATGTGAATTGCCACATGAATAACAATTTCAGAATGCTTTGACTATTTTATTACTTGCTGAATGCCGGCAAATTATATGTTACATATATGTTTTAATTTAGGGAGGCTCCAACATCCATTGTGCAGCCTGCCTACCGCAATGGATTCTCTGATTAAGTCTCATTAGGACTTTTCAATTGTGTAATGTAAATATTAACTTACAGTAAAACACAGAGAAATGTTATCTCCCTGTAAGAAAGTAAGAAAAAAAAAAAAAAAGGCAATTGTCTTCTGTTGCTCTCTGAAAGGCCACTCAAAAAAAGTGGAAGAGCCTCCCCATGTAGCACAGGGTATTTGATCCTCAGTATAACACACACTAGCTGGTTCCCAAGGAGGACTACCCAGCTGAGCCACAGAAGTACTTCCAAGCTTTTATATTGCAGCCCTATAGAGAGTGTTTGTTAGAACTGAATCTGAGGCAAAGTAGTTACATGCAGACAAAGAACTGTTTGGCTAAAGCAGGCCATTTAAATACTGGTTTGCATTGCAATATCCACTATAGAGGCACCTGCGGTTGTCACTCAGGGTGCAGAAATAAGCTTTGTGGATGAGGTAGGGAGGAGGGGAGAAGGGAATTCAGTAGATGACAAAGTGTGGGAATTACATATAATATCAGCAGAATTGAAATGTAGACTTCTTAAAATGTGAAAATGTATAAAATCTCTTGTTTGGACTATACATTAGCCATATACTCTTTAAAGACTTGTATTTATATATTCTGTTGCTGACTCTGTTTTTCGTTCTTTTGCCTGTCCCCAAGAGTTTACAGTGTGAAGCAATTTGCTTATTAAAAGCTTCAGGACCATAGCTTGTATTGTGAACAAGGAGTTTGGAAAGATTGCGCTGTCTTGTGCTAAACTTGACTAGATAAAATTGTGTTCTGTTTTAGTAGAGATGTGTGAGTATTGTGCTATATGGTATGTTCATAGTAGGAACTGCCCGATAGTATTTGGTGCTGTTTTATGCAATTTGTTGGTTTGTTTCTGTTAACTTCTCATTTAATTTTATGCTTTCACAATCATTATTCTCTCACAGTCATTCTCCTTCTCAGCATTTTCCAGACATTTGTGTCAGATATTGCTCTTTGTATTGCTCTTTCAGAGGTGTTTGTTTGTTTTGCTTGGTTTAATTTTCAAATACTCTTCAAATACTCCAACTCAAATACTGTGGATTTTCTGTTACTGAATTTGTTCTCATTTTGTTTGCCTTTTCGTGCTTCTTCAAAGTTTGTTTATCTAACTCCAAATAGCTTCTGTATTATTGCCTTGTCAGTAGAATCTCATCAGCTCCTCAGAGGAGACACAGCTAGATATTAGGTACTCTTTACCTTCAGCCTTATATATTGCGTGACTCATTTTGCGACGACCATGTCCAGAGGAGCCTCTGAGCTTGCTCTTCATCCTGTGAAAGCATTGCTGATGATGTCGCCATGCAGTCTTGATTCTTCACGTAGATAAAAGTCTCAGGCTTAGGGTGACCATTATAACTGGTCTACAACTTTCTGAGCAGAACAAATGTGTACCAAAGGAATTACTAGCTGCCCTGAATATGTATCAAGTATAGTAGTTCTATCTTTTTTTTTTCATTTTTGTGCTCCTCCTCACCAACATAATGATACACGGTAAAATTAGTGGATGTGACCAACGTCTCTCTGAAGCAGCCTTGTAAATGAGAAGTACATTTACCATTAATTTCAAATGAACAAATACCATCCTAGATTGTAACTCTGGATTTAATACTACCAGTTCACCAAGCTGAATGAATGTGAAAATCAGCCCTAACTCCTGGACTGTGTTTTCACTGTTCCTTCCAAAGGTCTCCAATTTGGGGTCCATTGTAATCATGACTGGGGGTTTCGCTCCTATCTTCCTGCCACCACATTTCTCTGAGACCTGTCAAGCATTTTAAGTAGCACGCACTTTCCCACACTTCTCAATGAATGCTGACATACCTAACTTAAAAGGATTACTTTCTGCTGAGAGGAATTGTAATCCTCTTTTCCTGCTCTGCAAATCCTCTAGTAAGTGAAAAAGAAAGGCCAAGATCTGTTCTGCTGTGCAGGGCAAATCACCATCTCAGAAGATATAGAAGAAAACAACAAATCTAAGATTTACTTGTGGTCACGCTTGTCCAGGACCTGTGTCCCTGTGTATTAACTCATTGGCATCTTCCATCACTATTTTTGGGGCTTTGATATTTTGTGTTTTGGTTTATAATGGCTATATGAATACATGCTACATGAATAGTGCTCAGGACAAAACAATTCTCTCTAAAGCATTTACAAAGAGCTACTGATTGCCTTAACTTGAACACATTTTTTAATATTAATTTAGGTATTCAACAGCAAACCCTAGAAACATTCTTTTAACGTGTTATAAAAACCGGTGGTTTCCAAACTAAAGACAATCTGGACCTTCAGGGGAGATTGCAAAAGGTGGTTTTTAAGACCACAGGTGGTGGAGAACGTTTGGTTGCTGAGGGCGGGTTGTCAGCAGCTGACCCAGGAACACAAGCACAAACATCCCTACAACCTTGATTCCCACCCAACCATCTCAAAACCTTTTCCTCACATGCAGCGTTTGTTGCAACAAATAGGCTGAAGACAAAGTTTGTGTGATCTCACTGAATACAGAAGCCTCAGGTTATTTTCTTGCAGTAGTAACCTGAATACCAGCTAAAGAAAGTCTTCCCATGCTCCCCGTTCCCTCAGAGGATCTGCACTAAGGCCTTTAGTGCCTAAGTGTAAATAAAATATACATCGTCGAGATTTTAATTTTCTTGTTTCACACTGGAAACTGATATTTCGTTTCCAATCTTTCAAAAAGATGAACCAAGATCAGAATTTCCCTTCCCATTACCCATATTAGGCAGCAAAGCTGTACTTACCAGGTTGTTGAACACCTGCTTCCATCTTCCTCACAGGAGTTTTTTTTTTTTTTTTTTTTTTTTTTTTTTTTTAGGAAAAAAAAAGTCTGAGGCAAATTCCAGCTTTCTGAGAACATATTTGGCATTCTTGATCTAATTCCACAGGTCTCCTGTCAAGGTGAACAGCCATCTGTTAGTCTTTTGCTAAATGATCCTAAGATTCCTTGCTGATGTTAGGGGGTGTCATCTGTTAGTTCCACTTTTTATTAATTCCTAGCTATATTTCATCCCACTCTGACTGACAGCTGCTTCCAAACAGCCCATGAGGGGGTTGTTCTAGTGCCAGCTAATTCCTCCCGTGGTAAATTCTGCAGCATCAGCAAAGCTGGGCCATTTTAGTTGGATATGGGGAATGCCCTTCTTTCCTCTGCTTTCCCAGACATTCTTCATCCTTTTAATTTATTTCTGATGTTGATTTCTCAGTTCTATAAACCTTGCTGAAGATCACTTTTAGCAAACTCCACATTACCCCAAATTTACCTGGGATAAATTTTCCCCCAAAATCTGCTGTGTCCATGCCAATTGCCAGTCCATTTTGACCTTTTAAACTGTGAGGCCAACATCCTCTGACTTCTCATACACAACCAGATATAAGCAAAAGTACTTTTCTCTGATACAAACCATCACCCTTCATCAGTTCCTGAGACACTGCTACTTTCACTACTTTTACCAAGTTCAGTTGCAGTTTCGGTTTCAAACATCTTAGTGAATATATGTGTTTTGCAAGCACTTCTACCACCTAAGGTAGGCGTTTCTTCAACTCAATTGCCTCTTGATGTAACAGGTTTTTGTTTGGCCTTTTGGGTCTCACTTACATATCAACTCTCATTTAAGCAATGAGTTGAAAGCATAGGGATTCACAAGTCGTTTCATTTCGAAGGAGAGCGATGAAGATAGGAACTAGGTATTTCTTTTGTGCATTTCTGTTTACTTACAATGTGCTTAAAGTCCCATCTAAACAAAATAGGATGTTTAAAATAGGATGTTTTAAACTGTTGTCCTTTCAGCAGAAGTACCTAGAACAAGCAGTAATGTAATATTGCAAATGTCATCACACATTAAATAATATATAATAAACAAGCGTATCGTTGATCTCTTCCTCAGAGCATAGCACTTCTGGATTCTCAATAAATTCCAAAATGTGTGATGTCTTATTGCTTTGCACAGCTATCAAACCAAAGGTGGATACTAACTTACTGCTGGAAGTTGCTAACAGTGAGCTAAATTATGCATCAAGAGGCAAAGGAGCCGAGACAACTTGCCACAGCACACTAAAATACAACTTACCAGTAGGTTCAACAGAGTGCAAAGTGAATCTAGAAAATCACGCCACAGCAGAATGGATTCAGAATGGTGAAAAGAACTGATAAAAGAGATTAAAGAGCATGAGTAGGATATAAGCTCCTACAGCCTTTGTCTCTCCTCTTTTCTGGCAGTCAAGGTAGCTGCCACATTCCTTGGAATATCTAAACCTTGGAAAACAAGCGTAGTCCTGGCCACAGCACTGCATTTCCACCTTGGTATGTCAGCCAGCTGGGAACTCAGACTAGGGGCTGCATTAATGTGTCTCAGAAGGGGCTGCATGAGATCACAGTGAGCTTCCCCTTGCCAGCAAACTAGAAAGATGACCAACACGCTGACAGTGTGCAATGCCATCCCATGGGCCACTGCACTCTGCTATTCTGGGTCTCAGATTCCTTAAATAATGCATTGCTTTTTCCCATTTGCATCTGTGCTTTATTTTCTGACAGCTGAGCCATGCCCTAATAAATGCTTCCGTTAGGGGCATTCTCTTAGAGAAATCATCATTTTATTAATGACTTACATTTAATTCTATCAACTGGAAATAAGATGACTACAGTTGGTAGTAAGAAACTCTGGCCCTCACCCAACTTTCCAAATTCTTCTTAAATTAATTCCTATGGAGCACAAAAATGGTACTTGAGGTAAAATATCTCTTAGCTCAATCTTGTGGGAATGCCATTGTTTCCCGAATTCTCCTGAATATAGTCTAAATTCTAGCCTCTTCTCAACTCACAGCCTGCTGGCACTAGCCTATGAAAGAAGCAAAGCTGACAGTTTCCCCTTTTCATAAGTTCAGCAAGATCATTGAGTGAACATTGTGCCAGCACCACACACCTGCTCAGAGTATCATGATCTCCAGCTGCATGTCTACATTTCAAGCTGGTCTTCATGCCCCAAAGAATCAGACAGTAGAAAAATCACAGCATGCAAAGAAGATTCAACAATCTCAAGTATTATTTCCTGACATTTGGAAGCTGCCCATAAGTAAGTGCCCCAAAAACTTCTTTCAGTGCTCAAACCAACACCTGTATAGCAACTGAGCGAGGTTCTTTCCCGTTAATGGGCTCCAGAGGGAAGCAGATAATGGCCTCAGGTGTGCCCTCTGTGGCCCCATTGCAGCTTACTGAAAGCCTGCAATTATTTTGGGAACATTGCCCATCTTTTGCCACCTGCAAGTGAACCAAAACGATAACTCCCCTGAGCAAGCATCTATCACGATGGATTTAGTAGGTGATGTGCCAATAGCAAACCCATTAGGCAGGGATCTGTAACAATCTGGGCAGACACCATCCACTTCTGGGCTCTTTTCATCCAAGTAGGTTGTAACGGTGTGGGCCAAAACAAGCTCCTGTCGTAGCTCCAGAAGCATTGCCTACTTCCTTGCTCCCTCCAGAAGCATCTGACTGCTGACTTCAGAGGTGGCCAGGATCCTATGGAATAGTATATGCATGCTCTCTGACCAGATGAAGGAGCAGTGTAGGATTCTCCACTTTGTCTTTGTGTGGGTTTTCTGTCATAAAGCACAAAACCAAACTCCTCATAATCTGCTGTATTTTAAAATCATTTTCTTGCCAAAATCAAGATACCACTATGGGTCAAGGAAGTTGTGAAAGTAAAAATACAACCTAGGGTAGCGTAGCTTCATTCCTTTCCTTTGTGTTTATGTATTGATAACTTCCTTTCCTTTGTGTTTATGTATTGATATTGATAACAATTATCCTCTCCATTGTATCAGTTCAAAGACAGTTCGGATCAAACCTTATCCCTAGTAAATGAAAACAGTTAATCCACTACTCCAAAGACTTGTGGGTGTATCTATTACGAGTATATAGGTATATACTACCATGCAATTAGGAAAGTATTCTATATTTAAAAGTCTTTATGTCATTTGATCTCTCCTTTTTTTTTTCTTTTTTTAGTTCTTCACAGAAGTGAACTCTTTAGATACAGAGCTTGCTCCAGACTCCAGAGGTGCAAATAAGTGAAGTGCACACACTCATCACCTGTGCTTACCAGAAGGATACTCCAAAGGATGGTTAAAGAAAAGGCTGCTTATCCCGCAAACAGCCAGAAGGTCCTGTATGCTGCTTAGGAGTCCAGCTTTTATTTTATGATTTCCAATGCTATTTCAGCCCACATCACCCCTCTTCCTTGTACCTCCCATTGAGTAGTTGTATGTGAAAATAATATACCCCTTTCTGAGGAGATGCAAAAATCAGGAACCGGCAACCAAGGCAGATTCAGAGATTCAAATGGCGTCATAGTCTCACAGATGCTCCAAAGCACCAAGATTTTCCCCAAGAGGAGGAAGGGATGGATGCACAGGACAAGGGAAGCTTTTTGGTAGTGCCATTTTTTTCCCAACTTTAATAACACGCATACGTTTTGCAGATTTTTTTTTTGAGCAATTCATAAAGCAGCAAGTACTCTCTGAGTCTCGTATATGGAGGAAGGAGAACAGTTTGAGGGAAATTAAAATATAGTCAAAAAGCTGCAGAATTTTGTATCCCTGTTTGCTGGCTAGTCCTTTGCCTGAATAATACCCATATCGATTTAGAGAGCTCCCCATGGCAAGGACAATACTTTTACATGTTTAAACAGAGCCTAACAAGATAACGCCTAAAGGCATTCCGGCAACACAGTTAAAACACACACACATAAATTCATTGATTGATAGAATGCAGAGAGGCAGATCACTGTGCTTAAATTTCTCTCAGGGTGTTCCTATTACAAAACTGGCAAAGCCATCACCGAGCCTCCCATGTCCCCCAGGGCAAAAGATGATTCCTTTACTAACATAATACAGCCAACAGCAACAAGAGCCCGGAGTTTTCCCCAGAGATAAACGCTATTAAAACAGTGGTAGTGCCTTGCTTGACTGACCTCCACAACCACCTCTGCACCTACTCTGATCAAAGAGAGTGAGGTTCTAGGCGATGGTTCTGGAACAAATGCATCTGTGGTCCTCATCAAACCTGAACATTTGACTGACTTCAAGTATATATTCTCAAATATTTACTCCCCGGGAAACAGGCAGAAATGCAAAAAAAAAGAGGCATTGACTGTTTTCTCATAGTCACATGGAGAATGCAAGAATGGGAGTAAGCTTGCATGAGTGCTGTTTCTCTGCTTACCTGCCTCTTCTTAGGGAATACTGGGCAGACTGCAGTTTGGTTTACCCTCATCTACTCAGCTGGTGGAGCAGTAACTCCCTCCATTCACAGGATGTGAGGAAAGTGGGCTGGCTTTGCACAGGTGTTTTTTCCTTCTTCTCTCTACTAACCAGAGTCATCCTGGAGTAACACTTCAGCATAGTACCCCTTCCCTCCTTCTGTCCTGGCTTCCTAGGAATTCTTCTTTGGTAACCAGGAAGCTAACTGATAGAGGTTAACTGGAAAAGTGGGGTTTTGGCAGACCAAGAAGAAGCTAAGTTCTCACATCCCAGCAAAGAGGAGGTGGTGACAGCCACAGCAGAAGTAATACATGTCCTCAAAAACAGCTCAGCAACAGCAAGAGCATTTTGAGGAAATATTTCAGAAGTGTTCTGAGCTGCTCTTGGGGACTGCAGTAACCACTGGGGTTTTCTTAGCTCGTAGAAAATTAATTACCTGACAGGAAGAAGATTCCTTCAAGATAATTGTGTGATGGGGCCATCATCACTTATGCATATGTCTTCCCTCCGGTCTTGGCAGTGGTTAAGATATGTTCATGTAAAGCTTGTTGAATACTGACAGCCCAAGATAGGCCCCCAAGTTAAAGATATGTCATATCTACATAAGGAGTGGTGTCACTCAGCACAGTCCAAAGCAGCAAAACCCCAGGTCTTCTGGAGCTGAAGAGTCAGGCTGTGTGTGTACGACCTGCCTGCTGAAGAGAAGGCACAGACACCTCTAACAGGAGGACACTGCATAGATTAGGAGGCATTAAGACTTGTAATGGCCTAAACAGAAGTGTGTTATTAAAAATAATTTCACTGGTATTTTCACAGAGGTCCTTGACAAAGATGTTTGATTTTCCATCTGCTAGACTCACATGCCCTAACCACCGGTCCCATCTACTTCATGCCCATTTCTGCCTCCGTTTCACTAGTTACTTGAAGGGTACCACTTCTGTTCAGAAAGTGTTAGGTTTTATATGCTTTTGATAGCCCATAAGAAAGGGTGACACGCTGTAATCAGTTGCTGCATCTCCCAGAGGATGAACATTTTGTAGGCTGTTCCCATGGCAGGAGGTTAGGAATGAGGAATATACCTTCCAGGCTCTTATTTGCATGCTATGTCTCTTGCATTATTACCACACAAATCTTTTATTGGAAAAAACAACATCAGCGACATCATCATCATCAACAACAAAAACATATCAGTCATCCTGAAACCAGTTCTATACCTGAACTTTACACCGGAACACTGGATAGAGAGAAAAGTCTGTAAAACCTGTTGGCCTGTTCAGTCTAGCAGGGCAACCCTGAGCTGAACAAATAAAACACATTTTTTAAAAAAGCCATGTGCTTCCTGCAGAATACAGCTTTGTTTGCTCTCATTGTTTGGCAGATAGGAAAGGGCTTATCTCACCTTACCAGAACTCCTGCTGCTATAGAAGAGCTCCAGAAACTTGTCAGTCTTTACTAGGAGAAAAATATTGGTTTAACAGCCCTTGCCAGGAAATTATCTGAACCTTCAGAAAAAGAGAAGGTCTAAAAATTAGCTCACTGTGCCATGCTATTCTTCTCTGATTTTTAATGTTCAGTTCAAATTCAGGGATCTTATCAGGTGTATTTTCAAAAGCGAACCATGGTAACCTTTACCATTAAACCTTTTCCATATTACACATTTTTTGGTTAGCTACAAAATTAGCATTTACCGCTCCAGTTCAAAATATGCCATATTTTGTCTGATTAATTTGTAATTAAAATTAAAGCGAGTGTGTCTCCCTTCTAGCAGATGTAGGCAGAGGCATGACTTTGACCCTAGTTAGAGTTTTGTTTAACCCCCTCCAGAGAAACATAGTTACTTTGCATTAATATACAGCCTTTCACCACCAGACCTGTTAGTGTACATTATGGACTAATAATACTAATTATATTGTCAAACAATTCAAACTGCGTAACAATACAACCTCCTCTGAAATGAGAAGTGCTATAGGTAATGAAACCTACTTTCCTTTATACAGCCAGCTCAAACCTTTTTTGAGCAATCTGATGTTAAATAAATAATGGGCCTGATTGCTCCTTTCTCTGGGAAAAGCCATGGGAGGGAGCAGAGTGGGAGGAAATCTCCAGGAAGTTTTCCTTGTCAATGCCGTGCATAGGCTTTTTCTTGGGTGTGAGGCTGCTTATTCCCTATGCTGCCCTTTCTTTCTATGCATGTGAATGGGGGTGTAAAAATGCAAGCCATGTGGAGGAGGTTTTTGAGAGAGCCTGAGGCAAGGAAGGAAAGACAGGCAGTCCCTGGAACATTGTGGCCACTCAGGCCACCACAAGTGTCCACTACACCGGTGGATCCCAGAATACATAGAGAGAATAACCTCCCACAGTGATCTTTCTTCTCTCCAGGGCCATGGGGCATGAAGGATGAACAGAGCTTTGTCTTGGCTCCATGGCCATGGCCAACCAAGTAGTAGGATGTATGTGGGAAACTGTGAGAAACTGTGGGAAACTGTGAAAGTTAGGAGTGAGAAACTGTGAAAGTTAGGAGTGAGAAACTGTGAAAGTTAGGA
>NW_010588907.1:252051-279585 GCF_000705375.1 Tinamus guttatus | reverse complement strand
GCAGGAGTAGGCCCAGACAGCAATAGAGACAAGGAATTGGCTGGAGGCAGGGGGAGGGAGCGCGTGGACAGTGCAGGGATGGTGCATGCTCACGTACTTGGAGAATATATAGGTTTGATCTGATGCTCAATAAAATGGCTTCGGGCTTCTGATTCTAAACCTTAAGCCCCTGCTCCTTCACTGCTCCCACAAATGTAGACACCCTATTTTGAGTAGAACTAGCATTAATGACCTAAACATTTCCAGAGAGCAGTATCTGTGGTGGTCTGTGTGCCACCAATGAACTCAATATACCTAAATGACTCATGTTTCTCATTATCACTTTTTGTGAAGTTTTAATCTCTCCTTGAAGACTGAAAGAAGCTTACTATGGAGAGCTGTGAAGCAGGAGAAGTTCAAAGTCTCCTCCAGCTTGGGCAATTTAGAAGCTGGGAGAATCTGGTAGATGTTTTCCTAGGCTGGAGCATGTGCCTATGCAGGATTAGTGCTACGAGCAGAACACCTGGGCACAGTGCAGCATGGCCTGCTGATGAGGGGGCTGGTTTGAGGGACTTTGTTGCTAGTTGCTTATTTCCAACTTTTTTGTTCAAAACCCATTTCTCCTCAGGTGAGACTGCAATAGCATCAATGTCTTCTGCCATAAATATTCCCAGACAGTGGAGATGACTGCCGTGGGCTGGAATGGGAGTACACACGGGACCGTTAATGCAGCTGCTAGGATGACAGCCTTGAGAAGCGATGCAATATCAGAGAAAGTTTTAAGTTGCTTCTGCTGTTTCAGACATCTCTGTGTGATTGAGGACACTATTGGAAAGCAGATACTTGCAGAGAGAGATGGAGGGAATCAAGAGAACATCACGGGGCAGGAGACAACCCACTAGCCCTATCGCACGTTGCAGACTGACCTACGCCAGATGTGAACACGCTCTTCTAGTCAAAGCCACATGTGACAGAGAGAAGAAGATGAGTTATGGTATAGAAAAAGGAGAAAGGTCAACTCCTCTTCTACCTTTTTTCACAGGCATTTTTTGGCCTCGATGCTTTTCCCTAGCAAACTCTCGGGGGTGCCGCAGGTGACACTTGCCCCGACCGCGCTGCAATGCTGCCATCTCCTGGGCCAGCGCCACAGAGCAGGGGCTGCCGCGAGGGGTGCGGAGCAGTCTGACCGCCAAGCAGGCCGGAGCTTTCCCTGTCCTGTCACCACAAACACCGCCCTAGGACTCAAAATGATGAGGAGGGTCCTGCCAGCCAGCGCTCAGAGCTTTGCATACGCAGAGACTGTGTCTGTCCTTCCTGGCCTTCCAGGCCACTGTGTCTGGCCTTCCTGGCCACCTCTCCCCCTTCTCTGAGCTCTATGTTCTATAGAGCTTCAGGAAAAATATATATATATATATTGACATAACAGTGAAACTAGGTAAACTTTCATTCTGTTCTTAAGAGCTCTAAGCAGGCTGACTACTAAGGCAAGAAAGTAGCTGGAATCTAAAGCATTTTTAAGAAAAAAATAAAAACCCTAGAAAATTTGAGAGACCTATTAGTTCATTCTATCCACCCTCTGACAGTGAAAGAAACAGTGAACAATTCATCCTACAACATCCTACAAGGGCCCAAATTCCCCTCCTACTTATACGGGTATAAATCAAGCAGCCAGCAGAGTTACCTAGGTATAAAACTGGCTTTATCAGTTCCTGGGTCTTTTTAAACATTTCTGAAACCTACTGCTGATTCCTTCTTTGTTTGCCTGTTAGAATTGATTGTTAAAAAGGCACATGCATTTATCCACAGTGCACTGTATCATGTGAAGGGGTTCTTTTATTTGCTTTGATCTTTGTTTTTACTTTTATTATTTTTTTGAAAAACTGTGGGATTATTATCTCAAATCTAGCCAGCTGGCCTGCTGGGGCTCCCTTTGCTACATCAGGGGTTTCTCTTTTTTTTTCTTTCTAATCCTCTCTTTATGGATAATCCTTCTCTACCTCCTAACGACTCTTGGCAAAGGAGGGTATTTTGTTATTACTACCTGTTGTTTAGAAATTCATTTTATTTGGTGTAGGTGTTGCTAATTGTTTGCTAATGAAAACCTTATTACAATCAATGCAGCTCAGGATTATGCTGATCTTCACGGCAATTAACCCTTTCTTACTATCTATTCTTAATTAGATTTCCCTATACACTTCTCAGATTTTAAATATCAAGGGTAGTTCTACATTTTGCGGCCCAAGATAGAGGCCCAAAGTGTACTTCCCCAAACACTGGTTACATTTAATACTCATGAGAGTTTAGAAAAGGCAAAGGTTGTCATTTTGTAATCTGAAAAACGTTTGTACATGCAAATGCAGTAATGTCTAAAAGGCAAGCCTCAGAGCAAAATGTTAAGGACAAATCCATATCTTCAGACATGAAATGACAACCAGTCTGTTTTGCAGAGTGTGGGTACTACTCAGTTAGTGCTCTTAAGCACTCTTTGGCCAATGTTTCTGCACCTTCATTTATTATTTATATTCTACTATATTGTATGTGATATCTAGACATCAAATACACACAGAACAAATCCTGCCTAGAGAGCTTACCTTTTAAAAAGACTAAGGAAGACCAAAAACACTAAGAAGACAAAGAGTGACAGCTGCACAACATAGTAAAAATACAAAGCCTGTTGGCTACAACTCTCTCCTCACCTTTCATGTCATTTCCTCCAGGTGACCTGGTATCACAGGAGCTTCCCTATATCCACGCCATGGAAATGAATAAGTGGCTTAGGCAGGTGAACTCCTCCAGCCAACACTGCCCACTCATTGGGTTCCCAGAGTCTTGAGGAAGATCCCAAGAACTGCTGAAGGAAAGTCAGACTCCATGGGCAGAAGTGTCCCAGAAGCAACCCAATTGCACTCTGTTCCCCTGAGTTCATACTTGCAGGAATGGAGTGTTGCCTCTGCTTCCAAACTCGTTGAAGGAACAAGCTCCTTCTATATGAGGAGAAACTCCAAATGAAGTTTGCATATAGAGGAACACCTGCTCTTTTCCTTATGAATGGAAGATTGGAATTATTTCACCTGCAGTGGATATTGCCTCTGTAAGCAGAAACTGTGTGAATCCAAGAGCATAGCAGTACGCTCTTCTGGAGAAGTCACAGCCAGAAGTCCCGACACTTCAGCACTGAAAACCCATCAGACTTGCTGATAAGAGATTCATAAATCTGACCTTTTATTCTGCCAAGGACAGGCACAGCTCATTGGCGGTTACTTGTCACTCCTACATTGAACAGCCTCAGGGCCTCTGTGAATTAATTTCACCTCAAAATAGTTTTGCTTTTAAAATCCTGAAATTGAGGGTCTTCATACTCCAGAGTATCTCAGATTTGAATAATAGAGTTCAGAATAGTCTTTAACTTAATGCTTTACATGGCATGTATTGTACCATGATGAAGAATTTTGCACTGTAAAAGACCAAAGTAAAAGAAGAAATGCTACCATCACTGATGGAGGTAACAGTTCTAACAAGCAAGGGAGAAATTAATACTGAAAAAATAGAAGGAGAAAAAGAATCGTATCTTAAAGGTCTAGATATCATTTGTTTGTTTGTTTCAATATTATCCTATTGCTGAATACTAATCTGCTTTCACTAACTCTTTTTCATCAGAGTCTAGACCTTGCTGAGCTCCTTTGACAGCTGAATCTATAAGGCCAAAGCATTATTGTACATCACTAGGATGCTATTCAGCTGATCCCTCCATAATAAAAATATAAATGTCTTTATTATTTTTTCCAGTCTTCCCTGCCAATTCTGCTTGATGCCAGAGAACAGTACCACTGTGTGTGACTGATGGCACCCTGCCAGTCTTGTGTAACCATATTATTCATTTGCTCATTTAGGCTTAAAGCTAAAATAGGTTGGCTCTGGCTTTTCAAGCTGGCTTCAGCAAAGACTTTTTTTTTTTTTTTTTTGAGCAACACAGTGATCAAAGGGCAAAAAGGAAGAAGGGTAGGAGAACTGGAACAAACTAAGTGTAAAACTGAGTAACCAGGGCTGCTGCTAGTTTTGCCTTTCTAGTAACTCTCTTGGGAAATGAGGGAGTGAGAAAACGAGGAAAGCTGGATACTTCCACAGACCTGAGCTTCTCTGAAAGCCATTTGGGTGACACTCTCCATCCTCTCCCATAGAACTCATACTTCCTTGACTCACACAGAGGCTACCTAAACGCATGGCAGCAACTCAGGTCCGCCACCAGCCAAGCTGCACGTTCTCCTCATTGATTCCAGGCAGGAAGCCCCTCGGAAGGAGGAGTGCGAAGCAGAGACTGACACGTGGCCAGACACGAGCCTGGCCAGCACTGTGGCTGAGCTGCACCACCCTGCCAGGCTGAAGGTAGCACTGACAAGAGTTCTCACCTTGGACTCGCAGCCAGGCACTGCAGGTGGCTGCTTAAGGGCTGCTCCTTCAGCAGCAGCACCGTGGTGTTGGGCAGCAATTTCAGACATAGGCTCATATGCCACTTAGACCCAAGCATCCTTGCTAGAGCAACCTTGAATGTTTCTGCACCCATGGCATAGGTTACCAGCAAACCAGGCGGTCTGCCACAGGCGATGAAGAAGCAAGCTTCTGCATGTTAGGCCATTCACCTTGCCTTATAAGTCTAGGCATGCTTGCTGGCATAGCACAATGTTAATTTAGCTGAATGCTGAAATGGTCCAGTAATGAACTAGAGGTGGGCAGGACTACCACAGACCCAAACGGTGCAGGTACAAGATACAGAGCATGATGTGCTGATGCTATGGAGATCTTGGTGGACACATGCAGAACAAGAACATGCAAGTCCAGGCAAAATATGTTGAACCGTACTGTGGCACATGACTAGTGAAATCCATGGAAGTACACATGTTGCCTATAGGCTAAGGGCTTGGCAATGCCTATAATTTGTTCTTTATATGTTCTTATGAAGATCCATTAAATGCATTTCTAAATAGTAAGCAATGGTACATATTCTTGTTCACATGCGTTTATTTGGTCTTTTTTTCCCTGTCTCAAGAGCTTTATGGTGCAACATTTGGTGATGACCCTTATGAGATTCTTCTATACCTTTGCACCTGCAGCTGAGAAAGATTTGCCCCAGTCTTTCTACCAAGGACCTGAAATTGTCTGCCTTGATGATCACCTAGTTTTTCAAGTCCATTTTCTTAACCATTTGGTCATATTGTAGCGTTGTGGGATTATGTGAAAGAGGTCTGTCTATATTTTGGAGTCTGTTGCAATAACCAATTTAATCTTGTATACTCTGGATCATGAATCACTGCATTTTCCCTTGAGTTCATCTGGCTTCAGCCTTGCTTCAGTCTTGCTGGATTGTCTGTATTTATTTGTTCTCATGACGATCAATGCATTTTTTTTTCTTACAATGCAAGTCTTTCAATATATTTCAATATCAATCTCAGTGAGTTTTTCACCTTAGGTACAAAATCAAGGACACATAAAATGAAGATGGAGATGCATTACTAAGCCACGGTTTCCAGCAACTTTGGCTAGACATATGGGGACAAAAAAAACTAACAGTAGTGGCACAAGAAATAAAATGTAGCTAATTTAAAATATCTTTTTAATCACATAGCTGACTTTCCGTCATTAAAACAGAAGCTTCTGAATGGGGAGGATTTTTTTTTTCCCATAATAGTAATCTTTTTGCTATTAAAGGTTTTTTTCCCCCTTTATCTACTTCTGGACTAAATGAATGATAGGGAGACACATGACTGGCTTGGTGAAATCAGACACTTAGCAACACTCAGACCAGATGCCCATGCAATAGAATGCCAAGGAAAAATGCTGGCATCCTCCATGGCTGGGAAAAACGACTGGATCAAATGATTCCATGGCAACCTGGCCCATATGAACAGGAGGGGGCACAATCACAGTCCGCATAATGCTGCAGCCAGTGACAAAACTTAGCGTGGTGAAACTAGACAGCTTCTGTCTGTCACTCGGCCATGACTCTTGCAAAAGTGTGATAGACTTTTTGCAAGCTTGCTCGCAAAGAGCGTACTTTTTGTTTGCTTACACAGTTTAATAGACAGCAACAAACAGGCCATAATATGCTGCCTGCTGTCATATTGGTGATAGCAAAGAGAGGGTGTTCTGTGGCTTTTACCTGCTCTAGTAATTCTGATTTTTTCCTTGTGACCTTTTCAGTGTTTACACGCTCTCACAAATCTCCTTCATGGAGTGGCTCAATAGTTTATAGTGACTGAACCGCAAACCACTTAAATAAAAAAAGGAAATTTCCAGCCTTCATTTCTGGGGAAGAAGCTGGAAATGATGAATAAATTAGGCCGACATTTTCAAAGCAGAAAGTAAAAGCTCAAAATATATTTTATTTCTGAATCCCTGACTTTTATGGCAATTTCATTACTTTGGAGGCTAGGAAATATTTTTGGATGTTTGATGACCAAGTTTTTATTCAGAGCTTTATTTAGGGAAGAGAGAACTTGTCATATTGCTAAGGAGCAATGCTTAGCAGTCACTGAAGAGTAAGAGTAACCCCTCTGAATGGATGAAAAAAAAAAGTCATGTGATTCACAGGCCTATCTATTCCAAAGAAAAAAGTAAAATAAGAGGTAAACATCTCATAGAAATCTTTGTCAAAGATGTGCTTGTCCTATGCTCCCACCATAATCCACTGGGAAAGCAATATTGGGAAATATGATATGGGAAAGCTGCATTTTTGCATGAATTTTGCATCAGTGTGTTTAAAAGGTTAAGTAACTTTTCCAAGAATCATATTTATTAAAGCAACAGCCTGACCTTTAATCTTCCATTTCCTGACAGGTGAGAGGGAAGAGGGCTATGTGATTAAGGCACTTGGCTGGCACTGAGACTGCCTGGATTGCATTTCCAGGATCTGTTAGAGACTTTCGATCCGTTGGTAAGCAAATCACTGTAGGAAAATATATGTAGATTTTTTTTCCCAATCTCACAATTCTTCCAATTTCTTATAATCCATGCTATGACATAACTAGGTGGCTAAACTATACTTGAGAACACTAGGGGAGCTAATGAGAGAAAAATGATGGACTATAATCGGCAGGAATCAGGAACTGGAAAGAGGTCAAAATAGCAATCGGACTTGGAGCTGCCTAGCACTTGGGAACAATGATGGATTTTCATGGTCAGTCTCAGACACCTCAGGAAGACTGTGAAGATCTTCAGGACCCTCTTGGATGCAGTCCTGTGCCGCGTGCTCTGTGTGGCGTGTGCAGGGGGATTGGACTGGATGACCTCTGCAGGTCCCTTCCAACCTTATGACTACTGCAAATTCTCTAAGTTCTCATTTGCACGCTAGAATGTCACTTATTAAACTGTGAGGAGAAACCTAAATTGCAGCTGAGCAGAGTTACAATGGCTGATTATGATACAGAGCAATGTATTTCTAGCAACAAAAGCCTGACGCATATTAATTCATTCAGCTAGTTGCATTGTGTGTAATTCTTGCTTATACTTGCTGTCATGCAATCAAGTTAAAATTTACAATCTTATTGCTGTGAGAAGATATTTTTATATACACTACTTTGTTAGCCATTTTGCTTCCTAATAATTAATCAAATCCCCAAGGAAGTATCGTGTTGGGGAGTATGGATTTATTTGTATTATTAAGCTATTCTAGCAGAGCATTTCTGTGTGGTAACAGCTCTGCTACAATATGGCCCTCTTGTTTTATGACAAGTTACAATTTTCTTGTAATGTTAGCTGCAATTCATCTCAATAATTATGCTAAATTAAGTACTCATGCATATATAGAAATAAACATTAAAATACATTAAAATAAAGTGAGAAACATAATTTAATCTCCCTGAATGTAAATAGATCAGGGGTTTGTTAACAGTCTTTAACCATCTAAGTCTATCTAAGGAGCTGGGTTTTGAGGTCTCTAGGGGGTCCATGGACCTGGGAAGGGCTTTGTGTGCCACCCTCCTGCAGAAGTTCCACCCATGCTTTTGATGAGCTCAAGCTGTCATTATCCAAGCCAGGTTTTCTGGCGTTTTCCTGCATCTTCCCTTGGAAGGCCATGGCAGAGCCTTGCTCCTCAGTTCACTGGAAATCAACTTGAATTCAAGACAGCTTTGACATAGGCTAGCAAGCAAGGCATTTCTCAGTCAAGGGCATGGGTCATCCAGGTCGTGTCTCTGGCTTGAAGGGGGCTGGCTCAGTTTGTTTCTTTGTAGAGGCCAATGTGGGGGTAAGAGTTTCAGTGCTGCTGCTGGGGGCCCTCTCAGGGAGGGCCATGTTGTGCTTACTTTTGGCCCATTCAAGTGGAATTCTTTTACTGGGCCTGTCTAAAAAATACAAAATGCTGTGTCCAGTCAAGGGTTACATTTTTGTTCATCATGTAGAAGGGCTAAAAATCACAGATGTTTTGTGTTTACTCTCCCAGTCTCCAATGTCCTGCCACCTCTTACAGCTTATATCCCATACGAGAGGAGAGTCTGGCAAGGCAGTGGCCCCGCTAGTGTCAGACTTGCAGTTAGAAATTTCTGCCACTGGGGCAGTGCTGAAGACTACTAAGAGTGAGACAGTGCTGCCTTTGAAGGCACAGCATAAAAGAGGTCTCAAGGGGTCTGTAACACTGGTGCGCAGAAGCAGAGAGCACTGGGCAACCCAGTAAGGGACAACCAGCTGGGCTGTGTGTCTGCTTCATTGGGAGACTAAAGCACAATGTCTCTCTCACCCCTTTGCCCATTCCTTTGTGGACACAGCAATACAGAGTGAAAACTGTGTGGTGGGGAGGAACATGGAAAGAAAGCAGGGAAAACAATATGCCATCTTATTGCTTTCAAAAGTTGCTTAGCCATCAAAATAGGGAATATTTTATTTAAGAAACCTAAAGGTAGTTATTTGATCTATTGTTAAGTCTTTTGTAAGGGGAGTGTATGCTGCTATTCCTTTGCTTCCCCCCCACCACACCACACACTTTTTCGTTACCGTTGAAGAGATTTTAAAAAAAACTTAAGAGAAAATTGTGTTCCGAGTGGCACCTCTTTAAGTATCCATCATTCAGAACACCTCAGCTGAGGGTCAGAACCTCTCTAACCATGCGCATTATTTGGAAGGCTTCATCTTAACCCCTGGAGAATTAAGGTTATAATGGAAATGAGCTACAGACCCTCACCTACTGAGGGTCAGAACCTCTCTAACCATGCACATTATTTGGAAGGCTCCATCTTAACCCCTGGAGAATGAAGGTTATAATGGAAATGAGTTACAGACCCTCACCTGTAGTAGGTCTGCTGTGAGCCTTTCTAATAAACAGCATGTTTTTTTCCTCTCTCCTTTGAAAAGAGTAGAGGTTTCCCTAGAAACCATTTTTCTGGTAAATAAAGTCACTTTTCATAGTTGGATTTGCCTAATACTGCTGAAAATGGTTTAATGGCCTTAAAACATAATGACAGGTTACTCGCGTCTGACTGTCACTGTGGAAAGCAAATCACAGAATCACAGAATGGTTGAGGTTGGAAGGGACCTCTAGAGATCATCTAGTCCAACTCCCCCTTGCTCAAGCAGGGTCACCTAGAGCATGTGACACAGGTCGCATCCGAATGGTGACATAAAGAAAATAAGACAAACACCACTGGAAACAAAATGCACTTGGAGATCCCAAGATCTCTTGCTTTGTTTAGATTTTCATCTTCAGAAGCTGACCAGCATTACCTTTGTCCCTAGCATTAGCTACATGTAGTAACTGCATGGTCACTAATAACAGCAAAGCTATGTAGATCCATAGCTACGGTTTGCCTTCCAATTCTCTCACAGCAGAGTGTGGAGCAGAGCATGACATGATGCTCTTTCCACAAGACAATAGGTTCTTATACCTGTAAATAGTTAACTGGCATGTTATTGTTGTCATCCTGATAAAACAGGGACTTGCAGGTAAATGGTGTTTTATTGTCATTCACTCTTACCAAAAAATCTAAAGCCAAATGTTCCCCTGGAACAGTTCCTGCACTTTGTCTCACTGAAGTGAAATGAGCATTTTCTTATGTTTGCTTCACTGAAAGCCAAACGACCTGCTCAGATGAGAAATGCTCTATGCTGCACAGAGAATGATATAAGCACATTTTCTTTTGAGTATAAAGGCCATTGCTTTATACATCAGAGCCATTGGTGACTAAAACCCAATGGAGTAAAACACAACTCTTTATTTATCACAGCAATTATACTATTTTGATATCTTTTTGTCATCTAGAAACACGAACACCACTAAAGATAAAGCCTTGGAGGATGCCGTGGCCATGAGTTTGAATCTGAGTTGCCTCACCTGCTTTATTCATCATCATTCACCAAGATGAGACCAGCAGGTGTGCTCAGCACCTGGGAATCGTTGCTGACTACCTGTTTTAATATAATTTTAAAGAAATAGACAATTGAGGAGGGAAAATTCTTCTCAGGAATCAAAAAAAAAAAAAAAGCAGGTTTAGAACAAGAAAAGGTTCACATATGAACTTGATGAGTCATTTCCTCCTTAAATTCTCTTTCCGTGGAGAAAAAAATTAATTCCACTCTATGCTGCTCCCATAAATTGAAGTCCAAAGTGATTAAAGCAGATATAAAAAGATGGTTCTGATACATGTAGTAAACAAGTTTGAATAGGTTCCTTGGTTTCTTTTTAGCATGCCATGGGGTAGTGCTATGGAGTGATTCTCACCATTCAGCAGACCTCCTCTCCCTGCCTCCCAACCCCTGTATATACCCTAGTGAGTAGTCAAAAGCTCTCTAGGTAGGGCACTCTCTGGGGTCATGAAGCCCAGTGCGGGAGGTTTCTATATGGAACGAGGCAGAGCAGGGACTCTGAGGGGGTTGTCTCTTAGTCACAGAGCGATCTGCTCTTCTGAGGTGGGTGTTTTCCCTTCAAGAGGTACCTATATTCAGGAATATTTTTACAGTGAAACAGTGCAGAAATCCTGCCATATTCTGACAGTTTAGTATCCTCTGTTGAAAATTCCCAACACTCTAGTCAGTACCAAAAAGATGTTATTCAAAACAGGATGATCTTTTGAACTGACCAACTCGCACTTACGAAAAGTCTTGGTCATGAAGTAGTAAAAGGTCTCTGCACACGTACCTTTTCCTACCCATCTACCAAGCACATTTAATTGCATTGGGCATTAGTTTATTTAGATTGAAAGTCAGACTGATGCAATGGCATACCCAGAGCAAAATCTGTTTTTTTTTTTATTACCACTCTGGAATTTCGGATATATGAGGAGCCTTGGCCGACACCAGCTGAGGCAGTGGCTTAATGTACTGCTTTATTTAATTATGACTTTATTCCACCCAACCTTCTCACCTTTTTTGGCTGTTTACTTAGGTAAAGGCATAATCTTAATTATGACTGAATTAGGGGCAGAATGGATTCCTGCAGGCTATTACACAGTTTGTGATATAAAGCAGCAAATAAACAAGCATGCTGTCTATAATTACTGTGCTCAGCTGTATAGCGTGGGTGAATTGGCTTTGCCTTTCCCACGACTGTTCTCTGCAGCATCCCAGCTTGCCCTGATATGCTGTAAATCCAGTTCTAAGAACCCTTGCAGTCTCCAGCTTCATCCTGAGGAGAGTGAGGAGGACAACAGTGGGGAACAGGCCATAAGGAGGTCAGACAGCCACCTTTTGCTTTATCGTTTGATACACTTATCCTTTGGGGCATAAGTCTTCAAGCACAGTCACTACATGGCAGAGGGGAATGTAGAGGACTCTCGCATGCAGTGCCCTGGACATGACAAAGTCTGCAGGCTAGCGCTATGGCCCCTCAACCCACCATGCTGATATGCTGTCAGTGAGTCTCTCAGAGTTTCTTTCACTTTATATCATGTGATGAGACATCCTGACTGTTTCAAGGCTTGTCTTTCCTTTAAAAGTCTAGCCATTTTGGTGGGGTCATGGTTGGTCATGTTGCATATTAAAGTGGAGGAAGGAACAGCTTCTTGTACAGCTAATCACTTCTCCTTTCTAGAGCCATTTTTTTTTGTCTTTGATGGAGAGATGTCTAAACTTCCAGAGGAGGCAGCATGGCTCATGATTAGACTTATGAAGTGTGATTCGTCTCATGAGACTCTGTGAACGTAACTCCATCTGGAAGATCTTTCTCCCTGCTGACCACTCTGTGGGCTGGTGCCACTTGTGAACTGCCAGCCAGCTGGGACGATGACCCAGCCTGGCCTACAAGGAGAGCATATGGCAGGAGAACATATGGCAGCTGCAGGTCCATGAGCCACATGTCAATGTTCAGGGTGTCCTTTCAAAGCATAGGCTCACGTACAAATACAAATAGCATGGCTGCTTTTCCTTCTGAAATATGGCAACTGTTTTGCTCTTGCAGCTTGTATGCACAGTCAAAGATGCTGTAAGACCAACATTCCCTCTCTGCCTGAGAATATTTTTGTATGTCACTTGGCATATCTGTGGGAAACATTGCATTCACTGGTTTGATCCTGACTGTTTTGGGAGGGATATATACCACACACATTTCAGTTGTAAAACAATGTCATGTATCAAAATTCACAAATTGCATAGGTTAAAACAACTGTTTGCAGGGATATGTTGCTTTACAAACATAGCTTGTTGTCATTGTCTTAGAGAAAGTAGGCAAATATTCTCAAGCTCTTTGAATTTTGTTTTTGAGTCTGACCATATTTGCTACTGAAATTTAAGAACTCCTAATCAAGTTCTTAAATTTTATTTGCCAAGCTTGGTTATTTTGTTTTCCAAACTGATTTTTGACTGAAAATGAAGCTGTCCTCATCTTAAAGGTGTTCAGTGAAAAAGAACTCAAAATATTTCAGTCAGCTGAGTTTGGATTTGTGATAAATTAGATTGCTACCAAAACTTATTAAATATAGAAGTTGAAGGTGAATTAAAGAATATATTGTCCTTTAAATATGCCTATTGCTGGCAATGCTGTCCTGAAATATTCTGTTTTTCCTAAATGCAGCTTTTATACTGGAAAGTTTATCAGTATCCATAAATCTGTATTTCTCTTGAGAAGCTTAAAATGTGTTTCAAATGCAAATTAAAATAAACAAAACCATTAGGTCATGAGTTTTTGTTGATGAGACAGTTGTGTATTATTTTGATCATTGGAGGCCAGGTGTAGTCTCTCTTTCTCCAAATAATAAATGCCATACTGAGCTGCACACTAGTAGCTAAACCACCAAACAGAGTCATGTTTCACCAACCCCAAATATAGTAAATCGATTATTTCCAACACATTTGGAACTGGTGGTTGTTCAGTGCACATGAGACACTGAAGTTGACTATTTTTTATACAATTTTCTCATTTCTTCAAGCTTTGTTTGATTATACTCATTCCTAGTGCTAGTTGAGGCACAATGTACTGAAATGCCAAAAATGGATGTCCAAATGCTTTTTCAAATACTGCAATTAATCCTACATTCACACCAAATGTATTTGGTATGCCATCTGTTACAACACATATAGTATTTGATTTTTCGAAATCAGTTTCAGACTATCATTTGCCCTATTGCTTCACAGGCATCTTTACCCTTTGTTGCCCTCAGAAGTTATAGCAACTTTACTATTTTTTCTTTCAGTTCAGGGGCAGTTTTAGATATTTTCACCTAAACAAATAGAAAGCAGCTCACTTTTAAGTTATTTTGTAGGTAATTTCTAACTCAGCAGTAATGCCTAATTCTTCTTCCTGCTGCATATCACATATTTGGCATATTATCTATTTTTTTTCTATTTCTATTGAAGTCTTTAGGGAATGAATTCACGCAAAGTACTATGTTTCCTTTATGTAATCATTACCAGACATGTTTTTCCATACAGTTTGTCAGTTGATAACTTCCTGAAAAAATATTGTTGTTCTTGCAAACCTCCACCATTGATACAGTGTTTTAGGAGGGGTATAGTGTAACTAATTTTTTTTAGCTCATATAACAGATTAATTCAGTTGTTTTTTTTTATTCCATTCTGCCATCTAATATGGAGATTAAAAAAAAAAAAAGAAAAAAGAGGGAAAAGAGGGAAGGCATTGATGTGCAAGTACAAATTTAACAGCAAAACTGCTGAAGTACACTAGCTCTGCCAAGACGTGCCAGACGGATAGCAGAACAGCCTATCAGAAAAGCAAGGGTGAGACTTTTGGTGCTTTCCCCAACAAGAAAGGGAAAGGGAAAGCCATGGAGAGCCAGGACGGTCCAGCTTCCCAAAGACCAAGCTCACTAAAGAGCTGATATGCTTGCAAAGCTCCTGACAAGGGGCCAAACTCGCCTGAAGATACTGGAAGGACCACCTTGTGAGGGTGACCAGAGCACAGTCACATACTCCTTTCCAAAAAGTGCATCAAGGGCAGGTCTAGCAGTGATGAGTTGAGCAGCAATCAGGAGCAACACCTGAACAACTCCTTGGGCTGGAACATGCTGTGAGTATCCCTTCATTCCCCTTAACCTGGGGCGCTGAGCTAAGGTGACTCCTTGCGAGGTTGAGTGTCCCCTGTACTTTCAGGGTGTAGAAACACTAACATATATTTTTCACTCTGTGAAAAGTTGAGGGTGCCCTGTATATTCAGGGTGTAGTAATGCTATAGCAACCCCTTTTCTATTCTATTTCATTTTATTTTAGTTTTTTATTTTATTTTTATCTTGAAACAAGCAGTGAACTCCATTCTAGTTCCTGCTTACTAATTGATCAATTGAATCCTATAACAATCATGCCAGTTAATGGTGGATGTTGTTAATCACAAAGAACTTTCACTGGTGAATAAAAAATATCAATTAACTAAAGCCCCTCTGAATTATTTTGCTGTCTCCCTTTAACAGCAGACAGCGCAACAGTAAAATTTGTTGTAGCCAGCAGGAAAGCACAACAGGTTTTTAAGCCCAGTATTTAAACTGGAACTCTCACTAAAAAAAAAATCGACATTATACAGCTAGCTTCACATATTCTTACCAACATTGACCTAACGCTTTTTCCTTCTAGATCTCAAAACACTTCAGAGAAGGGTTATTTTCGCAATGAGTACTACACAGCGTAAAACAGCCAGGATTTCTCGAAGGCTGGTGGCAGCACTAACAGAAGCTAGATTTCTCATGTCCTAGCCTTGCTCACCAAGGCACATTGCCCTCCACAATATCTGCAGCTCATCACTTTGAACCTATAGCAATGAACAGAAGGTTTACCATTACAGCCTTCTCTGAATAGCCCTACTGTAAATCTGGGATAGCTTTGATGATGTAAAAGTTGGCTTTAATTTATACTCATGCAACTGATCATACAATTCAAGCTGTCCTTCACATGGCCAAGACAGAAGCTGTAGGAAATCTGTCATGAAAATCAATGTTGATGATGCATAAGACAGCTACAGGAAGAGCAGAATAAACACTTTTTCTCTGTTTTTTTGTGACTTTAAACCCATCATAAGAAGGTACGGAAGAAGGAGATTTATTTTTCTTTAGGCAAATAGCTTTAAGGCTAAATTCTTAAAGGTGAAAATTTAGACAGCTATAGGAGAAGGTCTTGTTAAATTAGCATAGCTCTTACTGATGAATGAGAGTTAAGAAGCATAATGATCACTTAGCTAACCATTTCTTGCAAGGCTCGCTCTCCTACTAGGCTGACTCACAACATCAATCCAGCAAGAAGGGTGCTACCTTGGGCACAATCACAATGTAACCATGTGATTCCTACGAACAATTTACGCTGTGGGAAAATTCCCCATCTTGCAACTGCTATTCTTTCCTGGAGCCTTGTTTACTTTTCTTTGCCACAGCAGGGGCAACTTTTTTCCTCTCAATTACTTCACTAAAACTCTGCCTGTGAAAATGAAGAGAATGTGGCTTTAGAAGAGGAAATGGATGCTATTGCTCAGTAGCACAGACAAGTGTTTGTGTGTTGATTGAACTTTCCTTTCTTCCACTTTATCAATTTAGTTTTCACAAAGATGTATGTATGGCCCAGTTCCTGGACACCTTTGAGGAAGAAGAAAGGTAAAATAATTCATCTGAGTTTATGCAGGATTGGGACTGGGCACATATTTCTGCTTAGATCAAATTTATATTTTCCTCTCACTGAAACAAACAAAATAATCTGAAAATGTAATCTGTCCCAAAACAGTCCGGTCACCTCATAATGATCTCCTTGAGTGCTCTTGAAAGAAAATAAGGCCAGCATCCACAAAAGAGGAAGAAACAGTATTTGTTTTCTCAGGAGATCAGTCATTGGCGCACTAACCCCAGAAAAAAGGACATTTAAATTTAAAATACTTTTCACCTCTCAAAGATTTTCCCTCACTTCTGCTATCCTCATACATTAACAAATATGTGTAAGCAGTATGCAAAAAGTCAACCTCCCTTCTATAAATTGTTGGATGCAGTGATTTGAATAACTCTCCTAGACTCCTCCCTGGGAAGACAGAGGATGGCCTCTAGGACTCAGGCTTTGCATGGGAATGCTAAGACTACTGAGCTACTGAAAGAAAAAAAAAAAAAAAAGGAAGGGAAAAACAAAAGCATCTACTCTGCTTTCTATATTTTCAGAAAAAAATGAAGAAAGCTGAAGACACAGTAACCCATCAGGAATCAAAGAGGGAGAGCAAAGTTCTTGTAAAGAAGCTGCTCCAGAATGATGGAACAAGACAGTCTACTCTGCACCAGATGCTCTTTCCCGTAGCCCAGTCAAATTAAAGAAGACTGCTTCTAACTTCTATCAAAACATTTCCTGCAACCCCATCATCTCATCAGTGCATCATTTTAACATTACTTTCCCCTAAAATGCTTAACTTAACTTTGTATCATTCCCTCATATACAGTGGATCCATTTGCTTTCTCTCTATCTTCTAGTTTTGCAGAATCAAGACACTCTTCTAAATTTGGCAGAAAGTGAAGATATTTCATTTTCTTTCAGTACATAACGTTTAATAGACTTTGATATGCCACTGCGTCTGCACTGTGCAGAAAAGGAGTCTATGGACACCTGAGGAATTGTTCCAGAACATTATTTCAGCACCTTGATAGAAGCTACATCTGATGTGCATAAATCAGTTCAGTTGAGGGATCTCAGGGAGAATAAATTACTCTCTCCAAGATTTCCCCTCTCTGATGCTGTGGCTTACTAGACTGAACATTGCCCCTAGAAGTCTATTAGTTCAATCAGGGTAGGCTCACCTGTTTGGATTGGTATGTCTACATTCAAACTTCCGTTTATGTTTTCCTCACAAGCAATAATGAGCAACAGGCCCATTTTGGAGGGGCTCATGTACTCCTAAGGCAGAAATCTGCAGTAAGTCAGAACTACCTGCAAGAAACACATCACTCTCTCAGACAGCTCTGCAGGACATAGCCATTGCACATGAGGAGCGATGAACTCTCTTCTCATATATGACAAAGAGGACTCAGGATATTAGAGTGTCCCAGATCAAACTGGCATTTTTTTTTTTTAACTCTAGTTCAAGTCTTATGGAGACACATCCATATTCTCCTTTTTTTTTGTCTTCTGACTTCTTTTATTGTTCATTTAGATTTCTGTAATAATAGAAAGGCACATTGTTAATGAGCATTACAGCTGTGTGGACTGTCTGGTACCTCCAGATGCTGCTGCAATGACCTACCTGGAGCTCTTGACCTTTGCGATCAGGAAGGCTCAGTTGCCTATAGAACTCTTGATCATGAACAGTTTGTGTTGATCAGGTTCTCTACTAGACTCCTTATAGACAAGACATCACAATTATTAAGGACTTCCTTATATTAAGAAGTGAACAGCTTCAGAAAAGTTAGAATTTTACCCCGTGTCTGGTGGAGTCAGACTTCCCCAAGCTACCCTGTAAGATATATTCATGTAGCTATAGAATTAGACTGGATATAGAAATGCATGTGTGTAACAATTTCCTATTGTACAGCACTTCAGTGCTTAAGAGATTTATTCAAATTCCTTTCCCTTTTCTTTTCATTTTCTTTTTTTTTTTTTTTTTGTAAAAGGTCTCAATTACAATGGTACAGAATATGGAATAAATGCAAAATATACTAATGCTTTTAGCTGTAGACAAAAGTGGTTTATAAAAAAAATACAAAATGTGGCAGGAAGCACTGACAGCCATGCAATTTGAGCATTGTACAGCAGTGCCAGCAGCAGCAGTATAATTGTTTTTCCAGTTTTTTTGTTTGGTTCACATGCTGGCTCTCTGTGTTAATCTCCATATGACTTTTTTTTTTTCTGAATTCAAGTAAATAAAAGAAAAATAAGGCTCTGGATGTACACACTGATTTCACTTGTTTCCTTGTCTAAATGCAAGGGGAGGATAGGTTATGGAGTGATATGTAATATATTGACAGTTGATTCCAGGTTATTTTGCTACTACTTGCCAGTAGGTGCAAAGAATATCATTCACAGTTCTTTACTTAGGAAAGTAAAAACATGTTCACAGTAACCACATTAAGAGAAGACAATGTTTTCCATCAGCGAGCCCAAATCTGGCTGAATACTGCCATCATTTTCATTTGATAAACAGACCATGCCTTTCTATTGTTTATGTCACAGCAATTGAAATTTAGACAAACTCTAATATTTAAGTATTTATTTTGGTGCAAGGGTAAGTGTAGTTATTCATTTAGGCAGCTCTTGTTATCTATTTCTACCCCCTCCAACATTTTTCCAAGTCCTTTTCTCTGTCATTTTGGATTGATTTCACAATGAAATAAATTATTTTTATTAGTTTTATTTTGATGTTCACACATTTTTTGTTATCTGTGATTCACAAGCACCTGAAGCTTAAAATAAGCCAGTCCGTTTCAGTGTGGTTATGTCAGCATGAATATTTCCCGATTCCACAGTATAAGCCCTGAAGTCAAGCTCCAGAATTGTGTGTCAGAATATTATCTTATATTCCACATAGCCTATCTAGACAACTGGTAATATTTCTACTACTGTCTACTATTCTTGACTGTTTGCTATCCTTGACCCTTCTCTCTGGAACAGTAAATTGACAAGCATTAATGATTTTCTTTTTTAAAAAAAGAATTGAAGGTAATTAAAATAGCAAACCTTAGAGAGAAATAATGACTGACATTTTCAAGAACATCAGTTCACTATATATAAAACTCTCCTATATCCATGAAGATGAAAATGGGGATTGAAGGAAAAGATTATTTTGCAAGCTGTCTTAGGTTATAGGAAATAAAACAGTAGTGGCTATTTGCCTCACTGCCATATGTACAAAACTTGATAAGGAGATGTTCCTCTTTTGAACTTTTCTGGTTATTTTGGGGATACGTGTGGAGCTAACATGCTGTGCAGCATGTTTCTGATTTTGAATCCAGCATCCCCAGAAAAACAGAGCTTGAGCATTGGAGATAGCCAAATAGTTCTTTGCATATTAGCCATGAATCATTTTAATGATAGAAATGGACTTTGAAGGATGAACCTGTCACTAATATGAAAACATTCAGAAAAAAAAAACCCTGATTTGAGTAGTGAATTTCTGAATAAAATTATTTTGCGATCTATTAGACTTGAAACATGGGGACTCTGCACTGACTTGTTTGTAATTAAATTCAAATTCATTTCTGAGTGAAGTTTGAAGCAAAAACATTGAAATACTTTGCTTAAACCTTTTTAAGCCTTACATTTTTTTTGTCTCTCTTTCATTGCATTTTGCTGTTTAGTGAGGAGTTTGCAAATAGCTTTCATTTCTTCATATGTGACTTTTGGTGACCATAAAACAAAATGTAGGCCATAGGAAAAGACTCTCATGAGGATTCTGAAGACAGTCTTTAGACTCTACAGGATTTATTTTACTTAGCTTACTGCTTGCTTAAAGAATTTCTGTTTTTAAAAGGAACTGTTCCACTGGAGACATTCTCAATGGAAAAGAACATAGATCAACTGCAAAAATGTCATTTAAATATCAGTCATTATAATAAGCACCTGTCAGGTGGTGCGACCATCAGTTAGAATGCAGAGGCTTCAGCTCCCCATCTAGTTTCATGAGTACATAAAACTAATAAACTCCACAAAAGCCAACTTCTATTAAATGTTTCACAATTTTGATGACAGTATTTGAGTTAAGCAACTGTTCAGATCTCTTTGCAATTCTTACAAACACCTGTCTCAAAAATAAACTTTAAACATTGTTGTACATTTTTTCTTTAAATTTAGATAACTGAACAGTTTCAGGGGCAGAGCTGTGTTTTATTTCCTGTCTTAACACCATGGTGATGAGATGCTATTTCAGTCCCAATTAAAGACACTATTGATCGGAAGCATATCCCAGAGTATGTAAGACTTCTTGTACAAGAAGCTAAAATTTGCTAGGCAGACAATGAAAACATATTGCCCTCTTACCTCCAAGTCTAAATGAATGTGCAAGTATAAAGCACTCATTGTTAACCTCTCCGTCTTTCAGATCTGTGTTCTTGAAATTATGGGATTAATATGGTTTGGTAGATAAAGAAATGGCCTGGGAATCTGAGTCAAACTTTCCTTTCTGTGCCAAGCTCTATCATAAATGTCATTCTAACATTAGTCCAGGCTGCCTTGGTGGGTCACACTCCGCATAGAAGAGTTGGAAAGAATCAGTGGAGATTTTAAGGATGCTTCATCCATGCAGCAGTAACCTAGAATATTGGGTCTAATCCAAGGCCTATCTAATCAAGAGTTTTATTTCACATCAGCAGCAGATTCAGGAAAAGATTATAGGCAGATGGGAAGGTAAGTACACAGTGATCGTTTCCTTCTCAGCTTTCCAGTTGGAAGTGAACCACTAACTTTCTGACCCACTTCCTAAGCCTGACAACTTATAAACAGTAATAAACTTTACTATTTTTTTAAAAAAATTATTCCTACTTTGATTTCCACAACAACTATTGGGCAATGATTCCATACACCAGTTGAAAAACTGCTGCCTTTTATTTGTTTTAAAATTTCTCTCTGATATTGCTTCTGCACTGTAAAAAATCCAGAGTAATCCACCCTGTTTTTGATGGTATGAATCACATTTTCTACTTTGTTGAACTCAATATGTCACAGAACAGTGGTATTATGGTTTCTGTCTTGTTCTCAGTTCCTTTCCTAGTAATTGCTAACTTTCTAGCTCCCTTCTGAGTACTCGGATATTGCAAGACATGAACTAGTCATGGCGGTTGTCTTTCATAGGAGATCACTTGTCTAAAGTTTGCGGTATCTTGGGAGAAACTGAAGAGAATTAGAACACATATGCCTGGTGATTTAGAACCTAACAGAGAGATCCTGTGATAAGAGAAAAATCCTCTGAGTCTTCAAACAAGGGAAGTGTGGATCTATAATACTGACTAAACATTTTTGACTATAAAGGTAAAATGCCATTATCAGTTTTAGGTGGAATTTATCTCCTCAGATATAAAGGTTTGCATACTGGGGCAAACAAACAGCAACCTAACAGGAAAACAGTTCAGAGTGATCTCCTCCCAGGTAGATGCAACTTGGCAAATCCTGGAGATCCGGCATGTACCACACCATGTGCAAATGTTTGATGGACCAGGATCATTTCTGTCCCAGTGTCATAAAGAATCCTTCGTTGCTGATAAAGCAGAGAATATGTGTAATGAAGTAGATGCCACAAGCTGACAGAAGTATTGGTAATGAATAGAGAGAAAATGGAGTGATCATAGGCAGAATTGGCAAGGAGAGGACTGGCCATTAGGCAGAGGGAAATAGAGTGTAGCTGAGCATTCACTTTGGCCAGCTGGTGAAAACAGAAAGGGAGCACAAGGAAGTAGTAAAATGAAACGCTCAGGCAGATCAGAGCTTGTTGTAGAAACTCAACTTACTCTTGAAGAAATAAACCTCTCCCCACCCCAAAAAAGTCCTGCCAATCCTGTCAAGATTGAGGCATCTTGACTGCGAGGCAAAGAAATTCCTTTGGCCCAAATTCCTCAAGTTTCTCTAGGAAGAGAAAGCAGATAGCAGAAAAAAAGCACAATGCATGAGGAAGAGAGAAGCAAATTAATTTTCCCTGCCTCTTTCACTTTTTTTTACAAAATAATGTAGCTCTCACTGTTTTGCATTTTATCATCACTTATAAAAACTTTATATAATGTTCTGCTGAACAATAGCAATGTGTATCAGCATACGTAGCAATGTGTTTAAGAAACGATTGTGTTTCCCTGTTCAATAAGAAGTACCAGTCTCTGCCTCCAACACACTTTCCAGAAAGTCCAGTAGCCTGTTACCAAAATCACCAAAAAAGGAGGTGATTGTAAATTTCAGATTTGTCAACAATTTTTCTGTAACGGGTAACTCTACCTAAACTGATGGAAGCCTTTTTAGCCAAGGATGAGAATATCTCGCAACCGTAAAGTCTTGCTAATGCTTGGAAGAGAAGACTACTTCTTCCTTGGGAATGATGTCTGCTTGGCTTTTGGGATTTCATCATTTAACTTTATAAAAATACGCCTCACACTGATTTGTGTTATTTGACTAAAGGAATCCTCATGCTCTAATCGTGCTTTTTACCAGTTCGAAGGGATGGGGTGGGGTGTGTGTGTGTGTAGATGCATGAAACAAAATGGATTATGAATTTGAAAATTGCCAATTATGTTGCATCACACAGCTCAGAGCACTGGCACAATAATGAACCACAATCCAGATTTTTCAGCTTAAATGGCATTACATTCAAGCAAGCAAATTAACCATAAAATAAAGAGGGGGGGAGACACAAAATATCCCAAGAAAGAATAAACTGCAGATAATAAGCACCAATCTGGTGTTGAATGCAGCCCAAGATACCAATTGTTTTAAGTCACGACAAAGACAGCTGAATGCTCATCTTGTGGATATAGAGCATGGATGATTGCTTGCCATGAGTATCTTCTCTCACAAATAACAGTTTTTTCGCTCTTAATTTTCTGCTAAATTGGAAGCTAACTGCTTCCCACATTGTCATCGTAGCACCTGCAGCTGTGCTGGATTTCTGCGCACCATTTCTTTTAGGTAAAACAGCACTCCACTTCCTTGAGCTCATCATTATGTTTATGTCTTCCTTTCATTGCACTGCCGCACTAATGATTCAGGCAGGCTGGTCAGTCATTAAGTGACAAGCAAATGATACCATATGCAATGTGTGACTAATCGGTCTGAACAAATGAAATCACAGACTTGCTTTTCCCATCATTCATTTCACAAACAGTAGCAATGTGGTGCACAGCAGGTAGTTCAGTTAAAACCAGCCTTGTAAAACAAATTTCCTGCAGTCGTTTAAGTGCACTGTGACGGATTCAATGCTTTAGCAAGCAGACGGTGCCCAGGGGAACTAAGGATGGTTTGGGCAAAGAGAAGTAGGGAGGAGGAGAAATGTTCCATACATACATTATAGTAATTAAAGGCTTAGTTATCTTATTGGTTTGGGCATTTTGTTTGTATGGATCTCAGAACTGATTACTGGATTACCAAGTCCCCCAACACACATAAGATACACAAAGCTCATCAAGAGAAATACAAAGCTCCTTAAATAAAGTTCCCCAAAAATGCATATTTTATGCAGATCTGAGCAAAATTGTCTCTGATTGATAGTGGAAAGATATACATGTGCAAAAGTAGATACCTAAATCTCTCCTTTCTGTGTGTGCAAATGGTATTTTGTTTTAATGAATTATTTTTCCAAGGAAGGAGCAAAACCAAATACTAGTATTCAAAACTAATATGGAAATTGTTTCTTTATGTCCATTAAATTCAAAGCAACAAAAATAATTTCATCTACTACCATTATAGTTTTTTAGTATTAGATGAAGTCCTCAAGCAGCTAAAGCAATCTGCTGAATTTTTAGTTATCTGTTTTACTTTTGCCGTGTTTGTATAAAAGCTCAGAGATACACACAGCTAGTATCTCATTGATAAGGTAACAAAGAGGTTCTTTAAGTTTATTATCTTCTTCAGCATAGGCATAAAGGACCCTCTGTCCCAGAAGAAAGTTCCTTTTCTTCACTATTTTACTCAAAATCATTCTTTGAAGCGAAAAGAACTTCAAGAATAAAAATGAACTAAACTAGTCTGTTTTTTAACATGAGTAAGCACAGAAAATCTAAAGGGATGGTGAACACATTCACTTAACCCGAATCAAGATTTTGAGAAGTTGCAGTCACAGTTAACGAGGAGACAAAGAAATAATTTCTTCAATGGCTAATGTGTCAATATTAGGCGTATTGACAAGAAAGAGTTAGAATAATTCATCTACCAGCATAAATGTCATCCTATAGCTATTTCTCATACCCAGTGGAAATATTTGCATAATTAGAATCCGAAAATCAATTGTTAACAAGGATCAAAGAGGCAAAGGGTATCCCACTCTGTGTCAAAATGGCTTTATGAATTTCTGAATCTTAACAGTTCAGACGTAGAGGATCATGAATACTTATAGATCAATTTTCTAACAGATTAAAACACTAATTGGGACTTTTTGCAAATCCTAGTAGATGACCGTCGTCCACAACATCCTTTTGTTGCAAAGCAAGTATGATTTTATGGCCATGGATACTGAGTAGTTGAGGTTGTTTGTGAAATGGGTACAAATAATATGCTTTTCAACTGCAAATATGCAGTTTAAATTCAGGAATAAAGTATGCAACATATCTTTACCGAATGGGATCTGCTTCTCCCAAACACTGACTTAGGGCAAAAACTCTGAGTCCTTGTAAACAGGGGAGATGTATGTGACTTCTCAGCAGAGCACTATCACCAGAAGTCTGATGTGATCTTTGTATACATCAAGAAAAGACTGTCACATGACTGCAGAGAAGTTAAATTGTGTTTTTCCTATTGAAATACTACCTGCAGTTCTGGTTCCCAGAATTCAAAAAGCTGTGCTGACATATTTGGAGAGGTCAAAACGTGCCATACAGTCAAATTTCCCTTGCAATTAAGCAGTTAAGCATTCAAGAGATCACTGCCATTTAATATACAAAGAATAAAACGGATTAAAAACTAATGTGTTATTTGACAAAACTTTTAAGTACCTATGGTAGCACTCTAAAATCAGCTAGAATGGATGAAATAAAAGTCCATTCAGCCAAATATCCTTTATCCAACAGCGCCAAAAGTGGATCGTTCAGGAGAAGCGTATACAGGCAGAGCAAACAGGTACAATATTTCTGTCTAATACTCTCCCAGTCCCAAACATTTTTGCTTCAGTGTCTTGCTGAGTCTTGGGTGACTTCTGTGCATTCGTGGATTTCTCTTCCACAAATTTGTCCAGCATCCTGCAGAATTGCAGTAATATAGCCCTTTACTAACTAGTATCCAAAGATAATATGATGTAAAAGTTGGAAGTAGAAGCATTCAGATTTAGGATCACGATCAAATCTTACATTGATTCGACTGATTTTCTACTAAAAAAAAAAGCTATATTTCAAAGGGCAGTGATATGATATATGCTGTTCCAGATACCAGATAAAATGATCATAAAAACCAGCCAATGCCCTTTAATCCATAAATTTTTCAGTGATTAGGCACCTTGGTATCATTAGAAAGAAATTAGAAGTATTTCCAGCAGCATACATTACTACCTACCTAAGCATAGCAAAGGAACCCTTTGTTTATATCATATGATATAATTATAACATCAGTGGTCCACACAGGTGCTAGAGATTTATTAATTTATTAATATCATCCTGCAATTACAACTTCCACATGCCACATACCTAGTGTTTTCTCAGTAGCATGGAAGGATGTGGTTTGCAAAGATTCCCTTTAGGAATTAAACATTTCTACAATGCATTTTTTCCCCAGAATTGCTGTTCTTTGTCTAAGTCACTGCAATAGTGAGAAAAACATATATTGACCATTTCCACAACATGTTGTTTGCTTTTTTTTCCTTCCTTGTAATACGAGCTTTGGAGGAAGTCACAGAACAAATTAAAATCTAAGAATATTTTAAATCTCTTAAAGAGAGGGTCAAGAATGATTAAGTGGGGCAATACAGAGTAAAAGTAAAAAAAAAAAGACTTCATAGCTATTAACAAACTAAAAATGAAAGATATTTCCTAGTGACTTGTGTTGCTTTCTCTCTTTTCCTTTAAATACAGCCATTAAAAAGGGGGGGGAGGGGAAGAAACAGAGAATTACAAAGAAAGACGCCCCCCGTGGTTTTCTGTCAGATACTATCTTATTTGTATATATTTTGTCTTCTTTAATTACTCCCTTTGTGTTTTTCCCTCTTTGGTTAAAGAACAAGTCACCAGATTGTTCTGTGATCTCTGTATCTATGCAGATTAGATTTGGAAATTAAGGAAACTTGCATCAGCTACATAATTAACTACATAAGGAGGTCTGCCACACTTTTTTTTTTGTTGTTCTATTACTACTAACAAACACATAAAACATGGTACAATCGGGATTTTAGCATTTCAGTTTAGAGAAACACTCTGTGGGAAGGCCCTACTAAAGTCAAGTTGTGCAAGTAATAAATCATAGTTTCATCAGAAAAGCTTTCAGTCTTTCCTGTCGCACTTTTCCTGACCATTTGGCATTATGCCTTCAGCCCTTTCAGTTGCTTTAATGAAATATATGACTATTGTTACTTGTGGTTGACCTTGTACCACCACACTGGAGTGTACAGTACAAAGCTGAGGTGTTCTCTAGCTTGGAAAGGTCACAAGCAAGAAGGTGAAAAGATAGAAAACAGGCTGATACAGCTAGGACTGAGAATGACACGTTTCTTGTCCTGTAACTCCTAAGGATTCTCAAACTGCAGCCTCCACAGAGGTTTTTAGTGAGGATTTGAATGCAGACTAACTATGATACAGTTTGTCATTGGGTTACTAATGTACTAATCCTGCAAAGAGCAAAAAAGGGAAGATTATATGAATCATCTCTCCTAATGTACGTTCCTTATTTACACAAAGAGACTCAAGTTTGAAAATTATACTAGGCAACAGAGAAAGCTCCTTCTTTTACAGTGTTTCAAACAGGAAAATTGGCTTGTGCCTCCTATATCCAGCCAGAGAAGTGCTTGGGTGAAATAACGTTTTCCCCAAATGAATATAAACAGGATGTGTTAGCAATCAGGAGAAGGCCATTACATTGTCCCAAAATTCTCAGTGGAAATCATAGAATGTTTAAGGTTGGAAGGGACCTCTAGAGGTCATCTAGTCCAACCCCCCTGCACACGCAGGGTCACCTACAGCACGTGGCACAGGACTGCGTCCAAGGGGATTTTGAAGATCTCCAGAGAAGGAGACTCCACAACCTCTCTGGGCAGCCTGTTCCAGCACTCTGTCACCCTCACTGCCAAGAATTTTTTCCTTAAGTTTCTGTGGAACTTTTGGTGTTTCAGTTTGTGGCCATTACCTCTCGTTCTGTCGGTGGCCACCAGAGAAAAGAGGCCAGCACCATCCTCCTCACTGCCTCCCTTGAGGTACTTATAGACACTGATTAGATCCCCTCTCAGCCTTCTCTTCTCCAGGCTGAACAGGCCCAGCTCCCTCAGCCTCTCCTCGTAGGGCAGATGTTCCAGGCCCCTGATCATCCTTGTGGCCCTGCGCTGGACTCTCTCCAGCAGCTCCACAGCCCTCTTGT
>NW_010588907.1:229576-251951 GCF_000705375.1 Tinamus guttatus | reverse complement strand
CTGCTCTCCAGAAGGTCGGTCCCCAGCCTGTACTGGTGTCTGGGGTTATTCCTCCCCAGGTGCAGGACCTTGCACTTGGCCTTGCTGAATTGCATGAGGTTTTTCACTGCCCAGTTGTCCAGTCTGTCCAGGTCCCTCTGGATGGCAGCGCAGCCCTTAGGGGTATCAGCTACTCCTCCCAGTTTCGTATCATCAGCAAACTTGCTGAGGGAGCACTCTGTGCCTTCAAATGGAGATGTAAATTCACTTATTCCTAATGAAACTATTCATTAATTTCATTCCACTTTGGTCAACATAGTTTAGAAATAGAGATTTCAAGGCCAGCGGCACCTAAATATGAGCCTGCAGCTATCCAGCACATCCTGACTTCATTTGCTTTTCCCATCATCAAATTTTGCTCTGCTAACATTCTAATTTGGTGCTATTTCACTGAACAGCTATTGAAAGGTTGACTTTTTATATCACAGTACAGAAGTGCCAGCTGCTTGTGTGACAACTCAGCCACCAGTGACAATCCAAATTCTCCTCCAAGAGCTCACACAATCTCAAACAGGAATTGCGTAAATATTTTAGTACAGATTTAAACCTGAGCCAGTTTCTGCCTCTGTCCAATGTACAGCTCTGATTTCTCCCACTCTAACTATGCCAATGTCTAATCACGTTTCCAAACCACTCAAAAAAAATACCAAATGCTATACCTAAGAAATGAGCTTTCATCCTGACTGCTATGTGAAAATGAGAAAAAAAAAATGAATGAATCAACTAATCAAGTGTATTTGCATTTCTATGAGGGTTATGCAGACCTTTATCATTTCATAATTTACACGTGTAGCACCAATAGCTAAATGAATTTTGAAAGCCTCAGAACACGATCTTAGAAATCAATAAAAAATAATTTGTAAATACATTGTGCTTATTTTCTTCCTTAAAAATGCCCCTTGGTTTACAGTTTATTTATGAAAGTATCAGGGCTTGAAGTGCATGTATGGTCTTTTTAATCTTCAAATGTATGTAAGAAAATACCTTCTGCTGGTCATTTTGCAGAGACCAAGTTCCCTTTCCATTCCACATCCCACTACTTTGCATTTTCCTCAGGGCATTTGTTTTCCTCAAAATCTTCTTGTTCTACTATTGTACTATATTGTAATATATTTAATATTTATTTAAACGATTGTCATTAAATATGCAAAATAAATAAGGAGAAGGCTGTCCAGTTTTCAGTGCTGTCTATAAATGTTGTATAGAAGCGGGCAGAGGGTCTGACATGCACTTCCTGGAGGCAAATTCCCTCCAAAAATTAGCAACTGTAGGTGTCTCTCCTCATCTCCTTCCGCCTAGAAAATTTATTCTCACTCTCTCCCCCCTCCTAAAAAAAAAATAAAAGAAAAAAAAGAAAAAAAAAGAAAAAAAAAAGCAAGCCTCTTTTTTTCTTCCCTCTCCTGACACCCTTTAATTAATACCCCTTTTTTGGTGGCACTGATGCTGAGCGTTGCTTGCCTGGCTGGATTCACACCCCTGCAGAGCACTTGGGCACCCCACCGTGCGCCAACAAAAAGCCCCATTGAGCCTGGCCCAGCTGCTCCCCTGTGCATAGACAACCCTTTTCTCATTAAGATGAGAGATGCAAAAGCGCCTGTGAGTGCCAGATCAGGGGAGGGAAAAGAAATAGACGCATATACACATTAATATAGAGCCCCAGCCCACAGAGGAGTGTCAGACTGGCCTCAACAGCCACCTTGAGCCCACCTGGCTCTGCACCGCGGTCACCAAGGCCGCAAGGTGGCAGACACACTGTATTACTACATCCATTAAATGCTATTAAATCTCGCTTTCTTCTCGATTTTCTTTGCACTTTATCTTCACTGTATCTGGCTCGCCCAAGGCGGGTGCAGGTCACAGAAGCAGAGGCAAAGCCCACCTAATTCCTTCAGGTGAGCAGAGAGACTCTCCTTTAACCTTGGGAACAGTAGAGCAATTTCTTTAAGCATTCTAATATGTATAAATAGTTTTATTATAAAGCTGGAATTTTAACTGTGCAAGGCTGACAGTTTTAGAGGGATTATGTGGCAGGTAAGTAGAAAAAAAATCAGAACTAGCAATGCCATAGTCAGCTGAGTTACAGTGAAAAAAAAATCCCAGGTATATATGATGGAGACCAGAGTTTGAGTTACCAGTTTACCCTATCTATCTATCTAAATAAATAAATAAATAAGGAAATGGTGCGTACCCCAGACAAAGTCGTGTGCACTGTGATCTGAAACTTATGATGCTGAAAGAAATTGTATTAACAGAGCAGAGCTTCCCCTATCATTCTGATGTCTTCTGAGGCTATATGGTAAAGGAGCTACTTTATAACAAGTATGTACACAGAATTATACACAGAGCACTCCCATTATACAACCACTACATATTATATAATATACACAGTATAATGTATACATTATATAATACTATGTGTTATATATGTATTATGGAATGCATTTTATGTATTATACTAATACAATATATAAAAATACATATGTGATGTACAACTACACTGTATGTAATGCAAATATCTGTGGGTGCAATTACCCTGTCACAAGGTAACTGCTTACGTACTAAACCTTTGTTTTAATCTCATGCTATCATGTAACTACTGTGCAGAATACAAGGGAATCTGGTTAATTTTCCAGTAAATCAGATCTCCTCATGTTTTCTGCAGTAACACAGCAAAGTTAAGGACTATCATGCAGCTGGTTGTCCCCTTGGCTTGCCATGCAGTGTGCTGGCAGTATCAGGCCCTGCAAAACAGCAGCTCCAGGAAAACACACGCACTGACCAGCGAGCAAACCAGAATTAGCTAGGAAGCTGCATGTCTCTGTCAGAGCTCCTGGGGGTCTGAGGAAGGGCCGTGATGCACTATACTAAAGTCAGTGCTGCTGCCACCACAAATTCCTATCAGTGCCTTGAGAATCTAGTGGTCAGAGGAACAAAACAGGAGACTTCAGCTGTAATTCCTCTTGAGCAGGAAGCAGGTTAGTGTCACATTTCCCACCTCCTTGCAGCTTGCCTGACCCTGGGGCTGGATCTGGCCACTTCCCCCGCCACTTCCTTTGATGCCACATCATCAAAGCATCATCCGCTGAGCTGGATGATGCTGAAAGAGAGAGAGTAACAAGCTTTGACTTTGTGGACCAGGTCCATGGGCATCAGCTGGAGCTGCAGAGTTCTGCAGTGTTGATCTCGTGTCCACAGCACTTTGTACATCTTAGTTTAGAGTCACTGAATAAATCCAGGAACATCTTGTACGAAAACCCAGGCTCCTTTTGCCCCCTCCTGCCTCTCAAGGATGCAGAGTCTGGCTCCCTCTTGTGCTCTGTGCTTTTAACAAATTAATCTAGTAAATAGTATACAGTGGAATAACTTTACCAGGTGGGCTAGAAATGCCTCTAGATGGGCCCCTCATCTATGCTCTGATCTTCAAATCATTCAGCTTGACTTGCTTAACCACTTGTATGGATAAACATGCTTTTAAATAGAAAGAAAAATGAATAAGAAAATTGAATAGGAACTCACAGAGGGCTTTAACAAGGGCTTTTTTCTTTTCTTTTTTTTTTAATAGATGACTTCCTATTATTGTCAAGTTACAGCTTGTGACCTATAAATCTGAGAAGCATTTGGGAAGCCCAGGGGGGAAGTTATCACTGTAAAAATGTCTGCTTCAGTTGTTGTTGCATGAGCAGCTCTCTGCCAACACATAGGTTAGAAATCTCTTAGGACACAAGCCTAAGCGATAGGACATGACATTTCTGCTGTTTTACAGAAGGTGTCATTGTTGCACTGCTCTGTTTGACAAATTCCTCACATAAATGTTCTCCGCTAAATGCAGTGAGTCACATCAGAAAGTGAATTTTCATTCGGCTACATTCTATGCCATATTAAGATCAAGATTAAATGTTTCCTCTCACAGAACTTGATTATATTTACAGGCAAACATTACAGGGTACTTCTCCATTTCTTCTCTTTCTGAAGAAGATTGACCAAGTGCGTGCAATCTCACAGAAAGTAGCTTTAGCTTGTTGTTAATAGCAGAAGATATGCTTTAACCAGGTATCAATGAAAAGGGGGTAGGAATCAGTTTGCCATAATTTTTAGTATCTGCTACTGGAACTTTGGTTGAGCCATGAGCTCTGGGAGTGGAAGGCTCCTGAGAACACATGTGGTGACATGAACATGTCTAGCAACCATCAGGAACAGGCAAGCCAACCATATTCAGAGATGTCAAACCAATCAATCACAAATACCGCAAATACAATTGCTCCCTGAAGAATGTCCTACTTATGGATTACAGAATTTGAGCAGGAAAAGTGTTAACTTAGAAAAATAACAAGTAGCCTAAAGTAGCTTCTGCAATTGCTTAGTGGCCTTGGATGCCGAATGCTCCTCTCCTACTATAACTAGTTGTAACTGTTGTGGTCCAAATTCCTCCCTGCTGCCAGTGTCGCTAAGGTGATATTTGATATGAAATATTTGTTCCAGCACTTTTGCCTCAGACAAACTAAGATGATGCCACTTCCCAATATTGAATTCTGCATAGGTGCTTGCCTCACTGCACACACAAATAATTTTGACACACCATGTGCTCTCAGAAAAGCGATGGAGAAGACAACACACAGGAACAAGAGCAGAAAGATGTGAAGACAACCTTCCCTGGAGAGGAATGGGTCATTTAATACCAACCCCTTGGCACTGAGTGGAGAAAGAAAACAGTTTGATCAGGTTACCTGCAAAAACTAAGATCCCTCTTTGCTCATTTAGGGAAACAGTAGACATTGATCCACATAGTTTTCAGATGTGGAAGATATCAGGGATCTTTCCAGGCTTGGAAGTATGCATCTATGCTGAAAATGTTTCTCTATAATATCATGTGGCTCTCCCGTGTGAGAGTGGGCTGAGTAATAAAATATATTCATCCATTTTTGTAACTACTTTGACTGGGTGTGAGCAGCTGAACTGCATTTCCAGTTCTCACCTCGTGGGAAACTGCAGCACCAAAATGTGAAGCCCCTAGATGGCACTGTACGATTTCTCTTCTGCTCATCAACACTGAAAACTCATGTAGAGGGAACTTTTCCCCCGCTTTTTACACAAAAGAATGGAGAAAAAACGCTACCCAAACACCAGTTCACTTCAGCTTACTTCCATTACTTATTCTTGAAACCAAGGCAGAAAACTCCATCTGATTCCTTCCCCCAGCCCATTCCAGCCAGAAATATCTTTTAGTTGATTAAAAGCCAACCCAACGTCTTGCTGTAGCTAAATGCACATGTGTTGTTTGCGTAGCAGCAGTTCTGCCTCACATTCCTGGCTGTTCTGTCATACTCAAGTTGTCTTGTTTTATAACATTTCAGAATGTCATAATATTTCAGAAGTAGGCAAGCACCAGTCTTTTGCAATGAAAAATACCCAAAACAAAGATAAGACTGATGCTGAGCTTCTGCTCCCCTGAGCAGCTGTTCTCTCCATAATACACCTGAGGAAAAAACAAGCAAGCAAGCAATCTAAAGAGTATTTTAAAGGCAGCTGATGTTTTGTTGATAGCAATCAGTTAGGAATTAGACAGCAATAACATTAGGATACCAGTGTCATGCATGGATCTCTCAAATTATCAGTCTCCTGCATCATACGCTAAGGAACAATTCAGCTTTTTTGTGCTCCATGCAAGGAAAGGCAGGAGGAGAAGATCATTATGCAAAACCAAGGGACATGAGTGGAAATGCCCTGACTGCAGTGACACGAGCATGTGGTCAAAGCAGGAACGAGATTATGACCCCAGACCAATGCCTTGCTACCACCACCAGACACTAAATGACTAGGAGCAAAAGCAAGGTGCACTCATGGGACTTTGCTCAAATGAGCCCACATGATGGTTCCTACCACCCACAAAGTCTTTGTAGTCAAGTGAAATGCACCATCATTCTAGAGCTGGCTTCCTGACAGCGGCAGAGCACGGAAGGGCTGAGGAATGGTGCTGCAACCTTCGGTTCAGCTCTCCTCTGAGCTCCTCCACAGGCATGCAAATATTTCTGAGGCTTTCGCTCCTCTTTCAGACATGGTTGAAAGCAGCCAAAGCACCTAGAAAGAGAAAGAGGGACAAGAAGAAAAAGAGGGACAGCCAAAGCACCTAGAAAGATAAAGAGGGTCATTTTTCTTTAGAAATTAAGTTTAAAATGCATCTTCTTTCCAATCAATTTTATCAGCAGTAAATTCTCGCTCGCACCAGTGCTGCGTTTTACTCCACATGTGATTGCTGGCATAAAGGATAGCAAAGCTTAAAAGCAAAATTTAGTCTCACAGTTCCCTCTTCTGCCTGTCAGCTGATGGTGCGGTAAGGTACACAAGGCAGGACATTGTTTTAGAGGTGCTCTTATCTGTTTATTTAGTCTCTGTATGCTTTTGGTGGCATTAGGCATGGGATCTGAAAAGCTAGAAATACAAAAGTAGCCTCCTTTTTTTCAACAAATGGGTTTATAGCAAAAAATAAAACCAATAAGCTTAATTCTAAGAAGATCAAAACCACTGAAAGCTGGTTACAATTCTGGCAGAATAGGAGACTAAGGGAATAAGATATTGCTAATGGCAGGCCATCAAGAAAGGTATCAGAGGGCAGACTGGAGATGTTCCTACCTGTAGTAAGTGTGGAGGCACCTGCAAGAGAAACGGCTCCTGGAAAAAATGGGGGTCCCTGTCTGCCAGGGGAGGTCACTTGGAGGAAAGGTGCTTCAGGCTACTCCTGCTCCCCCAAAGTTCCTCTCCATATCTGTAGGATCTGTGGATTTGTTTATCGATTCCTGTGTGTGTCGCTTCATTCTCACAGACAAAATAATTTCAGTTTCCAGAGTCTCTTTATGGATCATATTTCTTGAGCAATAGTTTCATGCAGAACATCAGCCAGCAGCATGAAACGAGAGTGGGCTTCAGAGAAAGGGGAACTGTGGAAACTTCAGCATCTGAGGCAGACACTGTGGCTGAGCAGGGAGTTTCTAATGTAGAGGAGGTGGTTTTCCAAGCCGTGCCAATTTCTTTAAAAGAAAGAATTAAAAGCCTCAAAGCGCACAGTGTAAACAGCCAGTGCAAGTAACACTGCGGGACCCAGCGCCTGCACGAAGCAGAAAATTGTACAATTGTCTGGAGACAGCGAGGCCATGCGCTGCCAGCTGGGAGGAACAGTGACAAACGCTCCATGCTTGGCCGCGCTCAGCCTTGTGCTTGGCTTCGCTGGGCTCTCGCCCGTTTTGCTTTCACTGACTTTTGTTCGCTTTATAATTGGCTTAGTGAGCGGGCATGGAGAAGCAGCAATGGTCTGGAAAAGCTCTAGGCCGGTTGAAAAGCAATCTGGAATATATCCCTAGCACTGCAAGGTCTCGGCCAAGTCTCTTCTGCTCACTGTTTCTTAAGTTTTTTTTTTTGCAAAACAGGCATAGTAACGCCTCCGTGTATGGTGGCAAGTGAGAGAATTTAAGCAGCTAGAACGTTTATTGTGTCTCAGATCTGTATCAGTGACACTAGTGAACAAGCTTTATTGACATTTCTTTTAGCAGCTGTTCATAAGCAGCCCTCCTCACGAGTCCTGGGAAAAGGAAATGTTAGTGGTCCCTGATACCACCCCATACTGACTTGGTGACTGTCACTGTGACCACAGTCACCGTATTACAGTGACTGGTCTCCCTGTGGAGAGCCCCTTTTGAGCTGCCTGCATTAAGTTCCGTGGCAGGATAAAATACAATTTGCAAGTTATCTGTGCGTCAGCTCACTGCTGAGATCAATTTATCATGAAGGTACTTCCAAACATACTACATTAGCTTTTTGCTGAATTTCAGAATTTATCAAACAGCTCCAGCTTAGGCAAATACACTACTTTTGTTTTTGGATGCTACCTCAAAACTATACGATGTGAATGTAAAGAATTCACTTGAAAGAACTCATAGTCCTCCTACCTTCCCAAAGTACACAAAAAATCTGATTAATTTCAACTTTTCTAAAGTCCCTAAGACCTGCAGCTGTCTCAAGAGAAGAAATGCTCAGCTTTTCTGAGTTTTACTCCTTTTGGTACTCACTGGGTTATATTATTAGAAAGCACAGAGCATATTAGCATATTAGAAAGCAACTGATTGGCAAATGTGCAACTAGCTAATATTTTTAGAGCTTATATATTTGGAGTCACTGCAGAAGCTTCTTTGTGACACTGTGCACCAGGTGCAGCTGGCTGTCCCCATGTGCAGCCTGTCCTTTCCGCAGCGGTGCACGCAGGGGTCCCACAGAAGGACGAACCCAGGGCAAGGAGGATGTGACCATGAGGGCACAGGCTCATTCCAAAGCCCCTTCCCCAACACAGCACAGCACCCTGCACCCACACCGTGTGTGGCAGCCCAGCACACCAGCACAGCCTTGCTTAGTGCCCCAAGGACAATGACACCCAAGAGACTCCAAATCAGGAGCACCGTGACTTCATTTCATAGTACAGTTGGCTCGGGACAGGTTGTTTCTTGCAATCAGAGCCAGCAGTGTTACATAAAAGAGTGTCAGTGGTGTGAGAACCGTCACAAGGCTGCAAGGACAAACATGCAGCGACACCTTTCAGAGGATACCCATTCCCCATGTTCCTGAAACTGCTACTTTGTTTAGACACACGATTCAGTACTGTGCCATCCCCAGCAGGCAGGGGGTTTGCTTTTTTGTGCCATCCTCACCCAGACAGCTCCGCTGTGTTGAGTGTGAGGATGCATGAGTGTGAGCATGCATGAGTGTGAGCATGCATGAGTGTGAGCATGCATCGCACTGCACCATGCAGCCTCAGCCGCTATGGCTGTGGACAGGGCAGAAGGCAACTGTCCTTGCTCCCATTAGCCTTCCTTCTAGGCGAAGCTGCACTTTCATCACAAAACCTGAGGACCGAGTCCATGGGGAAATGTGCACAAAAACGCTGAACGGGTAATCCCATCAGTCCACTTAAATGGGAATCCGAGTAAAAAAAATCTAATAACTTTGGGTCACTGGACCACACAGACTGCAGAGAAGACTCTCACTATTCCTATGCACTCTCATTATTCCTTGTAGTCCCTTGAGGTCACACAGGCAGTTTCGATGCAAGAAATGTGCACTCCAAGCACATGATTTCACCACTAGATGTCAATGCTACCTGAGCTTTCAAAAGGAAAGGAATTGGTATTGCCGGAAAAGTTGTTTTAGCCAGCAGCAACTTTTGCTGGAAACAACCTTAGTCAACAGTCAACTCCCTTTTCTCAGCCAAAGTAGTGATGTGAGCTTGTATAAATTCAGACCAAGTCCACAGGAGTTTCTGAGATTAACCAGAGGCTCAATAGGAATGAGCAAAAAGCATGAAATTAAATTTGGTTAGTTAAACTACATTATACTCCTGCATAGAAACTCTTGTTTACAAGTAAAGTGAATTACTCCACTTAGAATGAAGTAAACTTTATCAAAATGTAGATATCAAGTGCATCTACACAGCGGTTTAATGTAATTTAATTGATCCACATAAAAACAAATTCATTTTAACTTTTCTAGATGCTTCTATAAAGACAAGTTCCACACACCTCTCTTGAACTGTGAGGCCAGGACTATAACCACTTATTGCAGGCACAGTGACTTCTTTAAGATATTATTAAATATGTATGTGCAAGCGCTGTCCCTGAGTTTTGAACAACCCTCATAATTTTCTTCAGCTTTTTCATAAGGTTTGTATGCTATTTCTTGCCAGGAGTTGGTATTTTGGAGCTGTTCATTCCCAGTGACTTCCCGTTCCTCTCTAGCAGCTCCTACCATCACATGGGCTTCTACTTGGACTTCAGTGGTGGCCTCTAACAAGCAGTATAAGCTGAAGCTATCCATAGCATTGAGCTGAGTCTGATGCTTGTGGTATCAGCCATAACACAGTTATCAACCTTGGGATCATGATGAGGTACCCAGCATCTGGCAGCTCTGCCTGGTTGTTGTCTGGAGCTGCACCATGAAAGGAGATGTTGGCCTTGTCGTAAGACTGGCATCAGCAGCAAATAAAGTAGTTTGCTGCCTTGGGGTGTATGAAACTGGATTCACTAAGATCAGTTTTGTAGTGTAGCCAAGGACCCAACAGAAAAACTGGCCTTTGTGCATCTGGATTTTTTTAAAACCCAACCAAAATCAACAGAAGCAGAATGTAACTTTGTGCGCTTGTTTGAAAGAAAGGGCAAAGACACCTTTACAATAGGGTTTGTTTTGATGAATATTTTCCAAGCTGCTTGACATAACTTGAAAAAATCAAACACTAGAAGTATTTTCAAAGGTTTTATGGCTTAGGGATGATCACCTGGAGCTACTGAGCTGAATTCCTCAGGAACAGTTTGTTAGTACTATTGAGTAATCTCCCACTACCGGGCATGGTTTGTTGGAGGCCAGCCAATGCAGGAATCCCTCCCACACAGATTCAGTAGCAGTTTATTGACCTTTCAACAAGACAAGTGTTTTTCCTACTATAAAAGAAGAGCAAGAGCTCTCAAGTATTTGTCAAAAGCCAGTATAACTTAGCAAGCACTTGATCTGGGGTTTGCTCCCCTGTTCTTTGTCATTTCTAGGGCTCAGTCATTCCTATTTACCTTTTCTGGTGAATTCCTGGGCAGCAAAGCACAGCTGTTTGCAGTGTGGTGTTTCACGCCATCTGTTCCCAGCTGGTGATCCCTCTCCCAAGGGCCTCTTCCCACCAGGTCAGTGGGGTAAGTTCGGTCGCTGTCATTTCTCCACACTCAGTAATGCTCCCATCTAACCTGCTTCCCTGGGAAGGCAGCTCCAAACTCCAGCAGGACTCAGTGGCAGGATCTGTCATCACTTGCAGTACAATTTATTTCCTTACGCCTGGTCATTGCAGCTTACAATAAGGCTGTTTGTTTGTCATCTCTAAGATTCTCTTCTTAACTGTGTCCTAACACCTCCAGCACTGCTTTACCTCTGGCAGCTGAAACTTCGCTGCAAGAAAACTAGAACAGCAAGACTGTGCTGACTGCTAAAGCTGGTCCACAGGTCCACAACAGGAATCAATCCTACTGATGTCCAAAAGCAGTGCTACTCCCTTCGCCCTAAAAGGTAGCAACTGAAGCAGTTGAATATACCGATGCTTTGAGTCACATCAATGAGCAGATCACAAAGCTTCCTCCTTGTCTGCTAGATTTATGAGCTCTCCTGTATGGGTCTTTTCTGCTTCCAAAATGAGTTTTCCTGGGCCTTACCTGCCTGGTTTCTCCATGACTGTTGCGTTTTCTCAACAGGAAGATAAGGATGAATTTTTTTGGCCTGAGGATTTCCCTTGGAAAAGTGGCTGTGGAAAGGGAGAGCAGCTTCTTTCAGAGCAAAGGGAATGTTCTAAGGCTATCAAGATGATGTCCCTTTCCCTCCCGGCTGTAGCAGAAAGTATGTTTAAATATTAGTATAGTCTCACCAATTTGGGCTTGTACTGGTTTAATTGGGTTAATTATGGCAGTGGAAATTCACTCTACCCAAATAATTACACTAGCACAAACACCTTGTGGGGCAGGCTTGATATGCACTTAGAGGACATTTGCCCTAAGTACCAAGCATTTGAGAAGTAGCCAGGTTTGGGCTAGTTGTTCACAGGGTTTGCAATAGGAAGGGTAGAAGGACAGAGAGCTTCAGCTCTCTTACACCACAGCTGGCCGGTCGCTGGCTCTCACACAGCACCGGCTGGCTCTGCGTGCAGCCTGCTGCAGATGCCCTGAGAGGAGGGAGGGGATGCCAGGCCAGCAGGATCACCGTTTCAGAGAAAAGCACTTGCTCTTCTCACCAAGAGGACCACGTCTTCCTACACAGACTCTGGAGGTCTGAAGACACCCCTCCCCTCTCCCACAGGCACTTTTGTAGTGGTTCCATGTCCCTCTAAGATTCTACCATGGTCACAAGGCACGGCCAAGGGCACTGTTAACATCACCTCCACTTTTGACTCTGTCTGGAACACATGTTGGTATCAGCAAGTCCAACCAGGCAGAGGTGGGTGAGCGTCTCTGAAGGAGAACGGGCTCCAACCAGGTGCCTGCTGGCTGAACCCACCTTGCAAACAGTGCGGGTTTGGCAGAATTGAATGTCTGAAAGCAGGACAAGCATAAAATATTCCAGGTAGGAACAATAACCAAGTGTGATAGGCATGAAGGCACAGAACCCAGAGTTCATTAAGGTAGTTTTTGTATTTTGAAAAGCAATATTAAAAAACACTGAAAAATGCAAGATAAATGTAACAGTTGCTTCTACAAGTTTTAACCTTGTATTGCTTGGCCATTTTGACATATAAATTATTGCTTACTAGCTCTCATAAATACACAACACAGTAATATGTACAGAGGCAGACAAGCATGAAATATGAAAAAGAAAACATTGGCAACATTGATTCTGGTAAATCAGACAGTTTCATACATACCAGGTCCCGTAATGGTGGATAAGTACTAGCTGCAGTCCCTGAGAATTTGGGGTTTTCTCTTTTATCACTGTTAATGCAAGATGACAGCATTATGGCACTCAGAGAGAACATAACAGGCAGGTGTTGCTACCTCAGCTCATTGACTTCATCCCAGTATTTCTTAACAGTGTAATAAGATGGCAATAAATAGGCTATGGAAATAAATATTTCTCCGCTAAAATGTTTAGTATTTACATCTTTGTACTTTTACAGCAGCGCACGTCTTTTTGTATCTAGTAACACTTTTTCTTTTTGCCACTGTCATGCAAATGGAATTTAGTACTATCTCAGGATGGGGCTGGAATCAAAAGGATGTGACATGGAAACATCTAAATTTGATGTAGAAAAATCCCACATCAAATCACTATAGAGTGACCCACCTTTCTACTTTGTTTTGTCTCATTACTCCTCCTAGCTACTCAAGAAAACATGCAGAAAATATAACCCCGGGTGTGACTGTGGTGGACTGAATATAAGAGATTCATGGATTTTACCTTATGCAACACAATTGTGCTGCTGCGGGGGGGAAGTACGATTAAAAACCACAGTACTGCCAGTTGTAAACATGGGAGAGGCATTGTAGCATTCCCTTCTCTTTCACAGGGTTTATTTCTAACTTTCCTCCCACACGTCACATCTTCAGTCTGCTCGCCAGCCTGAAGTCCAGCTCTGCAATACTTCGGCTGTCAAATGAAGACTCTAATAGGCCTTTATTTGTTAGGCACATGAACTGAAGATTCAGGCTTTTCCTTTATATTATACAGTTAATCCAGTTAAAAGATCCACATTCTCAGTGTGGAAACACATGCACCCAAGTCGGCCCCTCAGACCTGAAAGTTGTATCTAAACAGCAAAGGCAACTATGAAGACTGGTTTGTAGTGTTTTAAACAACAGTCCAATTAGCCAGGACACAGATTGCAGAGTTAAGGTTGTCTTTGTACCTTCAAACAGACTTCATACCAGCTGCCATGGGTAGACATACCAGGGTTAGTATTTAGTTACAGTGCTGCAGAGAGCTGATTCCTACCCTGGCCTGGAGCGTGCCGGAACACAGTTGGCCCATCAACGTAGTTCAGAACTGGCAGAGTGAGGTGCCCTCAAGCTGGCTTTAGCAGACTTTCAAATCAAAGCTTGAGCATGGAGTCTTTTTTCTTCTTTTTTCAATTCACTTTTTAAATTTTTTTCTGGCTGCTGCACCAGCCGTAATTACTAGAACTACTGCAGAACCAAGTGCAGGGAACTGAGAGTCAAGCCCATTTTCTTACACTGGAAACCTTCCTATGCTCTTATCTCCACAGATTTCAACAGAACAATCTGTGGAATAAAGTTACTCCATATGAACCAAAGCACACAGTCAGGTTCACATTCAGGCTCCCGAAAGCTGTGCTGCAGAAAACAGGATTTCACAAGGGGGAGCTCAAGAACCAGCCAACAGCCCCAGCAATGCAGGGTGGATTCGGAGAGTGCTGTAGCCAGAGGAAGAACGGCAGCAAAACAAGAAACAAGCACTGTTTGTGGGTTGTGTTCTTACACTGCAAAAAGCAGTCCACTCCAGCTAGGATCCTGATCTGAACAGTTTCGGTCTGTTTGCACAAAAGGAGTTATTTACAGTATGTGCAGTCACATCTACAGAAGAACATAGGAAATTTTTACTCCATGGCCAGCAAGAGTTTATTTGTTTTTCTTTTTACTGGGTAAAAAGATTTTTTTTTTCTAAAAAAAAAAAAAAAGTAACATATAGTATTTGATAATAACAAAGTACAAGCAAATACATTTCTGAAACATTTGTTTCCTTTACAGTAGTTCTATACAATATTTCACAGATGGGAAAACTGAATGCATCCTACAGATTTCCCGACAGACTATGTGTTAAAGCTGTGTTTCTTAAATCTCCCTACACCAGAGTTTACACACCGATGAAAGAGCATGCTACTTTAGGGGGCCCACCTTTCAGTAAGGGAGCATTTTCTTGGAATTCTTCCTGATGTGGAAAATATACAATAGACACAGGAAAGCGAGGCATCGCATCCTCCCTGCTCTGCAAAGGGACTGTTTCTGTATGTTGGTGCACAGAGCAGAGAAGCACACTGCACATTGCCTGTGGCAATATCTAAAACTATCTGTGACTGTTACAGGTATAACCATATCTGAAAATAATCTGTATTTCAGGGTAACTCCCTAGCGCTGAAGACCACAGCTAAGATGGCAGGATGCTAAGAGGTGGGTATTCAAGGGCCAATTTAAGAAATGCTCTCTCAGAACATGCCCATAAGTACTACTTTTAGCTCATGATAACTGGCTAGGAGAGAGGTGAGGGAGAGAGACAGCGGTACTGAAGGGACTGTAACACTGAGAGCCTGGTGTGTACGTGGGTAACGACACGGAGAGCCTGTAAGATGCACTCACTTGTTCCCTAAGAACTAGAAGTGCGTGCAAGTTAAAACAGAGTATTTCCAGGATGTTACTAGGTACACAGGGACATAGGCATTGCCCCTGAATAGACTCGGAGGAGGCCAAAACAGCTCCCGCTATAATAATTTACAGCATGTTAACTGAAGGAGCTAGTACTGAGAAAAGGGAGAAAATAAAAGTTTTAGTATACAAACAATTCTGTCCATAAACTGCAACAAAAGTAGGTTAGCTCTGATAGTGTGTTTTATAAAGCAGACTCTTAAGGGGCTATAACAGCATGAACTGTTCACTTCTGCCCTCCAAATTATGACACACAAGTGAGTCTCATATGGTGCACTGTCTTTTTATACTCCCATTCGTGGTTGTCCACTCTTATCTCAAATAAGATGCTCTGTTGGACTCAGGAAAGCTGCACGGATTGCACAGTATTTTTGGCAACAAAACTTTGGCAGCCTTGAATTAGTGAGGTGCGTACTGTGGTGAACTGCGAATCCCTTCACAGCATGTTGCTTGCTGAAATGTTTTGTGGCGGCCACATGGTGCTTCCTTTCCCTCTAATACTGTCAGAATCTGCACTGAAAGCTACACTGGACCAAACAATATTTTCACAGAGACTAAGCTCCCGAGCTCAAAGGCAGCTGCTCCGCTCTCTTCTGCTGCGGCGACAAGTGGAGATGGCACTAGGCTCACCCTGCAGTGTTGTGAAGAGCTCCTTTTCTTGCTCTGATCAGTTTTCCTCTGTGTGCCACAGGAGCTACTGATAAAACTCAGTAAACTCTTCGTATATAGGGAAGCAACATGCTTAGCATAAACATTCACAGGATTCAAAGTGCTGCAGTTACAAGATTAAATGAAGCTGCGTACGCTCACGCTCGCGGCTCTATCCGGTGGGAGAGCTCAAACAGAGCTTGCTGGTTGTCGATGACATGCAGGTGATGGACGTATGGCTTCAGCTCATGATGCTCTTTTGAAGGAACTTCATTGCCTGCAAGAGAGGAGACAGGGGATGAGCCAGCTGTGCCGTGCCAACTTCAGGGCTCTGTGCACTGGCATCACACCTCCAAGTCCTGGGCGTGCCAACGTGTCCAATGACACATAACTCACAAAAAAAGGCTGCCAGTGACCGAAAGGACTTGCTACTTAACTACAACACCTGAGGTATCAGCTAGGCATGGAAAAAGGGTGAACAATGCAAATAGGAGGTGACGCTGCTCTGAGGGGATGGCAAGGGCTGCCTGTGCCTGCGCGGACGGTTTCCTCCTGCCAGGGGCTGGGACAATTTGTCCCTTGTAAGAATGGTTCAACGTTTCCTTTGTGCTGCTCCGGCAGCACAGAGAGGCCTTGAGCAGGCTCGTAACTTTTAAACAATCTCAACACAAATACACAAGACAGCAGGGCCTTGAATCACTTCCTTGGGAGAAGGGGAAAGGTGACAGCAGAGCAGATGGATACTAAAGCTCTTCAAAGCTCTTCTGACAGGCCCCTGGGCTTTGATCTGTCATGCTTTTGATTTCTGATCTAGCAGGAGAGATGACAGTCAGGCTGCTGTGTCATGGGAGCGTGCATGGCAGGAGGAATTAGCCGTGGAGCAGACAAACCAAAGGGTGGCTGCAGCAGCAGCTGTGATGTGCCACCATCTCCAGGCCCAATTCTGACCGGTGGGAACCCAAAGCCTCCCAGCATGGCTGGCCACCCACAGAAATGGAGGTGGAAGAGCTAAGCTCACTGCTATTGGGACCCAGTATAGCTGGCAGGGAAGACACAGAGACACGTTGCCTGCAGAAGCCTGGCAGGCTATCCACAGTTGGAGAGCTCTGTTTTAGTCTATGTCCTCAAGGAATTCTTAATGCCATTACCATAAATTAAAAAGAAAAGAAAAGAAAATGCAAAAATCCCTACACCAATGAGCCTAGCTGCATGCTCCCTCCCTCTCTTGTTTCATTATCATCCACTATGTCCTCAAGGAATTCTTAATGCCATAACCATAAATTAAAAAGAAAAGAAAAAAAATGCAAAAATCCCTAAACCAATGAGCTTAGCTGCACGCTCCCTCCCTCTCTTGTTTCAATATCATCCATTTTTCCATATACTGCAGCTAAAGGAGAAGTCTTTCAGGACATGACCACCCTACTTTGTAAGGAGTCCCATCTGAAGCTGTGCAAGTAACACAGGGTGCCAATACAGCCCACTTTTTGTGCCACTGCTAAAGGTGCTCCTGGGCAGCTACTCTTGAGGGCGATTTCTAAGTGTTTGTCTGACCTCAGGGACGTGGCAGAGAATCAGATAACGTGATAAGTATGTGTCAGAATGTCAGACTTGCTAGGGAGTAAGTTCGCGGCATCTGTACTGAGCGTACTGAGAATTATTTACATTCTAACTAAAACCTGAAATTACAAAAGCTTCAATTATGTGATTTGTTCAGGCTGCTTTGCCTGATTTTGGAAGTGCTATGATTTGTTTTCAGGATTTAATGTATTAAAGTATTACTTCCATTAAAAAGGCATTTCAGACTCACTTGCCAACCTAATCAGCTTCTAATCCAGAAAGACTCGGCCCTGCTTACTTAATACACATGATATAGTTCATAAACAATAATAATATTCCTTGCTTGATTTGGTTTGAATTCTTTCCTACAGTTAAGAGGCCTGCTGCTCTTAGGCCAATCTGGGAGTTGATGCAGTAGAAAGATTCATATTCCTGATAACAAAATAAGCCCACTAGAAAAGGAAGCTGTCCATAAAGTCTCAATAAATATTCAGTGAATTCATTTCATGCCTAAACAAATTTAACAAAAAAATATTGCCTACAGGGATATCTGTATAAGCTGCTTTTAAAATGCCAGCTTCACAATAAATCAAGTCTGCGGTAAGATAAAATAACAATCATCTACTTCAAACTACCATATTATATGATAAATCTCGGGTATTAACCTTGGATTTATGTTGCAACACTTGCAAAACTACTTTTAAAAAATAGCAAAAATGAGTGGAAAGATTTTTTTTTCTTTGTAAATAAACAGTAAAAATCCACACCATTAAAAGGAAACAAGACTGCCATTTAAAATGCCAAATAAGAGAGAAATTCAAACTTATAAAGATACGATTTGGATCAATTAATATTCTTTCAGTATCAGGTTTAAAAGAAGACATGTGTGTATATATATATACGTATATATATATATATGCACACACATACATCTACATATATAGTGCATATGCTCTTTTCTCCATATAAATAACAAAAGAATTGTAATAATAAGAAGCCTTTGTTATAAAGAAAAAAAGCTGGTAAGTATACAAGACCATCCTATGTAGAACAAACATTCAGCAGAGCTACTAACAGCACCTCTTGTTCTCCAAGGTGTAGGTATTTGCACACAAAGCTATTATTATTCTTTTGTCAAAAATCCAGCCGACAGTTATTGAAAATCTAGCCAGAAAAAAAACCCCAAACAATCAATTCAGCTTCCTTTTTTTTTTTTTTTTTAAATCCATGAAGATTCTGCATTAACACAGTTTTGTGTTAACACACTACAACACAGTTTTGAAGTTCTTTTTGGAAAAGGGATTTTATCGACCTCAGTAAAAACCTCTAAAACAGTTAAAACCTCTAACTACTTTTTAAAGCAGTGCTGTGCTTGTCCCCTTCCTGTGCTTAACCTCCTTGCAGCACAGGTCGTGCAGAGGAGGAGAAAAACAAGATTTCTCCTCTGTGAACAGCAGAACAAAGAATGCTAGAGTCTTTTGGCACATTTCCTAAGGATTGGATTCTCTCGTGTCTAGTAAAATAGAAACACCAAAGAAAGCACTTCCTGCATCAAAAGCAAGGGGAACAAAAAAAAAAAGCACATATCTGCATAGAGTCTGTAGTGTTTAAAACAGTCCCATAGGATCCTTAGTTCATATAATCTTACTATCTTCCAGACTTCTGCTGTTTTGTGAAATGTCCTTAGCAAACCCAACAAAGCAAACAAAACATAAATATCTGTTTGGTCTTCGTAGAACTCGGAGAAAAGCCAGAGTAATGAACACCCTCTCTCAGCTACTGGATGTTATGACAGTTTTGAATCTATTACCATAACTCTTAGACTTGCAGAAGAGATTAAGGTAACTCAGTTGTAACTGGGAAAGTAAGAAACTACATTTAAGTGTAGTTGGCATTGACCTTATCCAACATTATGAAGAGATGATAATTTTTTAAGAAAAATAATTTTATGAAAATCTAGAAACTGCTTCTATGAATGTTTTTTAAAGTAAAACTGCTGAAACTGCTCTTTTGACCTTCCATCAATGACTCCCTGCTTTTGCCGATCTAGAAACTGCTTCTATGAATGTTTTGTAAAGTAAAGCTTTTGACCTTCCATCTCTTTTGATCTTCCATCAATGACTCCCTGCTTTTGCTGCTGGTTAAATAATTAGCAACTATGTTTTACTGAGGAAGTAAAACTAAAAAGTAGAAACAAAAGACAAAAAGTCAGGGCTGGAGAAAGACAAAAAAGTAGCAAATTCTGCCTACTCACCAAACTGGTTATTTCTGCAGTGTCTCAATGATCGAACGGTATCTGCAATCATATGCTGCAAAGACAAAACATAAAATGTCAGTGCAAAAATCTCAGATGGATTCTGTAATTAAAAAAAAATCATAAAAAGCCTTTCTTTGCCTTACACTGTACAGCAACAAAACCCTGTAATGAGGTAAAAATGAGGATAGTGGAATATGGACAGAAAGGCCATTTTGCTCTTAGGCTTAGTGATACCATTTAATGAAACAGGGTTAGTCCAGAAGGCCCTTGTTGACATTACATAGACCAAATGAGAACTCCGTAGGAGCCCATGGAAAGCAGTCATATAATTACTTAACTTTGTTCCTGTGATTTTCATTAAACTGAAAATCTACAGTAGGGAAGTCTTTTGGAAAAAAAACAGCTAGTTGACTTAGAGCTTCTGGATTCATATCTTGGCTTTAATGCATTATCCTGGGTGTTGGATATTTTGCTATGTCTTCTTCCATCTCCCTCGTCTAACTAGACTGTAAGCTCTTTGTGGCACAGGCTACACCTCTACATATCGCTGTATGGTGCCTGGCACAGTCAGGTCCCAGTACCAGCCAGGTCTTTTTGGCAGTGTGATGCCAACACACAAAAATAACAGCCCACAGGCTAAATGCTATAGAGTACTCTGACATCGCTGCAGACATGTACAAAAGAAGGCCACGCTATGGGTATACTGTTTTAGGAAAAGGTAGTACTAACAGAAAGATATTACTCTCATTCCCTCTTCAGAATGATTCTGAGAATAACTTAATCCTTTTATGACACATTAAACTTCACTGAATATTATATCATGTGGACAAATCCATGTGCAAATACAATAAGGTATTTGCTCCCTGCTACACCCATGAGCTGCCTGCCTGAAGAAAACAGAACAAAACTCAGCCCAAGTTAATTTTAACAGCAAGTTGCATTTAGGAAGAAAATGCGCACATGAGCCAATACTTGATGATTTTTTTCTGTTTGTTTTATTGACCTTCCCAACCAGTGAAGAGGAGTCTTTAAACTGCACTGAGCAGCAATGATACAGCATCTTAGGGCAACAGCTGAAGTTCTTCCTCACATTTCCCTCAAAAATAATCAGAGGTGGAAAAGATTAGCTGTCTTGAGTAGAGTATGTTTAAGATGTGAATAATGTAAAACAGCTCATCCATCAACACCCAGAGTGGTTTGTCCACAGAAAAAATTATCACAAAAAAAAGAAAAAAAAACAGAGTACAAGTTTAATGAGGACTTTGTGTTCTTTTCAAACACCAGTGACACAAAATCATTTTTCTTGTTAGTTGCTGTGCTTCATTTGCCATGAAATCATGCAATCTCTTGTGCTGATGTCTCTCTCTTGCACTAATTATAATGAAGTTCCAATAAGATGTCCTAGATTTCATGGTAAATGGTGTGAGCCCTGGGAGTGCTACAGCTTCCACCAGTGCTGCTGCTGTCAGGATGCTTTCCAGCTGAAACCCTTGTCTCAAATTTGGCTTTTAGAAGTAAGAGATACCCCACTAGTGACACACAGGGCCATTCTTTGCAGTTTCTCCTTTGTTGCTCAGTGTGGGGGCCACACATCCAACACTGGCTTTTGAAGTTGATGCCTGAGGATGAAGACCCTCTTTGTGCAAAACAACACCTTGCCTCTCCACTAGCAAGTCTCAGTCTAAGCACACAATCAAAAGGCAAGGCAGGCTCTATCACTGAGAAGGATTAATCCTCCTAATTGGGTTTAAAAGGGATAGAAAAAACAAGTGAAAGAACAAAAATAAATCAGCTGAGTTGCATCAAAAACTTGAACAAGACTTCTCAATATGAAGCTTCAAGTAACAGAATCCCCAGGAGAGTGAAAAACTGGAGAGAGGGGAATTTGCTGAGGATAAGCAGAAGCACCAAGAACCTCAGGCAGCTCTTACATGGTAGCACCATGGAGTATACTAGAGTGGGTTACAGAAACAAGATAAACAGGAGCCCTTCAGCTTCCACTTCCTGAAGTATTTTCAGGCTAATTATTGAGCATAGCATCTTTAGAAGTAGCTGAATCTGCAAACTGATCTTAATAGACACCCAAATGGTTACTAATTTTTTGATGTCTTAAATTATGTGTTTTGCCCTTTCCTTTGCACACCCCTCTAAATCACAACCTGTAAGTGAACAGAAAGAAAGCACCATCTTTATAAAAGGGTTAGATATCTCTAATGCCTGAAGGAGCAGTGGGATGCTTTCTCATAATTAAGATACACTAATCACAGGGCTATACAGTATTTGCAGATCAGCATCTGTGTTGACTAGCCACAGGTATGAGAAACTTGAATGGTAAGAGGATATTTAATGAATGCCCTCTCCAGATAGATGGTTTTGTGACTTTCTTTGCAGTTTTCCTGCATCTTTGAACTGCAAAAACAGTTCAAGTATTTGTGCTGGTGTAAATGAGATTACAAAGCCTGGCAAGCCTCATATGAGCTTTCCTTAGTCAGATCGTAATTGCATTGTTCTCATTTCGCTTCCCAACAGAAGATACTAATGAAATTATACTAAGAAAAAATGTTCTCACACTGGCAAAAAAATTGGTCTTAAAATATAACAACACTGGCAGAAAAACAAAAACAAAATCCAATATACTAAAATCCAATAATGCTTAATTAATACCATTAAGCTATGATTAAGCTATGATGTCTGCTTTTAACAGCTCTTCTATTCTTACAGATATCCAGGTCTCTGCCAGATATCCAGTAGTGTCTTAAGTCTGCTGTGTGAAAGATGCCTTACAGACCTTGTTGCATCAATATAAATCATAATTATGCTTTTTCGGTGCTAGAATCACTAACAGAATGGTTTTAAAAGATCCATCCTTAACAAAACTTGAGCAGTAGCCTCCACTCAGCCTACTTGTTCTCTTTCAATGATAGCTTGGTCCATTTTCCCT
>NW_010588907.1:175877-228835 GCF_000705375.1 Tinamus guttatus | reverse complement strand
GCTACCCCTCACGTAACCATTTTACATAGAAGTAGGGGAAGAAGGAATGAGCAGGAAGAGGAGCAGAGGAAGGGACGGGGAAGAATTGAACTCTTATCTGTTTATCCTATCTGCTATTTGAAGCAGAGTTTACTTCAGTTTAATTCTTCCTGATTCAGCCTAAAGAAAACCATTTAGTCTTCTAGGATAAGGAGTGAAGGGGAAGAAGAGAACATGGATTTCTCAAAAAAAAATTGAAAGACAAAATGAACATACCAGCTTTTCAAAGTTAACAAGGTTATCCAGAAAAGTTTTATTTCCTTCATGGATGAATGTAACATCTAAAAAATAAAGGAAAAACAATTATTTTTATGACTTTGTTGCTTGGATACATATTAAACATCAATAGCGAGATGGGCTTTTGCACAGCATCTTGTCTCTCTACCCCATGGGGAGCTGGCCATGGACCTGACACTTCCTGAGACTGATCCCATTAGGTTCACCAGCCCAGAGCTACTCTTTTATAGAATTACCCGATGCTCAAGTCGTCTCTGAAGCCCCTTCATCCTAGCTGTCTGCTGGACACAGCTTCTCCAAACATTCCCCAACATCCAAGACGCAGATTATGACAGTGGCCAGGCAGGTAGATAAAACAAAAGCCATACACTGAAGTTCAAAGCTTAGCCTTGGAATAAGCATTAGGGCCAGGGGAGCCCTAAGAAGCCCAAATGCCCAGCACTACTGGAGAGAATTTGCAAACGGCAAACGGCACTCAGCAAAGTGGGCAATGACTCTCTCTTGGCTGAGGTGCTACCTTGAGACACAGCCACCCACCTCCTATCTCAGCATTTGTGCTGGAGTCATCACTAGGACATCCCAGAAACTTATCCCTGTCACTTGCAGTGAGGCTATGAAGAGCACTTGTTCCTGGGGATTTTTGGCCTAGGAGCCTGCAACCGATGCCAGGGGCTCACTTGCCATTCCCTCCTTTCCCTGCAGAGCGGGCAAAACCAGCCAAGCCCATTTATTTCCTTTTGTTTCACAGATTCGCCCTGTGCCTGAAGGGCATTTTGTAATTGCTCCAAATGGAAATGTTAACGGCTTAACAGGCTGGTGGGACCTCAGGGCTGGCAATCGATAGGCCGCATTAGGGGTGAGTCCTGCTGGCACCCCTGGCAAGTCGGACATGCACAGAGATCCTTGGGGATGTCTGCAGCACCTCCCTGGCCATGGGGTCCTCCTGCGACCCAAGGCCAAATCAGGGAGCGGGACTGGCCTGATCTCTTGCCTTGGGCTGCTCCGGGGCATGTCACAAGGCTGCAGAAAGGACACGGCTTCAGGAGCTGAGTGACAGGCAGAACTTGTCCCTCATGGCTGTATGCACATGCATGCACACTGATGGGTGTATGTGGTAAATGCATACACACACCCAGGGGAAAATATTAAGGCAGTTTAAAAAACTCTGTCACTTCTAATGAAGAACTTCTACCAAAAACAGAAATTTCCAGGCAGTTAGGTCCATGACTGCCGTGCATATCTCTGAGGGAAAAAGAACAGAAATTTGCTCTGCGGCCAACAGCCAAGAGTTTAGACAAGTTCAGTGGAGCAGAAAATTGCATCTGAGCTACGTTGTAAGGGGACAAAGCTGCGTTTTATCAAATATTTGAAAAAGTCTCTCTGATTTGCAAAAGTTGTGCCTGACAATCAGAAAAAAAAGGTTTTTACAGATTTTCTGTTTTTTTTTTTCCAGAAACTACTTTTGTTCCTCTTGTGTTGAAATTCAGTCATGTTGAGTTATTAATGATTTCTATGTTATTAATGTTTATTTTACTGGTCTTCTAAATAATATTAGTTAAAACACATCAGGTACAGAATAGAGTCAACACCCTGTAAAGGTGATGTTCAGTACAATGGGTATTACCAGCCTTGGCAATGCCTCCTTATGGATCATTCTGTAATGAACAGGCTTACTCTTTTTTTGCAAGCCTCCTCAGTCTCTCCAATACATTTCAGAGACCTGAGGTCATGCTGAATGAATGTTGCTTACGTGCATGTTCCTATACACAATACTGCACTGCTGGGCAAACAACATAGTTAACAAGCTATATATATTTCCCCTCTTTGTTTGCAGATGAGATACTCAATTGACACCTAAAAACAGTCATTTTGAAACCTTGATCATTACACCCATCTGACTTCTTAAAGCAAGCTCTTTTGATGTGAGTAAAGAGGGGAAGTGCCTTATGGCTCCTGAACTGCCACTGACTTCTTTGGAGAACTAGCTCTTCATTTTAAACTTGCAACAGTAACAAGTTAGACTAAACAGCCTGAAGAGAATACTTTTGGAAGAAAGGAATATCATATGAACTTGTCTGGTTCAAAGACAAGATTATTAATAATTAATGAATCAAAGATAATGAGATCTTCGAAATACCTGCCACTTAATTATCTGCCTAATTCACTATGTTAAGCTAGCAGTTCTATTATTTTTCAGACTTCTAAGAGAAGGTCATGAAAATTCTCTCCACTCGGAACAGACAGCAGGGGCAGATTCTGTTTTCATTAGAGTACCAGTTAATTTTATTCCTTTAAGGCAGGGCGAGCACCCCAGTATCTCGCAGCAATTCTAGTGCTGTTTGTTTGTATGTACCAAGCACAACCAGATGGCTCTGCTCAGAGATTTGTGAGCTGCCAGGCACAGGCTCTTCTAGCCTGAAAAGCATGTAATCAAAGCAAGGGCATACTGCACTATCTTTAGGTATCAGGAAAAGTGCTAAAGTTTAAAAATCTGAATGAAAAATGCCATCATCCCTGGTTTCAAAAGGCAGCTGTTTATTATTTTCTAGAGCTAGTGCTGTCCTACACATATCATTACATCCGTGGCACAAATCATAAGACCACTTGAAGGAAAAAAATCATTTTATACTTATCATAACTAATCATTGCAAATTTCTATATGGGCACTGGCATGGCAAAGAGCAGAAAAGCATTAACATTACCTTTCAGAAGTAAGGGCATGAAAGGAATTTTTGGAGATTTCATTTTCTTGAATGCATCTCTGTAGGCTTTGTGATTCAGAGAAGGATCCTACAAAACCATTTGGGGAAGAGAGAGAAAAATCAATAGGCTGTAAAAGGAGCAATTCTAAATCCATTATGGGCTTATGATTTGAACATGATTTAGATATAAAAGGTTTCCTCAGGAAATGAGGTAGATAGCAGTTTTGCAAGGTAGGTGACTTACTAACTGAACAGGAAATGTAAACAATGGAAGAAACAAAAGCTGTTACATTCCTCTAAGCGAAACAGTTCTAAAATTGGAGTAAACTGCAGGAGGATTCGCTCGCTCTTTAAGTGCTCTGAAATTTTCCCACACAATTTCTGTTAGGAAAATCTCTTCAGCTTACTTGCTAGCACCAACTGCATCCCAAAACGTCCTGTCAGTGAATTTCTTTAAAAAGCTCTTAGAACAACATACCATATATGAGACATTTTCAAAATAAAATTAGGGAATATTGCTCAGTGGTGTTGTGCAGGTAATTCAAAAACTAATCTCATTTTGCTCTATAAATGTGTTTTTGTACACAAGCTCATGCACAGTCTGGAAAACATGCTAAATTATGAATGAAAACATGCTAATGCATCAGTGCAAAAGCATGACAACTGTTAAAGGATGGATTTTTATGTCCCTTGCAATAGACAGTGATCTCACCACATGTACAGTTCCATGACAGCCGCAGGAAACACTTGTTTATTCAGCTTTGATAATGGTGACAAAGACCCCTAGCCTCTGAGTTTGATTTTTTTTAACCTTCAGCTGTCCTCATTTTCTCCTGATCTGCAGCACATTTCTGCGGATAGCAAAAGATTAACCCTCACAGCAACAGAACTGTTTCCAAACGGATGCTGGGGAACAGACAATAAATTTGCTTTTCTCTTAACCTTCCTCTAGCCGTCAGGAAGACTACCTTTTATTTTTCGTTTTTGGAGAGCACCTCTGATCTCAGGAGGGCTGTGTGGCCTATAGGAGAGCACTAATCTGACATGAAGAACTTCCAGTTTGAGACAATGATGGGCAGTTTCAAAATAAGTCAAAAAGAAGGTAAGTCAAAAGAAGGCAAGCTGTTCTCTGCTGCTATCAACGCTGTACTTACTGTTAAACTCTCCAGCTCACTGAAAAGTTTCTTGAATTTCCCTGGAATTTTCTGAAGTAGGAAAAAGCAGAAAAAAAAAGATTAAAAAACAAGCCCCAACAGGAAAATATTGAAGGTTTTTTCCCCCATGAGACTGTCATATGCAACGTGCCTATTGGCAGTATCACCAGGCCGCTTGCCCTGGGAGTTAACCTGTGTTCCCCAAGTCCTCATTAGAGACCATGTTCAGTGCAGCAACGCCAACACATCTGACTACGCAGCTGCCTCCTGGGATCCCGCACGCACACAGTCCCTTACGAAACTGCCTGTTAGCAGCTGTTTTATTTCCTTTCCTAACTTCCATGCCTACCACATTTATTTCAGTGTCTTTATTAGGTTAGAAATAGTAACACAGGCTGAGGATGTTGTAGATGTTGTAAACATACTCCAGTTAAATCATTTCTTGCAATCATTCCTTCCCTAAACTGCTGGTTTTAGAAATCAAGAGGTACAATACTGTCATTGCTCTACCTCCTCCCACCAGTGCGCAGAGGATGCCACAGCAGAGAGAACTTTCCTTACAGAACGACCACAGTAACTCCAGGATCTCATTCTAATCCCACAGGATGGTGCACAAAACACCTCCCAAGAAAGCCCATGCAAATTGACCTTCTTCCTCCCTCCTCAGTACATTAACACTTGCAGGCATTACTCTGCTCCTGCAGATGCTTTAAGGGATTCATCTCACTATACTGAGAGAATTATATACTCAGAGAATACTCTTCACTTTGAATTTTCCTGCTGGTATTTCAGACTTAAGAGGGGCATGCAGGCCTGAAAGCTTGTCTATTCTTTTTAATTATACTAGTCTAGCATTCCTTCTTACTGCAAAGCCTGCCTCACCTATGTCCTTAGATGATCACAGTCACTATGAAACCACCAAGAGAAAGGAGATTCAGATTCAGTATATGGATGTGTTGTATGATTAAAATGCTAAGGTAATGACATATAGGAATTGCAATTGTACATTTTTAATTTCTCCAATCAGGAAAAGAAAGCAGATGTGCTTGGGTGTATGCAACTCATTTAACAAATCAAGTGCCTAGTTTAGTGCCTAAATGGTTCTTTAAATTTTGGTGACTTTGTTTACACATGTAAGTAATTATAATTAATTTATACACATTGCTCTACCTTCTAGAAGTCACATCACTAATGCAAATAACCCTCTGCTTTTGAAATTTCCAGTAAAGTTTTATAAATAAAAAAAAAATGGAAGTTTGACTTCATAAACACTTTACACACAGAAACTAGATATATTTATGCAGTGTGTAGGCAGACATTCCTTGTTCAGATAAATAATATAGTCTGTTCTTCCTGAGCAAAATTCAACAGGGAAGCATGGTATTTGGAGAGCTCTCACCACTGAGGGGAGCTCTGGGTTATTTCTGGGCAGGAGATCTACGCAAGAGCTACCAGGGACCTCCAATAAAATACTTAGTTCTCTTCCACATTCCTACCAAGGCCCAAAGAAAAGGGACGGAGGCAATTCATAAGATCAGGCAAGGGCAAATGGTCGCAGGTAGACAAGGCATTTCAGAAGCAGGACAGACCCTGCTTTCTGTATAGTTAACCTCAAGCACATATTTTTCCTCTGAAGAGTTTTGATTTATTTCATAATAGCTGATCCTTGCCTATCTGTGCCTCCGTAAGCTCCTTCCCACAGAAACAGTTGGTGCCCTTATCTCTCTGCTACTGACAACGCTGTGGTATTTCCATGTCCCATTCAACTAAGGGGAATCTGGACAGTGTTTAAGTATCTTTGTAAGCCCCTGATGGCCACTTGTTTTCAGCTCCTGGTGCCAGTTGTTTTCAGCTGTTTGTGTTCAAGAATATCTTTAACTGTGGAGGCCACAGCAGCACTTTGTCAATTGCTGCGGCAGAGTCACTGCCTGCCTGTAATGTTGGGTACCAGGGCCAAAGGTCCGTTTTCCCTCCATATTACACTAAATCACTCCTTCTCTGATTTGAGGTTATCAGCAAATATAATAAGCTTGGAAATATTATTATTCAATAATTTAGTTTGATTGAAAAAAAAAAAACAGAAGATCCCATAGGGACCCTTCTTGTAATATCCTATGCTCTGTCCAGCAACTGTTTGCCTCTTGAGCAGTTCATCTCTATGTTCTGTTTTCCAATACACTCCTTATTCACAGCCCATTTCCTAACTTCATTTCTCAAAATGAGCAGCTAGTAAAGAGCTCATCAAGGGGAATTAGTAAGGGTTTATTTTCCTATTTTGTACTTTTAGTGAAATTATTCCATACTAAGGTAAGCTTCATTTGGAACTCCTATTATGAGACCTTCTGTTCTGACACCTGCTTAAAATGCTAGGATTATGTACTTGATTTTTAAGAAGGTTAGATATCTTTGCTTTGTTCTTATTTAAACCTTCCACGAGGACATATTTTATTTCATGTCATGTATCTGAGGTTTTAGGTCACATAAAATTTTCTGTACTCCCCCCTTTTCTGTACTCTCTTTCCATGAGAAGCCAAAATTTAGAAAGAAAAGGTAATTTGCCAGTATACAACCTGGGCGAGAAAGAATTCTGAGAAGGTCTAAAAGATACAAAGATGCATCTTACCTCCCAGGTTTGAGACAGTCGGCTGATAGACGCAGTGTTCAGACCCATAACAATGGCAAAGAAAGAATTCAGATTCCTTTGGGCTTTACAGCTGTGAAATGAAAATACGAATGGTGTATTCTGATTTCTTATCCTCAGAACCAGAGATGAATGGAATGCACAGGCATCCTAGGTCCCATTTTGACTCTCAGCACTAACCTGCAATCATCTTTCATATAATGAACTCATTAAATGTGCCATCTTGACCACCTGCAGTCTAGGTGACGAGGTCTCTAAGAAGTTTTTAGCAAATGTTCCACTGGCTTATCAACCTTGTTGTTGGCAGGTTATTTTTTTCCTTTTGTTGTCAAAAGAAATTTTCCTTTTTCAATGTTCAAGTGACATAGAGAATAATTCCTTGACTCTGTTCTATTATAAATATTTCCATCTCCTCTTTCATTTTTTCTATAAACTGTACATCGATTGCCTCAATTTCTCTTTGTAGCCATGGGTCTCCTATCTGCTTTTCTATATTCTTATTATCCTCTATTGAATTACTTGCTATTTATTTTAACTTTTCTCCCATGCATTTCCTTCTTCAAGGAGATGATATAGTGTGACAGTGGGGAGAGAAGGAGAAGCACAATTACTGCTTTGTCTGTCCATTCTTAGACCTTTCTCCTGTGCATCTTTAAACAAATATCAAATGTATTTATTTGCAACATCATCACACTTCATCCATGTCCTTAAATTTGTCATCTATTATCACTCAATGACCTTTACCACAATACTGCTCTTTATAATAACGTATTTATTTCTTCATCTTGGTATCGTCGTTCCCAAGCCGAAATTACTTTGCATCTATCTAAATTAAATCTTATCCCACTGTTGTTTGCACATGTCACTAGACTCCGTAGATCATTCTGTATTTTTCTACCCTCCAGTGCATTTGCAATCCCTCATCATTTTTATTCTCTGAAAATCTGATTAATGTTCAATTTACATAGCCCTGTAAATGAGTTATAGCTAGCACTGGTTCCAATAGTGGTCTCTGTGGAATTTGCTTGATACCTCTATTTGATATTTTACTATCTATGATCAGTCCTTGATTATTTCTAGCACATTCAGAAACTTGAAATCATGAAACAGATTCTTATTCAAAGCAAGTCTGTCAGCTGCTTATGCAGATTCTCGAAGACCACTATAAACATGAACGTGTACGTGCATGTATATGTGTGTATGTGTTAGAAGCCCCTTTTAAGATATAGGAGTGCTTCACAGGGAGTAATCTTCTGGTAAAAGCTTGTGCTAAGGTCTTAGACTGAAAACTCTCCAGTATTGTTGCAGTTTTTTACATTCACTTTAGCTGCCCATACCACTGCATACTATTTACATGGCATACACCTCACTTTGCTTCAGCTATTCTAAGTTAATCCTAACTTTGTGGCTCAGACTCCTTTTATCATCCATCAAGCACTTTCCAAAAGCAATTTGCTCCAAAATAAGACGGATGTCTAACACAGTCTGGATAAGCTGCCTATTGGAGGGGCACATGTCTCAAAGAACTGTGGAGAGAATGTGGGCCACCAGTGTAGACTGGGTTTGTATATTAGTCAGCTATTGATTGGGAAAGAACAAAAATTTAAAAAGTTTTTCCAATTACTTAGACTGGAGTTTTCTGAGGAAAGATTCTATTATGACCAATTTATTCGATGCCTATGTTGAACTGCTTCTATACCTTCTTAAGATATTCATTTTTAACTGCATGCAAATTCATTTATCAAATTACTTGGTTTCTATCTTAGACTATTTCATCAACAAAAACGTAAGAATCAAAACCCCTCCCTTTCCTTTAGGTATTGCTATATGTTTATAAAGGCCTTCCCTCTTCTTCAGTTGTTCCTACTTAATGGAGCATGTGAACGCTGAACACAAGATCTTAGACCTGGTCCTGTGATGACAATCTCCATGTCAGGGGCAGTCCCGGCTGAATATGGGAGCAGAGAAGAGGGAGCAGTCAGAGGGCTGCCAGGGGCTCCTCAATGATGACACTCCTGTGGCTAGCACACTGTCCCTCCACCCTGATTGTTCCTCTTGCGTTAACTGTCCCAGAATTGATAACTGCTTTTCTGCTTTTCTGATTAAAAGAGAACCTTGAGCAAGCTACACACTGCCTATGTGGGTATTCATTATTTCAGCACCTACATGCAAAAATGATGGGTGCCACTGAAATGCATAGACAGATGCTGTATCTTTTACTGGTGATTGTATTTAGTTTTTGCAAATTTGACTATTCACTTAACAGAGATGGTGTTAGCTTAGACAAGGCAACCTTTTATTCTAGAGACAAATATATCTCTATTCATGCAGGACAGATATAAAACTTTTTCTGGAATGCGAATTAATACTACTGTAGTGCAAGGAAGCCACACAGAACCAACCATTTCTGACATAATTGGACCAAACTTGACCACTGATAACACTGAAAAAGAACATATTATTGGATTGCATACAACTTGGCAAACCAAATCAAATCACATTTATGAGTTACACTAGATGAGATTAGAATTCATTTCACCAAAAGCACCGCTCCAGCAGAGAACAGTCTTTTGTATATAACTGCCTTGCTTGAAACAAATTAAATCAACCCAGTCAGTGAGGGGAAGAAATTATACATTTTCCATGAACATGCATATTCAAATATTGCAGAAGATGAACAGGTAGAGAGAGAAGTGAGGAGAATGGTTGCACGTATTTAAATTGCTCCAATCCTTTGGTTACCAAAATAAAAGTGATAACAGACAAAAGAACTCTCTGCGTAGAGAATATGATTCTGATTCAAAGCATAGAAAAAAATGCCATAACTGATTAGTAATAGTTTAAGTATAGACAGACAAATCTAATGAATACAGCAAATAAAATACATAAATTAAACTGTATTCCAGAGAGAGCTATATAGGGCAATAGCTTACTGCATCTAGCTTCCTCACTACAGGTATGGCTCTAAGTTTAAAACAAGCTTTAGTGGTTTCCACGTAGTCTTTGGCAAATAACTGGGAGCTCAAACAGTTTTCTCATATGGTTCACTGGATTATCTCCACTGAGAAAGGAGAGATCTGTTGTAAAAATCCTTGACTTTGCAGCTGATGCTGCAGATATATTGTCTAAGCTGCTAAGGGAGAGTTGCATAGCGTATACTCCACCACCAGCTAGCTTTCGCCAGCGTTTGCTGTTGCTATTTATGGGATGTTTTATCTAGGCATGCTTGTTATATTTGTACAAATACATGATGACAAGCAGTTTCCTTTATTCATTCTTGCACCTACTTCCCTTTTCCCAGAAAATAAAGCATGTGCATTCAATGAAACTTTTGGAAACTTGCTAACTTACTGAGCTGCAATCTTGATGAACTTTTTCACTAGCTGTACACGTTTGCAGAGCTGGTTGCAGAGGAGGATCTCGGTGGCAACCCAAAGCTGGACTTCATTGCATCTCTGAAGCAGAAGACTGAGATTCTCAGTGTTTTCAGCACTGCCCTGTCTGCTGAAGGTGAAGTATATCAGCTCTTGCTGGAAGACAAAAATATTAAGGAATTATTATGCAATTTTTCCTTGTCTGTGAGCCAGTCACAGATGACTCAGGGTCCAGGTCTGGTTTAAAAAAAAGTCTAGAGGCTTATTGCAGTTTGCAAGTTTGGAAGTCCTGCAAGGGTATTTTTGGTGAGAATTCCTGCACCTTCACTTCTGGTTTCAGCTAGATATAGGATATAAGCAATCTGTCTCTTTCAGCATTTCCTCATGTCTGTTTCACTTCCGTACAAAAAGTAGCCCATATGAGAACATTCCAGAATTTGAAAAATTTCCATTTAAATTCAATTCTGAAAATAGTCAATGTTTCAAGAACAGAGGTGTGGATCTTAATTTCTGTGCAAAAAATCGTGCCAGCTCTAGCTTTAAAGTGAAACTTGAATAAAAGAACCTGAAATGAAAACTCAAGGAAAGCAGCTGATGAGAGGCATCCTGTCCATTTTTGCAGAACAAATCATGCTTTTCATTTGATAATTTCAAATGACATTTTGTGCTGCACCATTGCAATGTTAATTGGATCTTTTATTCAGTGGCTCACACCAAAACGTATTTAAGACTACATTGACACATCTTAATGGGCATTGAGCGGGCTCTTGCACCATTTAATAAAGCTTCCCAGTTTTTTAATCTTACAAAAAAAGTAATATAAACAACTAATTGGCTCAAATTGTGAATTATGTTATTGTTAAAGTTATATCCATTTGTGGAGCCATATATTTACTAGAATATTATCAAGTGCGAAGGACAGTTTTTATATGCAACACACATACATGCAGATATTTTTAGAAAATAATCTTGTTCTTTTACACTCAGAAGCAAATCTGAATAAAACCCACCAAGTACACAGGGAACTTATCAGGTGCTCCAGCACAGGGAAGTTACAAACCTTTGAAAAACTTTTCAGTATGAAAGATGGCAAAATATCTGAATTGCTACTGTGAAGATGAACCAAGAGCCATGCAATAGAGATTCTGCAAGATACTGATGCAATGCCAGGACATAAAAATGAACAGTGCTGCATGACTGGTGTTCTTGGAAGCAGACTTGGCACTTCTTACCTCATGAATTGCATTGAAGAGACTCCAGTCAAAGTTTGTTAACTCCAAGGCAAGATCCCAGGTGTTGACTCCCAGAATTCTCACAGATCTCTGCTGCAATTCCTCGTTTTCAGCAAACGGGTTCTAAATCAATAGCCAAAAGCAAAAAAATCCTGAGCAAATGACAGAAGCCTTGCAATGAAATAGCTACTAGACTGAGGTACAAAGCAAGGCTGAGTAAGTAATCTTCTCTAAGTGCACTCTGACGTTTTTTTTCCCCACACTAATCAAAATCAATTCGTTATAGCCTATTTAATAAATAGCTTGAAAGAGGAAAATTGGATCAATAATTTCATTGGATTAGGCTTGCTCCCTCTCTTTCTCTCTCTCTCTCTAAACCTTGAGCATAAAACACCAACCATGAAAATAAAACCCCTGGAATCACCATAAAGTACATTTTTGTATTAAAAGATAAAGTAAGCATTCTGCAAATACATCAGATTTTGAATAAAAACACTCAACTTGCCAGCAATACACATACATTTACAAATAGCATAAAACCATCAATTCTATGATTGTCTTTCTTTGAAAACAATTGCCAATAAACATTGTGGGTCCTGATTCATAAAAGTTACTGGGCATATCAATGTGGAATCACTATTACCTGAACAATCAGTTCCCACAGTGTCCCACTGTGGGACAATCAGCCAAAATGAAAGATTATTCTGATCAGGTAAGCCATTGCTTTGGTGCTACATTTTTTGACAGTTACATCAAGTTTTGGAATGATTACATAACTAATGAAATTACATTGGCAGTCACCTGTCTACACTGGAAATCTGGAAATCTTTTCTTAATACTAGCATTTTAGAGAATGCTGCAATGAGGATGACAAATCATAATGACACTGGCACGTCAACTCTTAAAGACACAAGGGTCTATTAAAACATAAATAGACATGTCTCATTCCTAGGATGAATGCACAGATCTCAGTGACAACACAAAAAAACAGTTGCAATGCTGTCCATCCCTGCACTTAAACATATATGGATAATTAGCAGAAAAATACTGAAAAGCTAGTTCTAAATTTTAGGGTCTGATTATTCCTCCTTCACTGAGGTTTTGGGAACTGGCATTGCCAACTCCCTCCACCCACGTGGTGCCCGAGGACACTAGACACTGTTGTGTGGAGGGGAAGGGAGAGGTCAGCTTCAAGGAGTGAGTGGCCCTGGGGATACTCAGGACACTCTCCTGGCTTCTCCACAGGTGTTTCCTGGGACAAGACATTTCCCACATATCCTGTGGTCATCCTGATGCTTGGTAATGTTGGTAGAGCTCACACTGCATGACTGATGAAATCCATCTCTACATGCAGCAATTCCATGGTATGCATGCATTTCCTTCCACGATTACACACCAGCCACCAGTGTTTTAAGTGTAACAAAGGCACAAGAAAGAGAGCTACATGTCCCTGAAGTAATTTCCAGACCACCAGTCTGGCACAAGCACAAGTCAGCTTTTCTAGGCTGATGTAGACTGAAAGATTTAAGCCATATAGAAGTTTTGCCCTCTTTGATGAACAAATTTAATTACTGTTCAGCAGAATAGTGGCAGTTAACAGATTCTTTTTCACATATAACACAGCTCAGTAAGTTTTATTAAGGAATTAAAGATAAATTCTGTGTTGAAAAATTCCTCTGAGAGGAATACTAAATCCTTGATCAGAAGTCAGACAAACCAAAAATGGAAAGTAGAAATAATACAGCCTTACCAAAGAATCAGTCAGATCTTTTCGGTAGACAAACATACGACTGGATGACTCGAAAGATTTTGAGATAGCCAGGTCATTTGGTTGTAGTTCATGCTTTTCTTTAAAAATAGAAAACAAAACGCAAAAGCTTCAGAAATGTAATATAAGCTATATGTGTATGTATGTGAGACAAGCATCACAAAAAGAAGTATAAAGTGCATCAATTTTTTAAAATGAAACTAAGCATCATACACAGTCCCTATTCATATGCTGAGCATGGTATCATCATCTCTGTGCTATTCAGACACAATGAAGGCGAGTTGTCACCATTTGGACTAAAGCACAAATATCTTCCAGAATCTGCTTTCAGCTTAGCCTTTATATAGGATAGAGCTGAGACTCTTAAATCATCTGGTCTAACCTCCTATGTATTACCAACCATTTCATTTCAACCCAAGACATCTACAGTAAATGAAATGACATTCGTTAAAGTGTCTCAGGCTTAAGGAGACCAAACTGTTGTATTCCCCAAGCAGACAGCAGCAGAAGATGTAGCCATGACCAGTCAATGGAAAGGGATAATTAAAGGATCCCAAGTAGATGAAATTTTCACCATGCAGCAGAGGAAGAGGTGAAAAGTCATTGTACAATTGTATTTAGAGAAATTCATCCAGACCTGGTGCAATTTTTTTTTTAGTAATCTGAAACTCTGATAGAAGAGCACAATACAACATCAGGTATCAGAGAAGAAGGTCTTCTTTTCCCCTAGTCAATCAATGATCACCACTAGGCAATCTGGAATACATCAGCAAAAGCTGTGGGAAAAAATGAATTAAAACAGCTGAACAGTAATACAGCTGAAAAACTGTGCTTCCAAAAGTGCTGCAAAGCTGTCTTGGACTTTCCAAGGTCCACAAGAGAGGGGTCAGAACCAGCAGATTCTGAGACAAACATCATTAGAAACTATCATTATTCTCTACCTGTCCCCTTTAATCACGCTCACACTGACAGCAGCACCTGATACACTTCCATTAACCAGAAGTATGGCTTTTTCAAGGTAATTTTGAATTAAACAGCTTCTCTGTTCATTTAAGCAGTATATTAAAAATGAGATCTTTAAGGCTCATACTCCTGCCCTGCAGATGGAAGACAGAAGACTCTTTTAGTCATGCAAACAGCAAAGCAATAAGGAAAGGAAAATGTATGGCAGGTCAGCATTTATTGCACATGGCACATGCCTGACAATGCTTTACAACGAGGGCACCACAATTGTAGTATCTCCTATTAATTAATTTAATGTGACAAAATAACATTTTGGATATTACAAATGGTCACGTACAAATGACAGTCCTATTGTGTTTGCATTTTAATTATTTTGTTTCTAACTGAACAGTAAAGTGGCAACCATATCAACCATGGGGCTTTCTCAGGAATGAATATGGTCTAGAGATAACTGGGTGCTTCATTATTTATGAACTGTTGGCTTTCTTTAGCTAAGCAGGCAGCTAGCATCAGTTTTCCTGTTATCAGGGCAAAACTCACCCTGCTCTCCTGCTCCTCCACAGCACCTGAGAAACAGTAGTAACACAGTGATTTTGCAGTGCTGAAAAATACACTGCAGGTTGGGTTTGGCTCTATGCAAGGATATAAGACAAGTATGCCTGCAAACGATGTAGATGAGCTGGCCAAGATGCCTACAAGGAATGCTGTGTGGCTGCTCCATGCCCGGGATTGCCAGGGCAGGATGCCATCTCCTCGCCACCCACACCAGCTCCCTGTAGAAAAAATGGCTATCTAATCGAGCTTGGCATGGGGGAGAAGAATGCGACCTTCCACTTCTGTATTAAATAAATAAACAAAACAACCCAGCACTTGTCTATATTTCACTTAATCAGACTGACAAAGAAGTAAGAATGAGTGTGTTGTCTTTAAGGGTCCATCCTTGGACGCAGGATTGATGCCAGTTAACATCAGCCAAAGATACGGCCCTGCTGGTCTGAAGTCTTAGCCCTTTTATGTGGATTCAACTTTTCATTTCTATGTACCTAGTTAAATTCCTTGTTTTATCTTTACTAAGAGCAAAAGATGCCACAAGCAGCAAACAACTTCCCAAGGATCTTGAGACCTGACAGACACCAAACAAAATATTTGAGGTTTGGTAGGTTATTAGTATCTGCCTGTGATCAGTTTGATATTCCTTTGAAGAGATAAAAAGCCCTTCCTGTTAAATGAGAAATGTTAAAATAATAAGCAAAAATGTCAGTTGTAAGCCAGATTCATAAAAACAAAATGCTGCTTAGACTTTCTCACCATCTCAACTGTGCAAATATTTCTTTCCTTCCTTTTCATTAGAGAACATTCATTACCCAGGCATAAAGAACAACCACACACATAGTACTCACTGTTCCCTTTTTTATTTTTAAAGCAAACCATGCTTCACCACCTTCCAAATTAATTTAAATGTGAAGGTGGGAGGTTTATCTCTGAGAGAAAAGAAATCTTGCAGCATGCTGAAGACAGTCCTTTACATTCCCTTTCCAGTGAGGAAATGCCGTATCCGACGGTACCCAAGAATGAGCTGTTGCCATGGAAACGACTCTCTGGGAAGCAGCTCCTTATTGTTCCCGTGGCCATCCAGCTGTGGGCCTGAACAGGAACAGCTGCATCCTTGTTCCAGAAAATGTCAGCCCTCCCTTACGTGGTACAGTAAAAGATAAGCGATTAGATGAAGGAAAGTTATTTACCACCAGAGAAGGTGACTATAACCAGTGCCAGCTCCTCCTCACTGTACTGGATCTTTTCTGCCACGATCTTCAGTATCTCCTGAGCTGAAGTGGATACTTGGGCTTTCACGCTGACGTAAGAGTGCTCTGTGATATACACACGGCAGAAAACTGCACAAAGGAAGAAAGACACGCTCAGCAACGGTCAGAAATGTGTACAAATTCAAAGCAGAATTTCACACTCGCAGCCACAGCAATGCTTTCGGCTGCCCAAATATCACTAAAGAGCAACAGTGGTTGCTGCTGCAAGCTGATATCCAGGAATGTGATACCCTATGCACAAACATCACTACTCCCCACTTCCATCTCCTCTCCCTGGGAAACAGTAGGGGCAATCAGAGACCCCACGGTTCAGCGAGACCTAGGCAGAGCTCCTGCTGCAAGGATTTCTCAGAGATCAACCTTCTCTTCCAACTTCTTTGCAGATTCAGCTGTTGTCATCTTTTGTCCCTTTTAGGTTCAGATAAATCACTGCTTTTCAGGACACTTCATATCCTTTGCAGTAATTATTCTGCACTTCCACCAGCGAGCGTCTCAGAAGAGCTCTCCCCAGCCTTCTGCAACCACTCCATCCAGCTTATCTGTCTAGACATCTGAACTACATGCACTGCCAGGGTATTTTAGTACAAACAGAGGCTGCCCAAGGAGCAGCATGATTACTTCAAACAGCCTTTTCTGAATCCCTTGCAGCACATATAAAAGGGACTGGCTTGGAAAAACTCTCTAGGCTCATAATTTCCCCTGAAGTCGATGAGCTGGTTAGGCTCTGAGAGCTCTTGGAGCGAGATTTCACATCAATAATGCAGCCAGTTCAGTACTTTGCTTCAGCTACAAAGGTGGTGTTTGCTCCCTCGGCTTTCCACAACTTTGGGTTTGCAACTTTTGCTGAGTTTGCAGTAGCCAGTTATTTGAAATACAGCTGCTACACTTAAAAGGGAAGAAACAGAGCAGCAGACTGGCATCAATATTTTTAAAAACGACAACGTCTACTAATGAGAATCATCATCATCACCACAACCCTTGATTTCATACTCACTTAAGTGCTTAATTAAATTTTCCATTTTCCTCTACTTTAGTACTTTTTATTGCAGACAGGCTGCTACAGTAATAGTATAAGACAATCCTTTTCTCCTCAGAAATATTTTTTGTGATTTTTATTGGCAGATGGATGCAGCAATAGGTTTGTGCTTGTCCCACAAATCTGACAGCTTCGGGTACTTCCATTAACTGATACTCTGCTAGAAGCATTGGTAAGAACTCAACCTTAGTGAACAACTTTTTTTTGTATTCTAGTAAAGAAAAATGAAGATGAGGGGGAAGGAGGAACTTAATGTTAAGCTTGGGAAAGAAAAGTCATTTTGTAGTTTTTTCTTAAAAAAATATATTTTGTAGTTTTTTCTTTGTCTCTGCTGACAGACAAAGATGCTCATCCCATGGAAGAATCTCCCTTTAGAATGGGTATAACTCATGAAAAGATAAACGCATCAAACCGTGCTCTAAATTACTGGATGGATAAAATAAATAAATAAAAATCTGACAAGAATATTTGGCCTCCATATGCAGAGTGCGACACAACTTGCCTACAGGGAATTTACCAGAAATCTCTCTGTCATTCAGGAGGGGAAGATGACAGCAGTATATTACTTTATAATTGGGCTAATGGCATATCTTTTGTTTAACATTTAACTAAAGCAACTTGGAGGTCAGATTCTCAATAAAAATCATGACTCTGCTTCCCGAAAGCCTGTTCCTCCACGCACCTTGTAAATGTCCTATCTGTGGTATCTCGTGGCATGGGCTATGACATCCCTTCCCAGAGCCAGTGCCGCTCCTCCATGAGGCACAGGAGGGAACGCGCAGCCGGAGGGAGGGTGCACAGACAGAGCTGACCCCAGGCACCCTGGTGACACTTACACTGGTGGATAAAATGGGTCGGGTCTGTTCCCTGGCCCTCAGGGCAAGCCGCATGGATAAATGGCTTGTATAAACTCATCCTGCACAACCACCATCACCTGGCACCATTCCACAGCCCGAGATGCTTCCTTGATCTGTGCCCAGGCAACGTGCGGCTAATTTGCATGGATCAAAACCAGGCAGAGGAATGCCTGAAAAATTAGGCAGTATGGGCAATATATGTCACTGCCTGAACCTCTGTGCTGGCCCTGCTTAGTCTGTCACTGTAGCCCCTGAGAGCCCTGAAGTCCCCCAGTTCTGAAGGACCACAGCACCAGGGTGGATGCCTGCCCTAACTTTCCTGTTTTTCCTGCCCAACTTCGAAGCCTTCGTTCCCTCAGTTCCAGGGTCTCCCACGGCTCACACTCAACTTCAGCCAACCAGAACTGCCATCTCTGGACCCAATCCATGCCTTTTTCCATGGCCGTGTTGCCTGTCCCCTCCTCTCCTATGCCAAAACACTTCTCTCCCTGTTCCAACATGAGCAGTTTCTGAGTTCTTAAAAAGAAAAATGAGTGCTGGGTGTTCTCATCTGGAAATGATATTTCTGGAAGCAGGCTTGTGAACCTAAAGCTCAAATAAACCTGGATTTCAGATGTGGAAAAACAGTATCTATCAGCAGCATATACTATGCACAGAGACTTGGCATTAAAGGAATACAGTTATTATTTTTATCAGAAATAAGCATTTATAACATCCTGTCCTGAACTAGACTTCTGGACTTGAATTCCCAGTGAGAAGATAAATGGTCAGAGAGGGAAGACTTCCAGGTAGGAGGTCTTTCTGACTGTTCTCTGCCTACATACATGATATTATTCTCCCCTCTGCCTCCTTTCTCTCACAGCTCTCAAAGGCATTACGGGAGGCTGACAGCTTCACTTTATTCTTGCATTACTAGCAGTGAAGGCAAATTGTATTTTGAAATGGTTGACGTTAAACTGCAGTGGCATTTTGCATCCCACGTGGAAATGTTTTTGAGGAGAGAAGCAATGCACACAGGTTCGCAGAGTTAGTGGATCCTAACCCATTTAATGTGACAGGCTTATTCACCTTTCACAAGCAAGATCTAGGTCAAGAGACTGAGACCATGAAGTAGAGCAGGAAACGAAGGCCAGGCAAGAGGCTGCCAGCACTTCTGCGAGTCACACAGCTTCATTAGGGGAGCTGCAGGAATGGGATGCAGGGAAAAGCCCTGAGGGTATCATTTCACTGCTGAACTCCTGCAAAGCTGGGGGCAGAAAGGTAGCACTGCACGGGCAAACCTTTCTCCTTATTCTCCTAAGGCAGTTCTTACTGAAAAATAATTTTGCACTTACATTTAAAGGCATTGCACTAAGTTTCTCCTCCACTCTTTAAATCGTACTTACTTTCTTCTGTTTCATTCATGGTTCCTCTGTGCTGCAGCCAGTTCTCTTTCAGACTGAATTGCTGGAAAAATGTTTTATTCTGTGAGGGAGTGGGAGAAAAAAGAAACAACAATGACTCTCTGCATTCCTGCCCTTTGCAAATGAATAATTCATGGCACACAGCATTCAGCACGTAAGTCTGTCCAAAAAAGTTTTTGCATAGGAAATCCACCCACCCATTCTTGGATAAGCAAACTGGGAGTTGCCTTATTAACAATGGCAAAGGTGGGGATTTTTAAGGAAGTGAGATATGCCTCAGCGAGGCAGCCTGCACGTTCAGGGTTCTCCATCATATTCCTAGCCCATTTCTTACACACAGTCCTAAATAGCAACTATCGACTGGCCTATTTAGCACTTTCACAACAATCTCCTGTTCTGCCTTCTCCTTTCCCAAAGTAACACTTCAAAGCTTATTACACACCCTGGTGCCAGTCCACTAAATTAGTGAGCAGAGTGATCCACCTCCCTGCAGCGGATGCCAGTGCTCTCTGTTTGCTTCTTTTCCCTCTAGTTAAACAGACACAAATTCATGTTTCTCTCTTGCTTTCTGTCCCTGTCACAAGAAATCCCCCTTTATTCTATCTATCCAATGTTTGCAGTCCATGTCTGTGTGTGAATCAGTTTATCCAGGTTTGCTGCATCTATTGAGCCAAACAAGGACACGCTCCTAGGCTCCTACTGCATTCTGACATCTCAGTGTGTGTTGTTAAAATGCAAATATTGTCACAGCCACTTTAGCTTAGTTCATGTAACTGATATGCAGTCTAAGCTGGCAGAAGAAATCTCCTTAAGCAGTGTTGCCAGTCTAGTCTCACTGATATATCCTGTCATGTTTTTGGTAACCAGTCACTTTTAAATGAGAAACTAAGAAAAGAGGGAAGAGAAAGTAGGGACAGGGAGGTGATATTATAAATTAGCTAGAATTCAATATAGCAATCAGCTCTGTGTTACCTTTCGGTGAGGTGAATATTCATCCACAGTGCTGAAACAAAAAGAAAAATCCAAATTAATTTTTCCATTGAAAAACTAAGAGAAAGAAGTTGCAGATATTAAAAATTTTGCAATATCAGGAAATTTTACCATTAAATGGGCACCAGAAAATGACAGCAGAGCTCCTTCAAGGAAAGCTGAGAGAGCCTGGCTCACCCAGAAAAGTTTTCTGCCAGTTGTATAACCAATGGAGGAAAACAAAAAAAAAAAATCCTAAAAGTCTGTGAGCTCCCAGAGCACTGGTAACAGCTCGGGCACAGGAAGGGGCACAGGTCTTGGTCAGTGTCACAGCTCCAATTCCCAAGTGGATAAACCACACAAAAACCCTGTCGCAAAAAAGTGCCAAGGAAATATGTTTTAAAAGTATCAAAATTAGTGGCAAAATCATAACACTGACGCATCCATCACAAAAGAGATTTGATTCTCAGTTCTGCAGACTATACAGAAAGAGATGTGGAAAGAGAGAGAACATGCACCATTTCAAGGGAGAGGCTACAAGGTCTGAGTCAAATTTTGCTAGCTTCTTCACAGAGATATTGCTCTACTTGCAAGTCATCTAACCAAAATTGATCAGAATGATTGCAGAACAATGTGATATTTCACAAATATCAGAGAAGATGGAGTAATCTAGCCTTACTTTAAAGATGACTTGTAAAAATGAATATACTAGCCTAATTGCTCATTTGTCACTCTTTACTGAATTATATCAGAGTGATGATAAGAATAAATAACACTCTAAAATAAAGAGAATCTTGACCACAGATATCATCAATACTTACTGACGACGATGCATTCCAAGTATCTTCTGAAATTCTTTCAGCTCCTTCTCAAGAATGGGATATTCATACACATCATCTAACACATTTCTGTATATTGTCTACAAAATAAAACAGTATCTGCAAACATCAGATAACTCAAAAATAAATGTCACATCAGCAGTCTAAATCAAACAAGGCACGAGCTTATTAAAATAAATTTCAGCATTATATTTGCACTAGATCTATAAATAAAGAATGTTCCTATTTGAATTTCCAGACTACTCAATGTCACTCATTAGTTTACAAACAGAAAGATTTAACATGGCACTTGTGGCTGCTATATAAAACCTGGCTTACCAGAAGGATAGATTCTCAAGCACAAGAACATATAATACCATTGTCACTTACCCCAAATGGTAACAACAGGCTAATTTGAACTCAACTAAAAATGAAGATATTTTTCCTTTACTTTGTGCATTTGCATGCATTTCAAAACGCGCAACATCTCTCAAAAACAAAAAGGAAGATACTCTTTTAAATCAATACACAAATAAACCTTTCCTTTTCTTTTTGGGGGAGGCATTTTCTCAGTATCATCAATTGGGAATCTATGTTCAGTGTAAATGCCAGCACCTCAGATAAAAGGTAAACAAACTATTGCTTTTGATGATGGAAACCATGGCAAATGTTTTCTCTCTGCCTTGCAGAATCTGCACATAGGTCCTTCTCTTCTCCTTCTGAGTAGACAAGCATCATATGTATGAGTTGCATCATCAGGTTTGCTTTAGCCAATTAACACTCTTGCACTCTATTTCAACCTGACAGGTTATTTTCTGCACATATAACTTCAATCATCAATAATATTACCCCTGTTTAATATCACACAGCCATGTCAAGCATGATTTTCTACGTGCAAGAACAGCATAGAGTCACTCACCTGCAGGGGCAGAAAGATATGCCCTGCAACAAGATACTCGCAATACCGTAAAACTAAACTCTTGGCTAGCATGATGTCCACTTCATAGTACGACTCTATACACTTAGTATCTAACAGCAAAAATCTTAAGGCCTCTTCCTCTGCCCTTAAGTTCCTGGGCAACTTGCCCTCCTCCAAGAGGAAAGGAGAAGCTTCGGACCTTCAATTTTAGTTCAACATTTCTTCACTACGACTTCACTGAATGGCTGAAAAGGTCCTCAAGATCTCCCACTGAAGAAAAGGAGCAGCCTTTAGGACAGAACGATCTTGCACGTTATCCCAAAATATTTGCACCTAACAGTCTGAAGAAAAAAAAGCAGCCAGATGGATCTTCACACAATGATGACTTTACTATTTGCAAATTTACAAGTCAATTTAAAAAGCAACTTCAAAAAGATCATCATGTCCATGTTTACAAACAAGGACAGACTTTTATTTACTAGAAGTGCATAAAGCTACCCAGTTGTCATGTGCACCTGACAAACATTGCAGAATAGAGTTTTGTGTTCCAGGTAAAATAGCACAAACAGGTACAAGGACCACAAAACTGTCATTTTGTCTATGCTCCTCTGGATACTGACTGTAGGCTCTGTTCTAGAAGAGAAGCCTGAATTTTCCAAGGTCTCTCTCTATCTGCATAGCTTTACTTCTGCCTGCCTGCATTCTCCCAATTTTCAGGACAACATGCAGTTTTCAAAGTTTCACATTTGAATGTAACGTTTTTTACTTAATATACTGACATAAGGGACTGTGTGTGCAAACTGACCATCTGCAAGACATTGGAGGAAGACTGAGATAAATCACTTTGCATCAAAGATTCCAAGAAGAAAATCTAAGTATGAGAAATTATGCCTTATTGAGCTTTGTAGACACAATGTTCTATTTAGACAATGCTGAAATGCATCAGGAAGGGTTACATTACCTTTAAAAATTGTTTTAAATGTTCATCTTCATGTAACCAGTCCTTGTAGAGGGAAGTCCATTGAGACACCAAATGCAAGACTTTTCGTTTCCTACAGGATACATCAGAGTCTTCTTCTTTACCTTGCTGGTTCTTAGCACAATAGGTACAGTAGGTTAAGGAACAAATGATATGGTGTCACTGAAATGTACAGATTAAGTGATGGAAAAGATTCTTTAACCATCTTTTATTCAGTTAATAAAAGATTGCTTCACTACACTGCTCCATTTGAAATGCTGTCTGGAGCTTCAGGAGATTCATCAACTTTTTGGAATGAAATGCTCGGTAATAGAAATATGAGTTCAACCTCTGTGCCAACAGGATTTTTTCCTTTTTAAATTAGAGAGACAAGTCTATAAAAGGAAAACTGAACTAAAAGGAATTATACAATGGTGAGTCATATCTTTTCTGCAAAATGGGGATGAACTCTTGTCCTACACACAGATGCAAGCGTCAATGTCTGGAAGAAGGACAATGCATCATTAACAACAACAAAAAAAATGAGTAGAGGAAGTCAGTTTCTCTTTACCTGCACAAATTATATCATCAGCATAAAAAACACTATTGAAAAAGACAATGCATCATTAACAACAACAAAAAAACGAGTAGAGGAAGCCGGTTTCTCTTTACCTGCACAAATTATGTCATCAGCATAAAAAACACTAACGAAAAAGGGTAAAATAATCCATTTCCAGCATTGTTCTATATGCATAAAGCAGAAGCATCAAATGACAAAATATTCCCACTTTATACATTGCTCCTGTCCTTTCTCTGGTGATGTTATTTTACATAGGAATTAAAAAAAAAAAAAAAAACAAGTTAATGTTACAGGTACAAGTTAATTTAAATAATAGTCCATAGGTTATGGAAATAATTGGCAATATGAAAAATCTTCTATTTACAAAAGAGTTAGAATTATGTACTATTCCTCAGAATAAAAGAACAGTAACTGTAAAATGTTTATCCCTCATTTTTATTTTCACATATTTTTAAATGTATTACACAGATATAGGTATTCTAATAATTAATATATGGTCTGGATAGGTTTTCACCTATCCAAGCTTTAACCTACTTTTAAAAGTTATTCTATAAATGTTATCACTAATATATAGCTTTATATACACAAATATACATATGGCTTTCAATGAAAGAAGCATTCATAAGATCTGCTTTGTTATTGTAAATTAGGCATCTGTTTCAATACATCTTTCAAAAATTCTTGTGCAGTAAGTATGCGCATACACAAACATGTATTTATGAAGACAGGAATAAAACTTTCTAGTAATGCACATACAACATTAATATTTGAGAATGGAAAATTGAGATCCTAAAATATAATATTTTCTACAAAAATAGAAAATATCTTTATTTGAGTAAGAAACTTAAGAATGTAGAGGAAACAACATTAATATATTATACACATTTTATTATGAGGTTGCATGGAGACAAAATTAATATACTAATTTTATATATTCAGACAGGAAGAACTTCTAAAAAGGGAGGCAAAGTACTGCATTCAACCAGTTCCCTTTACTTCTTATATTTTTCCATTGTAATAATTTTCTTCAGACATGTGATCACATAATATCACTCTGGATAACTGGACTGGAAGAGACCTTGAAAGATCAGGTATTCCATTTCCCTACTCTAAGAGACAATCAACTATACTTACATTATTTTTGGAATATATTTTAAGATTTCTCCATGAAAATCTCTAATATCAAAGATTCTATCATGTTTCAAGTAGTCTGCTCTAATGTTTCAATTTTCTACATAAAAAGCGTCCTAATATCTAACTTTACAACAATTTAATCTCAGAGCCTCTTCTCCTATCTATTCCCAATATGGGAACAGATTCTTTCCTTCTTTTCCAGGCACCTGAAGATCCGAAGACATCTACGGATTCCCCCCTTAGAACTCAGAATCCTAGTTCTTCCAATTCATGTTTGTACATCATATTGTCTAGAATGCTGATCATTCTCATTGCACTTTACTGTTTTTTTTTCCAATTCATTTACACATTTTTGGGGGGCTGATGCTAAAAAAAAACCCATAGAGTCGGCCCATCTCCTAGGCATACCATAATGACCATTAGATAAGAGCTCTCCTTTTTCATTTTCACAGGCAACCTCAAAACTGTCACAGGCAGTTTGTATTTCAATAACATCAATATGCAAAAAGTAGAGCTAATCCTCCCAGGCATGCAATTTACTACTTTTCATATAATAGGGCTTAAAAATACATGGATCTAAGTGTAATTGCAAGATGCCTGTGTATTCAGGAGTTAATAAAGGATATTGCCTCAGAAGTGCCTGGCACAAGTCATCGGTCGTCATGAAGACTGTGTATGTGAGAAGAAAATCATCCAGAAGAGTTTCTGTAGAGGAAGACAAAAAATCCCAGGGTACAATATATTAATGAGGTGAGAACAAGAGTATCTATTCTTGTTAGTCTGCATGGCAGGAATAGAAACTCTAAAAAAAAATTTGAGAATTCAAGTCCAAGTAATAAATTACTGATTTGAAAACTAAGCTTGTAGCAGTTCACAATATGTTGTCATAGAGGAAATGAGATCCTTATTAAACAAACATATCCCCTATGTTCAAAGAAAGCACAAGTGGGAATGTATGCAAAACAAGCCACAGCTCAGTAATTAATAAGTAAGAGTCCTTATCATAAACACTACGATCCTGCCTGGCTCTGCCAGAAAGTCCCAGCAAAGCAATCTTGCCACCAGCTTTGATAAATTGTTCTGGAAATGCAAATGCAATATTTTTAGAGAGATTATTTGAGACGTGAGAATAAACAAGGGGTTAAATCTTTCAGCTGATCTGTCTTGTAGACATCACTTTAAATGCTGAGAAGTTTTTACTAAGCTTTACTTATTTGCAAAAGCAATTTTTTTCTACTTTTGTCCATTCCTCCATCTGTATTTTGGCACTGCTATAACAGCAGACTGAAGACCCTTCCTGATTTAACATTTCTACCCACTGCAATTGGAGTATGCCAAGTTTTCAAGCAGAATGTATTGTCAATTTTGATTTCAATATAACTTCCTCATTCCCATCTCATATAATTTTAGGATTCTTCCAAACCTTTAGAGCATGCAATAGATACATGAAGGAGGACCAAAAGAATAGGATTCTTCTGGTCCTCCAAACATAACTACAGCTACATAACAGCAGAGTAAAGTTAAGTACTTTTACTCCACCAGACTTTTCCTGGAGGCATGCAGGAATTGGAGCAATGATCACAGAACGAAGGAAAGGAAAATTTGCCTGGATAAAAGTGTAAAATTTCTGCTGTGTGGATGGCCAACCACTGGAACAGGTTGTTCAGATAGACTGCAACACGAGTTATCTTTAGAGTTTGCCTGGACCAGCCCTGGGCGACTGGATCTTTCCTAGAGTAGGGCTTACACCAGGTGGCCTTCAGGGGCTCCTTCCAACCTAAGTTATCTTGTTATTCTAAACTGAACAACAAATTTTAGTAAACTACTCATACATGTGATATGCAATCGAGGATTGCACTTCTATTCCAACAGCACAATCTTCAGCTTTTTGTAAATGAACAGAAGAATTTTGTATCAGTCTTTTTAACCTGAGAATGTATTTTCTTCTGCAAAAATATGAGATTTTCTCTGAGATTTTCTTAGATATTTAATAGTTCCCATTCAGTATACTCCTTTGAATTCTAACAAATATACTGTATGTATATCCTTTAACAAGAGGACAGCCTTGCACCAGCTGTTTCACCAGGTGAGAAAAGGATTATGGACAGAGCCTGAAGGTTAATAGAAGTATGTCTGTTATATTGTAGAGCAAAAAATACTTCAGTGGTTTCTTCCTCAACTGTGACTTAAGTGGGGGATTTAAAACTGCAAAGACTGAATCATATCCCACATGAATAAGATAAAGCTGAGCCTTGCCTTCCATATTCTGGTCATCTCACTGTTTGTGTGTCGCCTTCCCAATTAAAGCGGGTGCTGGTGTGTGTGCCTGAAACCAACAGCATGCCAGTAGCTTCACAAATTTCACCATGACCCTTCAGTTAAAGCTGCCTTGGACCATTCCAGCAAATTATTGATGCCACAACTATGGCACAGAATGATGAGAAGACTTCTTCCATATTTCATTCAAAGACAGATGTCCTATCACATGGATGGATAGCTAATGATATTCCATCCTATCAGCAAAGGATCCAAAATACTTTTGTTATCCTAGAAATATACATCATCACAGTAAAAATAAACTTAGCTAGATCTATGTACTCAGCACAGCTGGTCTCCAAAAAGATTCCTGATATGAAGATGTACAGCTAAAACCCCGTGCTCAGAAATAAAGTCATTAAATTTGTTATATTTCATCAACATTGTTTTTTTAAAACTGGAAAGTATTATCTCTGTATATAAAGAATATATTGTCTTAGTAAATGAAAAACATTATGAACGGCCTGTCTAAAAGGTCATCTACCCAAAGGCTGTTGCGCAACCTTTGGAAGATACAATGAAGCTAGCAGAGGTTTGACAAACTTTTATTTGGAAACTGCTGTTCTTGAAGTCAACAAACACATCTGATCTCTCCTGTGACCACCATCCCCGTTTTTCTCATAGAATAGGTCTTTCTAGTATTTCCAGCAAAGATGGAGAATAAAATGCATGCTAGGAGTTGAAAAAGAAGAAAATTACCTTTGGAAGATCCCTCACTGTGCAAGTCTGTGATGCTATCTTTTAATTTATCTTCTTTATGAATTTTTTAGTACCTTTGGAAGATCCCTCACTGTGCAAAAGTCTGTGATGCTATTTTTTAATTTCTCTTCTTTATGAATTTTTTTATTTAATCATTTTCTTTTAGCCATCAATCTAATCTTTCTTTGTTCCTCCCAATTTTCCTTTATTTGGCTAAGCAATTATTACAAAGTATGCAGTTAGCTAACAGCTACAGATTATTTCATTTCAAAGACAATTTCAAGCATTTTAGAGCTTCATTAAGACATGCAACAGAAACAGTATGAGTGCAACGGGCTACTGCTCTTGCAGCTCTTCGGGGGCTGCCTTAGGCAGCAATCTCACCACAGCAAATGAATGCTCTCAATATCAGACTGTAAGCATAAAAGTAATGAAAAAGCAGGCACTATGCTTACTTGGCATTAAATAATCTATGGGCACCAACTTCTGAGACAACTTCTCACAGGTTGTATGTGTCCCCTTTCCCCAGGTGAAATAAGGTAGCGTGGGCACCAACTTCCCCAGAAGCTTTTAGTGCCCCTCTTATGATCCTGCCACAGTACTGAAGTTCTTCTAGAAGGTACATTTGGGATGGGTGATGGATGGAAAGAGCAATAGCAGACATACAAGATACATGGGGTAATATAAGAGACAGAGGGTGTTCAGAGACTCATGAAGGGAACCTTTGTGCCAAGCTGTAACTAAAGGAAGCAGCAATACATCTGCGAGAGAAGCTGCAAGCACACTGGATAAATGTACTGCAGTGTACGGCAATGATAGCCAGCAACAACAACAAAAAGTTTCTCTGGCTTGGAAAGGACCCAGAGCCCCACAAAGAAAATCACATACTTGGATAAGCAACACACACTAGACTCCCATGGACTTCAGAAAGCCAGAGGAGTCCCTGGTGCTTTTGGTATGTCCTCTTTCCTTGCTAACCAAACCATTCCCTTTCTCTCTGAGAAAGCAATTCAACAAATGTTTACACAGCGTGGGAGCATATTTTTATATATCCATAATTTTAACTGGTAGGACAGTAGAATGAGTTTCTCATGTGGGATTATAAAATAAATTTGATTTTTCTATTGTTTATCTTCTTTCTCTGCAAACCCTTCTCTAGATAGGGTATCAATTATTGAGCCTGAGAACAAAAATGAATATACAGCAATAGCCAAATAGTTTTCCACGACACACAGCTAGCAAAGCAGAACCATGCAGTACACCTTATGTTATCTCCACGTTTAAGAGCTGTGAATTGTTCTCAAATTTGGACATTTTTCTAAGCTAACAAAGCAGGACAAGGCATCAGGAGAGCATTCTTACGCGCATAACTTAAATCACTTGTTAAATACACACATAAAAGAGATTTAAGCCAAAGGGGAAGCACCTTGTCAAATGAAATAAAAGTCAAAACGTTTTTTATTAAATAAATCTGAGGATATTTTCTTATGAAAAAAAAGATCAGTTTAGCTATAACATGGAATGAGGAAAGAAAGAGAAGCAGAGAAATACTGCTGTGTTACAGATAGATACACCTCTGTAACTTCTCACCTATTAATTTGCATGCCTATATATTTACACTAATATGCATGTGTTGCTACTAGAGTCTTAAGACCATCAGAGCTACAACAAAACTACATACATACTTATTTTATGAATGTTTAATAGATCAAAGATATTCAACACACACCTGTTTTTCCATTGCTAATATTAGACTTTCAGTCCAGCTAAGCCAGATAAAACTGTTCGCAATGCCAGGTCTCAGAATCATTAAGCCCCTTTATACCCACAAGAAGACATAAGTTGAAGATAAACTCCACTTTGTCCTGGTTTTCTGATCATCTTGTTATGCACTGAATAGCTTTTGTTTTGCTACTTGTCTACCAACATAAAAACATTGATGAAACCAACTGGGATGGCTGAGATGAGGAGAACCATTCTTTTTCGTATCTGACTTTACAAAGCAATTTTCACATCCTATTCTTCTTACTCGATGCCATTTTATTTTCTTTCTTTTCCATTGATGCTGTCTCCTATTCAAACTATGCTAGCCTTTTTCTCGTTTTTCTTTATTTTTCATGTAATTACATGGTTTGCAAAAGGAATAGAGGAATATAACCATATTGATTCTGCATATGCAGCAAACGTGGAACCTTTACATTGTACATCTTTATCTGGAGACTGTCTCTGTCACGTATTGTTAGTTGGAGTTACGGTAATAATAATGAAATCTGTTAAACTACAAAGAACAACAACTCATCCATTTTCTTTGAAAATTTATCATCATTCTGAACCCAAATCTCTCACTTTGCACTGTACAAATCCATTGTGAATGGCTGTGCAAGAATTACAAAAAGATCTAAGGGTTTTAGACTTGCATTTTACACTAAATCGGATTATAAGAAAATTTAGATAAAGTACTAGAATGCAAGTCTTTTTTCACTCTATGCAAAGTAGGTATTCAGCTTTCCCTGAAGATTTGCTGGAGGAGGCTAAACCTATGTGGAGAATGCAAAAGGAAAAAAATGAAAAAAGGAAGATTACTCAAATAAGCAAGCCACTAGAATTCACAGTAAATTGTTAGGTTAAAACTACCCTCAATGCAATTTCTTAGTATCAATTCAGAAACCCTTGCCACTTGTTTATAGGAGCAGTGGCCTTCATTAATGAACATGTGACAATTAAAGTAAGTAAGTGGGCAGAGACTCATGTCCTGAACTAAAAAACAATTACTCTCTAAACTCATTACTTTCCAAGCCAAGGAAAACGCAATTACTCCTCAAACTCTCTCTCAATCTCAAAAACATACGAAAGAAAAAAATCCCAAGATCTTCATCGTGGAGCATGTAAATGCTGCATATAATACTCCTGTGCAGCATGTAGGAAATCCAGCAGCAGAACTTGTGGAAGTGGCCCTCATGGGAATTTCTGAAACATCAATGCGAACTCTAAGTTCTATGCGATCATGAGAATTCTTCAGTGTTTTGGAAGATATTTTATGAGAGATACCACTTTAACTATTTGATTTGTATCACAGCACTTATTTTCCCCCTACAACTGCTAGAAGACACCTGGCTCAGCAGTTTGATTATGCAGTAATATCCTGCTGGTCAGAAGTTGTGCATTTTCCTCATGCTTTTTTATTGCAGAAAAATGGTGCGTGACTCACCCAAACCCTCGCCCTCACTTGGTTTCCTTCCTCAGTCTGAAGATACTGATAGCTTAGAATGACAATGGAAAGGTGTTCAAAGACAAGGAAAGTGAGATTCATCCCATCTGACTGGAAGCATCTACAAGTCAGGAGTTTCATTATCTAGACTCCCGCTAGTCTCTGGGGACAGCTTTTGAGATCTTAGGCAACTAGCGCATCTGGAAGTGTTTATCTTTTCCTATCATCCACTAGAAGCTTAATTTTTAAACACAGAAAGATCCCATCTCAAATACTGCTCTGCTAAATAACTTGATTTTCAGTCACAAATTTTGAACCAAATTTAGGGAAATAAAAGAACACCTTTTAAATATTTGTACCCACCACCCGCACACACTGCAAGACCCAGCTTGAATTTTGCAAACCTAACCACCATGCTGAGGCTCCTGGGTGCCTCTCTGTGACCAAGAAACACTCTGAACTGGAGCTTGGGCCAGAGTCACACAACCACAGATGATGTAAGGAAAAGATCTGAACCTGCCCTTTAACTATTTGATACAGCTTTATCCACCTTTGGAGGATTCCTCCTTACTCCAGGAGGAACTGGGAGGAGGGAAAGTCTGCGGATATTTTTGGAAGAGGCAGCATCGCCACGGAGAGCTTCTACTCTGTGTCCTCGATGTCAGTTCAGGATGTAGTAGGAGTCTGTGACTGCCACACATGGATCTGTCTGAGGGTTAAGCTAGTATGGTACCCTCCCTTAGATCCTGGACAACAGGATCTTGGGATCTTTCAGGGAGAGAGATGCAGGAAACTTTGCAGTAGTCTTATGCAAGAAAATCTCCCTGCGTTGGGAGGTATCTTCTTGATATCTTAAAAACTAGCTCAACTTTTGTTATAGTAAGCATCACACCTAGTTTTCCTGGCCTTTATCATTCTTTCTTCAGCATCTCTTCCCTCCTGCCTTCAATACATACACCTATGCTTCATAGTATGCAACACGAGATCAACCACGTACAATCATACCAATGAGACTCCCAGGCTTATAGATTTATAGATTAGCACTTCAGGCCATTCTCAGACACTCACATCTTTTGTTTGTGGTTGTTTGCAAAGGAGACTTTACTATGTTGTGCAAAAATGATAAGCAGTTCCTCATCTGATCAGGTCAATACCTAGCATCAACCAGAGCCTGAATGACATAAATACAAATGTATTTTCAGTAACATAGTAACAAGAATTCTAAAACTTCTCAGTTACTTCATTTCCTATTCGTGATTATGGCAAACAGAGTGGGGGATGCCCATATGGTCACTCTTTTCTTACATATCAGTGCTGGTCATAATTTCAAATGAAAAAACACTGCTGACTTCAAAATTTGCTCTCTCAAAATTTTCCTGCATCATCCTTACCTTACAGAACCACCCACCAGATTTAGTGAGGCTCATCCTCAAGACCAGTATTTGAAAAAAGAAACAAATAGAACCAAAACAGGGAACTCTTTGGGGCTTATAGCTTCCAGCACATGACTGAGAAGTGGGGCTCTGCAACACTAATGTACCTTGAGGCTTAAAGGCATACACTGGAAAGATTTTTAAAAAAATACTCACAGATGAGGTTAGTAGTATTATAACTACCCAGAAATAGTTAAAATTTGCTTTTCTCACAATCACAGAAAAGCAGCCCTATGAGATAGGGGTGACAGCTGGGCAAACAGAAAGAGGAGATCCTTGTAAAACAGATGTTGATTACTGACTGTATTATAGGGAAGAGTCACTTTTTACCACTTTAAATAGTCACTTATTCAGTTCAAAATAAAATAGAAAAGGGTGACAGCAAAGCATTTTAAAGTTTTTCAGCCTCTCAGTGCTGAAAGCTCTTAAGCTTGATATATTTTTGTCACCCCTCTTACTCTTACTCATAAAAACGAGAAAAATTATAATCATGCCCTAAGGCAGAAACTGTCAAATGTAGCTTTTTTACATGCAATACTATGCAATCCTTTGAAATCTTTCAGCAAAGCAAATGCATGTCCAGCAAGTTGTAGCCAGTAATCAGAAGATTGCTTATTCTACAGAAACGGTGAAAGGAATTAAGGGTAACTATCTTTTCAGAACAGAAATTTCTCAATAATCTGTAATTCTCTAGTAATTTTCTAAAGATCTTGCGATGTCTCTAAATACAAGCAGCAAATGCAAACCAGTATCCTTAATCATTGATCTGGCTGATATTGGTCACATCCTACAAGGTGCCGAGTAGTCTTAAATTTCTGTTTAGTTCAGCAGATGGCAATGGCACTCAGGATCTTTCAGGATTAGCCCTCAAACCAAAATCAAATAGACTACAAATGCTATGGCACCATCTACACAGAATGAAGCAAAAAGTGAAAATTATGCAGAGAAAGAAAGGTCAATGGAAAAAAACATCAATATATAATTTGCTGCTAAAGTATTAAAAAAATATAGTAGTTATGTCATCTATTCCCTGAAGCACTGAGAAACCAATGCAAAAAAGAAATAACGAGCAAGTCATTTATTTATGGCATTGGGACAGAAAAGGAAAATACATAAGGACAGGGTATTTAACCTGTACAGCCAGAAATTTATTAGAATACAAAAACCCCAACTTGGAATAATTTCTAAGGTCATCTCCCAGTGATTTCTTACAGCACTTTATCATCTGCAGGATGAATCAGAGGGTCTGTCTAGCGAGGTCAAAGACCCCTCTGAAGGTGCAGTCCAGTTGCTGCTATACATCTACTGCAGCAGTTTCATATTTTGTGTGAGGGACAAAAGGCCCCTGGAACTGCAGCCAGAAAGCAAATGTCAGACTTGTCTAGCTTTAACGAGGCACTGATTTTCCCACACAGAAATCTGAAGAGATTTTTTTTCTGCTGGTAGGACAGAGCCCTGGTGATTAAGGTGCAGTTACAATGCCCTAATGGTCTGGGTTTTCTGAAGCTAATGGACAAATCTATTATGCCCTATACATTCTGAAGCGTTAGAAATATTGCCTATAGCAGTCACTGTAAAATATTCCCACTTCCTGTTAAAGACGCCTTTGACTCCTGCAACAGAATCACAGAATAGCTGAGGTTGGAAGGGACCTCTAAAGAAGATCTAGTCCAGCCCCCCTGCTCAAGCAGGGACACCCAGAGCACGGGGCACAGGGTGGCATCCAGGTGGGTTTTGATGATCTCCAGAGGAGACTCCACAATCTCTCTGGGCAGGCTGTCCCAGTGCTTTGTTACCCTCATAGCAAAGAAGTTTTTCCTCATATGGAGATTAAACTTCCTATGCTTCAACTTACACCCATTACCCCTTGACGTGTCAGTGGCCACTATGCAGAAGAATCTGGCCCCATCTTCCCATGTTCCAGGGCACTGTCACTGTCACAGTAAAGAAGTTCTTCCCCATATGGAGATGAAACTTTCTGTATTTCAACTTGTATGCTTTGTCCTGTCACTGGCCACAACCAAGAAGAGTTTGGTCCCATCCTCTCTACATTCTCCCCTCAGGTATTTGTACATGCTGGAAAGATCCCCTCTCAGCCTTCTGTTCTCGAGGGTAAACAGGCCCAGCTCACTCAGTCTTTCCTCATACGATAGATGCTCCAGTCCCTTAATCATCTTCATTGCTCTAAACACTTAAGCCCTGAACCTGAACACTTAAGCCCTCCGTACACTGAAACTTCAATTGACAAGAAAGGGAGATATTTTAAAGTAAACGCAGAGTGCTCACAGGAGCCCAGCTGCAGGAGGCAGACTGTCCTTGTTCACGCCAGGAGTCTTCCAAAACACTTTAGAAAAAAATGGCCATCTTCCCTTCCCATCGATTGCTTTTAATAAGCCAGCCTGGCCAGGCTTGCCTGGAGCAGCAGGATAGAGGAGCAAAGATTAAACGGCTCCCTTTTATCTCGCAGCGCAGCCACCTTGCGAGGCACCAGGCAGAGCAGCAGCAGCAGAGCAGCAGCGGCAGCGCGGCTGAGCACAGACACAGGCTGCTGCCCCAGGCATCAGCTCGGGCAAGTGCACAGCGGGACTTTTCCCGCATCTGCATTTTCCAGGACCCTTGTCATCACCCTTACCAGCACCAAAGAGATGCAGCCTTCCTTCAACAGCCTGAACCCCTCCATGGCACAACCTCCAGCAACACCACGACTGCTGCTGTCCCAGCAGGGCCATCAGGACCTTGCGCAGCACCAGCACACAGTCACCCTCAGCACCATGGCAATTCCAGACGCTGCAAGGGGCTCACAGCTGCTCAAGTCTTTTCCTGGATCCACCACCTCAAGTCTTTTCCTGGATCCACACCTCAGTGTGTCCTTGAGAAAGTTTGTTAGGGAAATTACAAAGCACAAGTGACGAGGACAGGCAGGACAGGCTGGCAGCCTCATGCCAGCCCTGACTGGCACAGGCTGGCCACACTTTGCAGCAATGGGTTCTCAATTTACTGTATTTTTTTCTTTGGATGAATTTTCCTTCTGCGATGGACTCCTACGTTACTATGACATTAAACCTGCTATCACAGAATGGTTAAGGCTGGAAGAGGCCTCTAGAGATGATCTAGTCCAACCCCCTGCTCAAGCAGGGACACCCCAAGCATGTGGCACAGGGTGGCATCCAGGTGGGTTTTGAAGATCTTCAGAGAAGGAGACTCCACAACCTCTCTGGGCAGCCTGTTCCAGTGCTCTCTCACCCTTACAGCAAAGTTGTTCTTCCTCATATGGAGATTAAACTTCTATGTTTCAACTTACACCCATTACCCCTTGTCCTGTCAGTGGCCACTATGGAGAAGAGCCTGGCCTCATCTTCCCTACAATCACCCCTCAGATATTTGAACATATTGATCAAATCTCAAAAATGCTATGAGCTGTGCATGCGCTAATCCTGTGCTCTGTTACTTACAATGGATTTAGGCATGTTAACTCTCTACTTTAAGGTAGGTTAAGTTGCTGCTTGGAGGTGCCTTTCTCTCATTTGACTCTCACGGGAATGCTGGAATTAGGTTGGCCATTTGACTTTCAGAAAGTTAAGGTGAAACTTGATTTTGTCTTCAGTGCAATACCAGTTTTGGTCAGTGAAGATGAAAAGAATGAAGATTAAGCACATCTTACTTTACATTAGTTAGGTCTTTCTCATTGCTGAATTGTAATATCTAAGCCTAGGAAACTGCAATCCTTCAGATTAACAAAAAAAAGAAATAATAACAAAAATCTTCAAAAATTATGGTTATTATTCCATTTTTGGACCTAGCTTTCAGAGACATTTTCCAGACAAGAACCTGAATCTTCTACTGAGGAATCAAAATAGCATCTATAAAAGAAAAAAAAAAAACTTTAAAAAATCTTAATTGGTAGTATTTTGAAATATATATATTAATATAATAATTTATAATATTAACACATTAATATACATATATTATGACTATTGGCCCAAAAGCTTTTAACTTGAGTGCCTAATGACAGGTTCCAGAATCCAATATATTTGGATACTATCCAGGCTAGTTGAATGTGATGGCAACTATAGTTCAGGGAAAATAATATATTTTGTCTGATACATAACACAGGTAAAGAACAAGCCAAAAACATGTGGAAATGCCATCCCTAAAGCTTTGCAGGTCAGGTGCAATGACTAGAATTCAAAGCCTAGTCTTATTCATATCATCTGCTGCATACTGGAGGGATAGGTCCCTTAAGGGAACAGAAACATACAGATCTACTTTGTGTATTTTTAAAAGTGCTTAGCAAGAAACTTTGATCCATGATTTCCCCCCTACAAAGAAGCAGGAGGAAACTTCTTTGTGCTCCAGCCTGGGGAAGAAGATGTAAGAAGGAAATTCTTTGCCCGTGGGACTCAAATTATCATAAATATGCTAAGCAGGGGAGGCTCCACAACATGTGGCACTGGAGCATGTGCAGTAACCACAGTAGCCCTAAGGCTCCTACGACAAAGCCTCGATAGGCAGAAAGCTTCCAGCTTCTTTAGATTTAGCCAAACTGTCCATAAGGGAACGATGGCATTTTTGTCTGAGCACGAGCTGTTCGATTTGGTCCAAAACTCTGCATACGACGGCGGTAACATGCGCTGAGTAACTAGACCACTGCACAGACCACTCACTGCCCCCCGCTTCCAGCAGGCGAGACAGCAATGCATCAAGTCAAACAACAGGGTATTTCTGGCGTCCTGGGCAGGGCAGGGTTGATAGTTTCCTTATTCCCAGTCCCATCTGCAGCCAAGAACCATGTAACCTCAAGAGCAGCGACTCCTTAGCCAACATCTACTACGAATGGAGGCAAAAGTGCTACCTGGCTCAAACTCATCGCAGGCTTTTTTGTGGTGCAAGCAGGGAGGAGGAGGAGGAAGAGGGAGATCACTGTGCAAGTCCTGCAGTCGGTGCATGACACCTGATGGGTATAAATGTGTTGCAGTCAATGCAGGGAAGTTTTATTCCTGCAGGATGTCACCTCCAGCATTTTCCCCTAGGGAATATGACAGACCAGCTTGCTGGTCAAAGACTGCTCAGACACTGTTTAAATAACTTGTGCAATAGCCCAATGTAAATGCAAAGTGCCTACAAGGAACTATCAGCACTTGGAAGAGGACATGCTTGTATCTTAAATGTCCCATATCCTCCCTTTGCCCGCATTGCAGGTAGTGAAGCACAGTTTTACAGAATAAAACCAGAACAAGGACGGTCGGAGCACAGTTACAGATGGTGCCCAAAAGGTCGATCATAAGACAAGTCCATTTTGCTTCTCTTAAATGATGAATGGACTCCAAAAATAAACTGACACATTTCCTTAAGGATGTGTTTTAACTCCACAATGCCACATTAACTGAATACTTGTATACATGATATATCTCCTTAATCGTACTAAAATTGTACTTGATATACTGAGACATTCATACCATTCCAAAGACTGGTAAGATGTAATTAAAGACAGTTTTTCTCTTATTATTAGTGACAACTATAACAGGAGAAGCAATAAAAAAACCTGACTTGCACATAGCGTGTATGTGTATTAAGAACATCTAACAACTTCAAACTATAGGGTTTGTCAGTACAGCCTTGTACTGACAGTATAATGAAAGAAATAACAAAGGTTTCTGCTTGTACTGTTTAAAGATGATCCACATATAAGGCACAAGAGGAAAAAGTATTATTTGTAGTTCAGATGCCTGTAAGTATTAAAATACCTGTAGCAGCAGAGCTGTGTTATTGTGCAAGGACCCTTCGGCTGCTTCAAACACACAGTAGTTTAATGTTATGCTTTTTAAAGAACTCATTTATTTGGATAAACTTCAAATTGCTTGCACTTACGAGGGAATTCAGTCTTAGACTTGTGATTTAGCTGTTGTACAGTTACTCAAGGATTTTATTTGATGGCCCTGCTTATTTCATTTGAATAAGATGGGGATATTAAGCCATTCCTGGATGAATGCCCTGTGGGGTGATTTTCTAAAAAGGTATATTCACTTCTGCCATGATTTCAGATTTTTAGTGCTGTTTATTGATTTACTCACAAAATAACATGTTCCACATACAGCTCTTGAAGAGGCATAACCTTAGCCTGGTACAGTGCAGCTTTATCTTTTGGATCTTTTTCTTCTTTTTTTCAGTCTTATGGATACTCTATCATTCATGTATACACTTTGAAACACCTGATGCAAGAGATGTACTCTGTACCTCATAGAAATTATTTGTTCAGTTTATTACTCCATGAATATTGCCAGCTGTTTCTTGGACTTTCACAGGGCACGAAGGAATCACCTTGGCTGAGATGTAAATCATACCTTTCCATATAAGCACAAATAAATCTGGTGTAGTGCTTAGAGGGAAAAAAAACCAATAATCATAAAATGCATTAATAGATAAGGTATTTTATTAAACTCGGCCTCTTGGCTCATCTGGTCTGTGACTATATTTCAGTACTACATATAACAACATCCAGCAATGACTACCACTCATCACCATCCTTCATTTCTATAGCTCTTTTCTGGCCATAAATGCCAGAGTAACTTCAGTAAAAAGTGTGTGCTCTGTTTTTCCACATTCCAGAGAAAGCAAAGCACACGTGGGCTCAGTGGCTGTACCAGCTCATATAGGAGGCACCTGCCAAGCAAAGATTACAAACCAAGGAATCTCCACCCTTGTGTGGCTGCTCCAGTGACTGCATCATGCAGCCTCCCATGCAGAAAATACCAGCACCTTTGGCATCCTGCCAGGGAGACAAAACCCTGAATGTGGGTTTCAGAGAGCAGTCCTAGTGCAAATAACCTTTCACTTTCAAATTTTCAAATCCTTTTCAATTTAAATAGCCTTAAATCAGCAAACTTCTTACAGCATCCTCACTGTTACTACTAACACATTATCTTCTTCAGCATGCTCCTTAAAGGACTATGGCTTATGCAGCTGAGCTGTCCGTCCAGCAGTTTATCTATCTTGTTCTCCCTTATCCCTGTAACTGCTGAATCTGTTCAGCAGCTTCAGCCAAATTTGACATAGGGACAGCAAATGCTCAAAGATATTAAGTTCCTTCAAGTAATGGAAATAAGCGCATCTGTAGATGAGAGGTCATTTACTGGCCCCTTGAAGTAAAGACCGCAGTACAAGCACAGCTATCTTTTTAGACATAAATAACTCAGGCAGAAGAGATGAAGTCATAGAACATCAAGTTGCTTATATCCTTTAAAAAAAATATTTTAAAAAAAGGACTCTCAAGGACTGAGACTACTAGCATCACTAAGATTTTCTCCTTATTTAAAATTCTGCACTGTGTCCATAACCCAGTTTCTCTAACAAGGCTTCCTATTGCTGTTCCTCTCATCACATCTCCCTTTCTGCTACACCAAGTTCCTGGGTCTTGTGTCCTGCAAGTTCCTCAGGGCAGAGGCTTACTCAGTGTTTGCAGAGTACCAACCACAGACACTTTGATTTCTGAATGCCCATAAAATATAGATAAAATGAGAATTCAATATCCTGCTGCATCTGCTTCTGCAAGCAAGTTGCTTCATTGAACGACACTGCTCACTCAAGTCGGCCATTAGGGCCAACCATGAAAATATGTTCTTCCATTTGTTTCTGACTAAGAAGCAGAGCCCTTTCCATATGATTCCTGGCTATACTACAGAAAATAACCGATTATATATGTAATGATTCTCGCCTTAAACCATCTGCCTCACCTGTCCATACACACAGTCTATTCAGAGACTTGTGCAGGCACAATACTGGACTACTGCGTCTTACAAGTTCCAGAACACATATTTATTTCACTGGAGAGTGCTTGTGAGCGAAAGCAGTACTGCATGTTAAAGAAAGACTCTGCTGAGTATAATTCTTCAGCTAGCTAAACACTTCCTGTATAAGAACATATATTTAAAAACAATTTTCTAAAACAATTCTTAGAAATACATCACTAGTTACAGTAAACATATAGGATCTGGAATTAATTCCACAAGGAGCTGTTATTTTAAAGACACAGCAGCCCCCATCCCAGAAGGACAATGAAGTACAATATACAAGCTCATCTAATCACCGTATCCAATTACAAGGAGGAATAAATCATCACACACATGTCTATGTCTGAATTTTAAAGAGCAAATAAATCATGAACAGTCAAGTCCAAAGCTGCCATCTCTGCATTCACAGATTAGCAGAGGAGGGGGGTGTTCCCTTCTGCTTGAAATGAGAGAGTTCAAAAATTATAAACAACATCAAGATAAATACAAAAGCTGCAGTTTTTTGTCCAGTTTGGCACCTGACCATAACGAGCTGTCATTCTTTGCAGTGAGAAACACAAAATGGGGAGTTTCTAACTGATACTTCTCCACATGATGGTTGTAGAACAATTTCAAAACGTCCTTTGATGGGAACTCCAGACAATCTGTTAATCTGTAACAGTAAATATGCCTCTCCACCTCTGGAAATGTTGGCCCAAAACAAAGGGACCTAATGAGTGCTCTAAATCCCTAGTTTTGATATCCCTAAACATTTCCTATTGAAGGTGAAGGCAACACCAGAGCACACTGACAATAGGCTTCCTTTATACCAACTCCTCTCACATACTCCAAAAGGCCACAAACCAAATCCTAGGCTGGCAATCAGCACCCTATTCAGTGCTAGTGTCAGACTTGCCCAGTCTCTCTGCCTTGGTTCCTGCCCAGGTTCTGCAAGGTCAGAAGCGGTGCTGACACTGACCTGCTTCCTCCCCCTGCTCTCAGCTCCGCACCCCAGATCTCTACAACAGAGAACACAGCACTTTCTAGGAGTAACTAAACTCTCTCCGTTTGTCAAGACAGTATTTCTTGCAAAGCTGATGGCATTTTCACGTTTTCCACATGCTTTTAGAAAATTGTTATCAATGATTTATTCCTCTTTGTAATCACACACACGGTTATAGCTTCCCGAATCAGATTTCATTAACTTTGATCTCTAAGCAAATTTCCAGTCTTTTAAACTGAGATGCTGAATCGAGTGCAGCAGTATGAGGAGAAGCTGTAGTTACCTTAATAGTCTAAATGCTGCCATTTGTCCATCATTGGTGACTTCCCTGCTTTAGGCCCTGCAAAACAATGTTGTAGCTCTTTGCTGCTTTAAGAATTTGAATGGGGAAAAAAAAAAAAGGAGGGGGGTGACATCAGGGACCTAACAAATGCTATTTGTCTGTGGCTGTTTTTTGTTGCTGTTTGTTTGCTTTCTGCTCCCAGCCTGTGGTTGTGTATTCCCTATGATGCACTACAAACAAAATCACATTTATAAGGCTCATATTGACCGGTGGGATAGGGAATGAAACCCAACAAGGCTTTCATTATTGTATTGATGCTGAGGCTCCAAAATCCCAAATGAGAAAGAAAAAAAGGAAGTATCTGGATTTCTTTTTCTATCTTCAGTGGTGCCTAGAAATAAGCCAACAAGCCCTAAATCCTAAAAATTGGAGGGTGCAAGAAGTTGAAGGAAAAGCTGACTGTTGAATCAATAAGGCCTTATGGGCAAGAGGAGGGATGCAGGGTTTAGAAAAAATAAATAAATAGAAATGTAGTGAAAAGTGGGAGTAGGTGAGGCATAAAGGCCTCCAGCAGTGCCAGGTCTGGCAGCATGATTTTTCCATAATTACATTTCTAGTTTGGGTGAAGCTCAAGTTAAAGCAACATAATAAAATCATAATTCATCCCAAATGTTGTCATAAGGAAACATAAGTTTCACACAATTAGCTTCCATCAGAATGAGATCCATCAATGCTGTTGCTTTATTTATACTGATCTATTTCCCCCTTTCCTCTCCTTTCCCTCCTCCCCCCCTTTTTTTTGCCCCTAGTGTCCTTGAAAACAGCCATCACATTTACACAATTTGGTTTCAGAAAGATCTCACAAGCATTTCTGAACTGAGACAAGGTCATCTCATACTCTCAGCCTGACTCAAGAGACCGCTATGCGAGCTGCTGCCACAACTACAACTCACTTAGGTATTTTTCACCTTGTCTCAAAGATGGGACATGCAATTTACTTTATTGCAGTAACTGATGCTATTCTGAAAAGCTCTTTCTGCCAGAATCAGCTGTATTCTGTGAGGGTAATTGACACTGATATTTCAAAAGTCATGAAAAAACACTGGCTGACAAAGTGGTGTAATTCTACTCCTGTTTCAATCTGTGAAAGGATGATAATTGACTTGAAAAAAACGCAGGACTGTCTCCAATGCCAACCACAAAGACTCTCCTAAAAGGTGCTATATGTCCTCAACAGATACTAAACTGGATCAAGCCTTTCCCGCTAAAAAAAGCTACAGCAATTTAAAGCTTGCATTATGAGCTTACAACTTTCAGCTAATGCACAGGGCTTCTGAATTTATGCCAAGAGCATTCAGGTCCATTATTGCCTTTTTAGATAGACACCTCAATTCACATAAAAGCACTCCTCCTACAACTAGCTATTCCTAAATTCAGTAGCAGATTGTCTGACTTGCCCACTGAAATCATAAACTAGCAAGACAGCATAAACTGCAGCAGAAGCACCAGGATATCCCTTCCAGCATGTAAAGAATCTTGCCTTAAGTAACTGGCACAGCTGCTCTCTCTCCCTTTTTGCCTCAGAAAGGATGAGGAGGAAGCACCCGGAGTTCGGACACAGCAGGGCTGAGCACCATTGCACCTCATCACCTCGAGCACCTTGCAATAAAAGGAGTCAGGACTGACAGCTTTGGTGGGGATCAAATGCGTCCCCACCAAACTGCTGTGAGGCACAGCAGTCACACAGCACAGTCCTCGCTCAGTAATGATCTGCAGCTCCACCATTTGTGAAGCACAACCACGATTCCGGCAACAGTTTGCCTATCTGACAGGCAGGCATTCCCCTGCAACACTGCTTATTTCACCATTTAGCAAGCAGAGGCATTTGGTACCGAAGTGCATTTCAGGCTTTGCACAGTTACTAAGGGTAATCTAAAGCCCCTGCAGAAAACCTTGCCAGGTACCACATACATGAAATGGTTCACAAATAGGTCTTGTACTGGGTCATTTTGCTTTTTTATTTCTCTTAGGTAACTTCCAAGCACAAGAATTTATAGACAATGCTAACGTGAAAGGTGGGAAAGATGATAACTATGTCAACACACCAAACAATAAAAGTTTCACAAAGCAGTAGCTAACTGCATTTAAGGAGCCTAGAAAAGTAACTATAATTGCAGTTTGGCTATAATCAAGAAAAGCCCTGTTCCTTCTCCTCAGAAAAAAAAAAAAAGGCCAAGACTGCTTCTTCCATACTACTATAAGACTGTTTGAACCGAGGGCATGTTAAGAAGGATTGCAGGGGAAGGAGGAATTAAAAGCACGAGAGTAAATTTAGTTTACAAGGGCAGGGGGAGGGGAAAATCAGCTTTGAAGAGCAGATTTCTTTCAGATTTTTAATACATGACCTCAAAGTAAATGCAGGTCTTCAGTCTGTCAGTGAATGCATCCTTCCCCACTGTGGGCGGGGAATGAACACGCTCTTTATACTTCTCTGCAAATGTTAATTTCACAAGAAAAGCATTGTATTATAGCAACTTTGAACACTGGAAACATTGGAATTCAAGCTCTGAAGACAGTGGGTGAGCTGTATTCTTGGACTCAAAGATGCAGTAAGTATTTCAAGACCCAGTTGTGTGTTTTCAGCATTCTTACACAACTCCCTCACCCCATTCAAACTGCTTCCCAAGGAATCTTTTAGGGCATCATACCCAAGTTTTGTAACACTAAAGAGAGACAGCTCTTGGGAGGCTTTGTTCTATTCTGAAACTGAGCTTCCTACTTAATAGCTATCAAAGTGCTAATATCATGCGTGACAGGAGCCATTACTGTACAAACACCCTCACTTATCTCAGTGGGTGGTGAATCATTGTGTTGTGCCAGAGAAACACAAAAACAGAGTACTGAAGACAATGTCTGGGTTTTCAATGGCCTGCAGTGCTGGAAGGCTGTAGGTCAGGATTTGATAGAAACAGCCTTAAGAAGAACAGTGCTAAATGGGGAAGAGGGGTAAGCAGCAATGAGAGATGGGACACCTTTGGTGGAGACAGCTGAAAGATTGCTCCTGACGAAGAAACGGGACATGCGGATACTGTGGAAGAAGTGAAGCAGCAATGCTGATATTTCCATTTTGCAATCCCGGTTTCTGCTCTCACAGCTAACTGACCTGCCAACCCACGCACAGTCTGCTGCTACTCCTTAATGGGCTAATACTGTCTTCTACTTAAAGAAACACTTGAATGTCCAAATGCGATCTGATTCCCTCCCTACCTCCACAACAAATCAATAGCTGTAATATAAGAAACTCCCTTATAAATCATGTCTCATTTTTCTCTATTAGAAACAGTAGCTTTGAGATAGCTGCATACATTTCTATAATTCATGAGCTTCAGAGAATCACAGAATCATTATGGTTGGAAAAGGCCTTCAAGATCATTAAGACCAACCGTAAGAACACTTAGGATACTTAACCATTAGGATACTCAACAGGGCTAATCTCTAGTCTGCATCTGAAAGATATGACATTAGCTGCAACAAAAGGGACCTGCCCTACTTTGTTTCTGAACTTACAGCTGTTGAGTAGACCAACTCCTCAGTATTACAGTTAAGCCAGTTGGCATATTTGTACATCTGAGATGACACCTCCCTTATCAAGATTTATATTTGGTACCAAAATTGTGCAAGGATCTATTTTTTATTTTTATCTTTATGGACCTCCATCCTAATCATCTGACCTGGGAACATTATTTATATCTGCTAGATTCGATGCTGACCAGACACACTCAGGTGATAAAAAAGAAAAACTTGCACTAGGACAGAAATAGGAACACAACATTTACCAACACTGCTTTAGCACAAAACATAAAACATTTTTACAAAGAAAAACCCTTTTTGGGTGCCCAAGGTGCCAATAGGTCCCTAGGTGCTTCTGCACACTGAAACCATGTCTTTGTCTGATGGCTGCTTCTGTCCCTTTCCCTCCTTGAAATGGTTCAATTTGCTAGTCGTGACTAGATGGTGAAAAGTAATCACCGACGAACTGAAAAAACAGCACTAACATTTACAGAAAGAGATCTGATCACTAGGACAACAGGATGAAACCACTGACTGTTCTCCCTGCTGACTTTAGAAAACCATACAGCAGGAACACCAGATTCACGGAAGCAAGGGAATACAGATATGTCCACCTGCAGCGCCATTGATAGGGTCATGCTCTTTGAGGGCTGGCTCCCAGACTTCTTCCTGGTCAATGGATATAGCAGTGAAACAATCCCAGAGCAGCTTCCTAGGACTCTGCCTTTCCAAGAGATTGCCTTAAACACGCCTGAGGGAAGAAAAAAAACAAACAAAAACAAAACAAAAAAACCCCACCTTTTTCAGGCTTTGAGTTCCCATTTCCCACAAATAAGTGTCTGAGCTCCAGCAGGAAACCGCGTTTAAGGCGCATTCCCCATGCTGGCATTTCCTATTAGCTTAGGCACTGCAGCGTGTGACACGCTGTCTGTGGTGAATTCCAGACGTGACACTCCCTCTGTCTGCAGACTGATTCAGCTCACTAATGTGACAGAAAAAAAACCCACCAAATAAAAAGAAGAGTGGTTTCCTACTACGATGCTTAGATCTGCTTGGCGCAAGGTCAACACCAAGCATGTTAGAGGAGAAGGGGCTACATGGCAAGACACAGAAGGACAAATGGAGGGTAGAAGATCTTCCCATCTGAATGGAAGCTGGTGTCTGTGCTGACTGTCTCAATCCCAGCCTCTAGGTCTGGGTCTAGCACTAGGTCTTCGACAGAGGCCAACAGAGGACGCCCAGGGAAACAAAAATCCTAAGAAAAAGACAAGTATGGACTTCTCCTGTTCTGATATATTGTCATAGCTTCTTGATATTGATATTGAAGAGATTTCTCAAACTGGGTTGCATCCACATCACTGGAGTGACCGGAAGTTCTCTTTTTACCCAATTTGTTTCTACAGCCTGTCAAATATTGGCTTCCACAAAGCCCTCACACAATGAATTTCACAGTTTAATTATGCATCATATTTAAAAAAACCCAACTTTTTATTCATAATATTCCCAGTAATTTCACTGTGTTATGAAACACTTCCTGCACTATGAGAAAAAACGAACAGCCTTTCCATAGTTACTTTCCCCATGTAATTCATGGTTTTATAGACCATATCATATCCCTCTTTTATAGATACCTCCTTTCTATGCTGAATAACTGCAGACTATTTAGTCTTAGATCTATTTAATCTATAGTTGCTATTATCCTTCCATACCTCTTCTGGTTTATTTAAAGCCTTCTTGAGCTGGGATAGAAGGAATTGTATTATATGTACCATATTACACAGTTATACAATGGTGCAATTTTAGTTCTTGTTTGTCTTCTTTCCTTCCCTAACTTTCCCAAATACTATTTCCCATTTTGACCAATGCTGAATAATATTTTCCAAGAATTATCCACATGGCCTCCAAAGATCTGTTTTCTGCATAGGATTACCTTGTTCAGTGTCTACATTGGATACATATAGTGAGGACTTCCTTTTCTCCATGTTGGACAAAACATTACTTTGCATTTATCAAGTGGGATCTCATCCACAATTTTATCACACAATTGCTATTCCTTCTTCCTCCCTTCTGCCACAGGGCTGGTTTTCAGGGGCAGTCTGCTCCCCACTCCTTATTCTCAGCCCTCCCATTTTATTATCTGCATATGGTTATTTTGAGTCAGATCAGCTTCTGGATCTAACCTAACTTGCAGACAAACAAGTAATGTTTATCAGTACACTGACAGGACAACATGACAGCTCAAACAAGCCATCAGAGGTGGGGATAGTCAGGCGTACAAGAACATAATCTTGCACGATCATCAAAGATAAAACCACATCTTCGTGTTTCATGAGATTCTCAATCATTTAACATGATCAGCTCATTCTGATAGCTTCTCTCCTTTTCAGAGGCTGACAGTTTACCCTTAGCTTTTCTCTTCTCTCTCTTAAGCATTTATTAGTCCTGCAAAGGACCTTTTCTCTTATAAGAAGATTCTTCAAATTTCTTTAAGGATTTTTGGCAAAGGCCTTCCAAATGCAAGATACAGACACACCAAATCATATATATCCTCATACTCTTTGAATCTTTAGCTCTACAAGATACACAAGGCTTGAATATTTTCTTCCAAAAGCAATATTTGTTTTCCCTCGGCATGGTATTTCTGCATTTTACTTTTATTGTAATGCTACTCAATTTCCCAGCATAAAGTTGTAACTACAGTTAGGCTGCAGCTTGATATGTAATTCAAACTACTGCATGCAAGCCCAACTGCTGAAGGGATTAGTCCATCTCTCTGCTTGTCCTCATCTCCCTTGTGCCAGGAGCAAAGTTTGTGCCACTAACTGCTTACCTGGATCCAAAACACATCTTAAAACTAGAAATGTACCATTTTGTAACTTAGTTTCAACAAGGATGATTACAGAATCCCACAAAAAGTTGCACTAATACAAGGCAGTGATGGGGGACGGGGCAGGAATGAGAGACTAGAAAAGGCTGGACTACAGTGCCAGTTTTTGCTGGAATAATATATGGGTAAAATGACAACCTTACTGCTTAGGGCTTCCCCAAATAGAGTATTTTCTTTTAATTGGCATCACACTTTCCACCTTCCTCTGCTGCTGAAGCTGATTTGTATGATAGATTACACACCACCGTTAGGACCTCAGCAATTTCATATCTGAGTTCTTTTAGAAGTCTTTGGGGAGTAATATCTGATCCTGGTGATTTGTTACTATTCATTTTATTGATTTTTTCTAAACTGACTTCTACTGATAATTCAGTTTGAGGCAGCTCCTTAGAGTCATTCTGTATGCAGAAATAGTTGTGTGTGGGAACCTCCCCAAGTTCGTAATACTGTGCACTGAGATTATTTTCCTTATAAAACAAAATATTTTTTCTATTGTTAACTCTGATATTTCTCCATGCATGTTAACTCTGCTAAACTCTTATTCCTCTCAATACACATTATAATAACATGCCTTCTTCCTACTCAGTTCACTAAGTTTTCCTAAGAGCTGGCTGAGAAGTTAACAATCTCTCAGAATGATGATAATAGACGACTGATAAGGGGCAGGCATTTAGTTGCAGCAGACATTTATTCCCCCCATCTTAAATGCTGGGAGATACAATCACAAAATATTAGGCAAGTATTTACCCTCCTTGACATCAGTTGCCATGCACCAGACACACTCATCTTGATTTTGTGGCAGTCACAGGAGTACCAGTTTTTACCATCTTCCACTCATCAGGAATAAGGCACAGTGAGCAAGAACACTAACAGCATTCATTATAGCTAAGCAACAAAGTAAAACAAAAGGAAAAAGGCATTTTTTCTTGGATTACTAGCCAAAAAACAACACCTGGAAGAGGCAGAGCTGTAGCCCTTCCTGGGAGCACCACTCAACAGCTATCTAACTCCAGTTAGCTCACACAAGAGGGTACCATTCTCCTAAAAGGTCATGTACCTCAGGACATGCCATTACCCAACACTGAAGTAGTATCATTGGTGGAAGTGTGGAAGAAGAATGGATTAAACAAAAGTAACTCTTGCTTACATAGCACTTCTGGGACAGACAGACAGGGTCTGAGGGTTCCTCTAGATGCTAGGTCATGATCCCAAAGTTCCAGCTGCTTCTGTACGACATGGGGGAGTTCACTGTGGTTTAAGGACCATCTACTCTCTTAGATAAAGCAACATAAAATGACAGAAAGGTGATTAACACCTTTCCTCTCCTCCTATTCTTAATATACCCTGGCTATATCTATTTTCACCAGGCTAAGAAGATTAGTTCTTTTTCTGTTTCTGTTCAGTTAACACCTCCAAGCCTTTATTGTTGCCCATCCTAAAAGTCATCATACCTCTCCCTTGCCACAAATCCTTTCACTCCTCTTTTTTTTTTAAAAAAAGGGTCTTCATTTCCCACTGTTTCTTGATCTCCATGACCTTCACAAATCAGTTTCTTCTTCCTCCTGCTCATTCCCTAAAATGAATCCCACAATAGGAAGCTGAAAGACAAGTACAGTCATGATGAGTGGTGAGGGATGATAAAACACTTTGTTTCAGCAACCTTTGGGTTAAGCTGCCCAAGAGAGGTGGCCCAGCACGTGGGAATGGACTGAGTGGATTGATAATCACCATGTCACAGAGGTTGTCAAACACTGAACAAGGTCTCCATGAGACAAGACAGCAAGTTTGAATAGACACAAGGGTGCAGATCTTCCAAAGACTAGATCAGGATAAGATCCAGGGAAGGAAATGTTGCTAATGCCCAAGAAATAAAGGTTTTAGCAGCAGAGAATAACAAGCCAGGAGACGGAGGGAGCAGGGGGAGAGAGAAAGGGGAAATCATAGTCAACAGGAATGGATCAAAGATCCTAAGACCTTAAGATTTGGCCTTTTAGAGATTAATCATTCAAATCACCCCGGGCAAAGATTCTCCCAGGAGGTAAGCCTAACATTTTCTGCCTGGATATTGACATATTCGAAAGGTTTCACTCTATTGCACTCTTAAGACTTCAAACTGCCCTTTAAGACATGCACTCAGCAGACATTCACAGATGATTACAAGCATAGAGGCTATCTGAAAACATTCCTGGTTACAGAAACTAAAAGAATTCCCAGTATTTCATATGCTTTCCTACTCGTTCTAGAAAACAAGTACAGCCTTCTTAGAGGGTGGTACATTACAAGTTATAGCAGTGCAAAAGATGAAAATTTTCTCCCCTTGAGATAGCAGAGTGTATGGTTAGTGACAAGTCCTTCCTCAAGACAATGCTGCAAGGACTCATATATACTTCTGCCACAATCATCAGGAAAAGCAGTAGTTATTGAACAGTTATTAACTGCCTACATTCGTGGATTTGTGTAAACTCCTTATTATCAAGACATTCTTTCAAGACATGCTTACAGCAGTCACCTGAGCTGTAAGCTCTACACTAGATTAATCTAGCTGTGCATGTTGCAATATCCTCTTTATTCTCTTAGTTGCTAGAATAATGTTCTACCACGTCACGGGTAACAGGTTCTTCTTCAGGCAGGGGTGATGGAAGGTGCCCTCAACTGTTTAAGGAGGATGTCATAGCAGATGCTTAAGGTATCTTGCTACAAGTTTACAAGCAACTGAAGAGAACTCTTGAGACCTGGGCTGGACCAAGACTAAATTTACTCCAGACCATTTCCAAAGTTTCCCTTTACTCTCACCGCTATAAACTAGTACCTGCTGACCTGGGCTGAAAACGAAGGATGGATGGAAGCAATACAAGGCAAATCATGCAGCTGAGTCGTTGTTAATAAAAACTGGTGTTGCGTGACCATGCTAGCCCCAGGAGTTAGTGATTTTTTTTTTTTAATGACCACTGAGGGTTGCAGTCATGATTTGTTATACAAAGAACGGGAGTGAGAGCATGTGGAGCATCCCTCCCTGGAAACTAATGCAATGGGTCAAGTAGAACAACAACCCCGTAGGCATTACCCTACGTAAGGCTGGCTTTTTCTTATATTCTCCACAGACACAGATAAGCAAACAGAAGGGGAGGGAGGCTGCAGGGAGACCAGGAGGCCAAGGAAGTCACCATGTAAGTGGCAATCTGACAGCAGGAGCAGCAGCTGGGAGCAACAACATCGTCCTTTCATGCTCCACAATACTCTGCCTGCTAAGATACAAGTCTGCAGGACTCTGCCCCTCCGCAGCGCTCTGAGATGGGCCAGACTGGAACTACAAAAATCTCCTACAAGGAACAGGAAAGCCCAGACAAATGGCACAAGGAGGCCATCGAGTGCACACACAAAGGTGTAGGTGCACATTTCACCTATTTCCTCATGTCAGGTATCACCGGGGGTCTGCAAAACAGAGTGATGGCAATTATGGCATTGGCAATTATCTACCACACAAACATTTAAAAACATAGTACAAAGAATCTTTTATTTTAAAGAAAAACTATATTACCAGATTAGCTAAGCAAGACAAAAACAATGTATGATGAACTACACTCAGGTAACTTGAGGGCCACTGGACAAGGTTTAGGACTTTTCATTGTGATGGCGGGAAAGTGAAACCACAGCCCTTTACTTCTAGGTTCCATCCATGGGATCCAGTTTACCCTGGCTACAGAGATGAGCTGGTTGTTTCTCTCCAAAAGGAAGTGCAGTAAGGCAGAAGAGGCAAGGAGAAGCCAGCATTTAAATACATCACCATCTGCTAAGGAACCCTCAAGCAGTGTCTTTAGGATTTGATCTGAGGGCAGTTTGTCAGCTCCTCTCTAAAACAATAAGCAGAGGCTAATAAACTGCCTAGTTTGGACACAGTGATGAGTGAGAGAGTAAAGAGAGAAAAAAAGGGTAGTAAATATCAGTATCAGATATACGCAGTATCTATTGTTTTACATAAGGAGGGCTTTGCACTTAAAAACACTAAAATATAATGCATAACACTAGTGAAAATCTCATTGTTCCCCAGCAAGATTTTGAGCTTTTGAACAAAGCTAAAGAACTGTAGCAGTGGGCAGCTCATGTCCTTCAATCTGAAGGTGATTTCCATTTCTTCTTCTTTTTTTTTTTTTAAATCTATCTAAAATTTGACTAAAAAGACCAGGAGCTGGTTCAGATAAATCCTACACAGAAGTAGCCTGACTGCATTCGTGGAAGCGAAGCAATCTGAGCAATGCAGAGTCTCTCTGCACTTACATATTAATGCCTAGGCAGACAAAAGCTGCACTAGAAATATAATACTATCACCACTGGACACTATGTATTTCTTCAGGGCATTTATGCATCATAGCTAGGAATATGCCTATTGTCCCACACTAAAGTGATGACTTGTTCTGAGAACCCAATGCCGACGTACCTCTGGGAATCACAGATGTTATTTATATTTTCAGTCGCTTAAAAGGATTAAAGTGTGTTTATTCTCAGTAATCTCATTTGCTGAGAGATCTGTATACAGGCATCAAGAGTATGCATTTTAACCCTATGGGGAGCGATCAGTAGAGCTCAGCTCCATTCAGATGCAGCTGCATCCTCAGCCTTCTCTTCGGAATCTGGAAACTCTGGAAGCGTCACCAGCCTGGCTATTCTCATTAAAACAATGAATAAATTACAGGTCGGAGGCACTCTCGATGAACTACCACAGGACCTCCGTTGACAGCAAGCTGTGCATACGGCCAAGAGATCCAGCTGAAAATTAAACTGCATGTCAAGTAGCCCAATCAATATAATAATTGCCCCGGGCTGCAACAAATTACTGTCTTTGGGTGAAGATGTGCAAGCAGAGCACCAGGCTGCGCGACACATCTTGAGCGGCAAGGAATTCACAAGCCACACTTATGAACCCACTTAGGAAACGAAAAATGTGCCAAAGTGCTTGGGTGGTGGCAAAAGGTGCACTCAGACGCACGACTGAGGTGTGCATCAGGAATTGCGATGACTGCAATAAGAGCCGCGGGCTGCAAGGAATTGCAGTGTCTAGTTGCAGAGGCAGGAGTGCTGCACATCACACGCTGCAGCCCGGACTGCATAGTGTAAGCTGTATACATATACATTAAAAAAAAAAAAAAAAAAAAAAAAAAGGGAGAGAAGGTTTTGTTAAGGGGGGGATT
>NW_010588907.1:85519-168959 GCF_000705375.1 Tinamus guttatus | reverse complement strand
CTCTTTCCCAATTTTTCAAAATACTCTAATATTTTTGTTTCCCTGTGCAGTTGTTAAACCTCCTTTCATAAAGAAGTGCTAATCCACAGCATATTAGGAGAAAGGGAATTTCACTAAAGAAAAATTAAAATAGCTTATATGGTGCTTTTGTTGGGGCTCTCAGGGACAACTGACCAGTTCATAAAACACTTTAAATGATGCAATAATTATCTCTCCATCAAAAAAAAAAAGAAACAAGACAAGAAAAAATCCAGGGATGCTACCAAAACTTCCCGGTGGTTTCTTTTTTTTTTGTTTCAGCAACGCACAGCAAAGAGCCGACGTTGTGCTTAGCAGACCTTCCTCCCAATACCAGTATTTATCAGCTGCCAGATGGTGGTTAAAACAAGCAAAAGTCACATCAGGAAGAGAATCAAAATCCTTTGTTGCCAGAAACAATTTTCAATATCACGTACAATAATGCGCAGAATAAGCACTTTTACAGAAATTGTTGATGTTATCATCTGCATACTGAGTCTCTGCTGCAAAGACAACGTTCACAACAAGCTACCCTTGTAGAAGGGTCAAAAGGATAGCGCTGTTAAGACAGAGATGATAGACAACAGGCATCAGGGAAAAGATTAATATCCCTACACAGTCATACATCAAGGAACTCAATTTTTTCCTGTAATCCCCAAACTGCTGAGAGTAGGATTCTTTTGCTTTCCCTATTACTAAGAAGTAAGAAGCTGCTCATGGGAATAGGGAACGACTAAGCATGAGTCCTCGTGCGAGCAGAAAGCCTGCTGTCACGTCCTAGGGCATAAAAAAGCTCAACTGCGTGCGTATGCATAAGCTCAGGCAGCAGTCCCACTGCAAGCAAGACTGGGTTTCTGCAGCGCTGACCACTTACAAAAATATATATATAAATAAATAACCCTCTCCCCCCCAAAAAAAGTGTAAATCAAGGCAGACAAAAGTAGCAAAGAGGAGCCTTGCAGAGCATTGTGCAGCAAATTAGAAACAAGAAATGTCTAAATGGATCCTGAATTGTCTATACCCCAAACTGGACCTTGATTAGCTGAGAATATTGCCCTTCAAGGTGAAAGCACTTTGATGGATTGGGGTTTAATGAAAAGCAGTACTTGTAACATAGAAGAAGGAGCATACTTTCTAAAATAACACAAAAAGCACATTAATGGTGTCACAGTCACCAAAGTAATGATATCACAAACCTAACACCCCTCGACTCTCTGCTAGGTAATAAATAATGGCTTTTTAAGACAATTGGAGGTTATGCATTTCGTTTTTCACTTTCTTTAAACACATATGCTTCAAAGCTATTAGTAGATAAGTTTGACAGCCTGACAAGAGTGCTACCACCTTGGCAAGGACAACCTAAAAGACCTTCTCTCTATAACCATATAACAGCTGGAAACAGCTAAGGAAAAAAATATAAAGAACAGGAGAATGCAAGGGAGAGACAAAAGACATAAGGACAGTATTAATATTATTATCATTCTCTCATAGCTGGCAGGATATAACTTATTTCAGAAATACCTGAATACAGAAAAACTGCAGACCGAGAGCATGTGCATAGAGAGCTCTGCAGCACACCAGGACAAATTAATGTGACTGCAGGACAAAAGGGAGAGATGCCAGCGAGCTCTTCCAGTCGCCTTGCAATTAATGTGGCGGTATGTTGAGCTGATTGGAAATTTTCCAGTACAACTTTTTTTTTTTTTTTTTCTCCTGGAAAAAATGTGGATTCCCTAGAACTGAAGCACTGCCAGAACATGTCAATTTGAACAGAAAGCAGCCTGCCAGGCTCCCCACAGTATCTGTATATACCGCCCACTGCAGTCTGCCAGGGGTTTAGGTCCCCTTGCCTCTCCGGAGCTCATCGAGCTGGGAGCTATAGCCTGGAGGTCCCAAGTTCCCAAGTAGGTGGCAGGAAAATTAAATTTATATTTCTGTCTTGGGGGAATTTGTGAATTGTATGATTTTTAATCAGAATAGGAACTTTTTTCTCCCCTCAGTGTGTCAAATTTCTTTAAGAGTAAAATTCGAGCACCAGAGGCAGGTATTTCCCTTGTGTATATACATATATATATGTATACGTACGTACGTACGTATGTATGTATGAAGTAGCAGTTCAGACTAACAGCTACCAAAAAAATACATCTGTGCGATGGCAGTGGGCAATGGTTCGGGCCCCAGCTGCAGTGGAAGCGTGACGGAAATGTGGTAACAACCAGAGGCCTTAATTCCTGCATAAGAAGGAGAAAGAATTCTGGGAGGAGTGTAAACCTAACCCAGATATCCCAGCACTGATAAAACATACTACGATTACCATATGCATTAGGGAAAAAAAATCTGAAGATGATTGACTAGATATGCAGAAATCCTACTTGAGAATATTCTTAACATCAGAAGAGTGAAATTCTAAAAGTTACTGGGATACCATGGGGACTAGATAACAAATTCATTAACATTCAGAAGGGCTTTTACTTGGTGTCTCAGGCTACCCACATGCAGCTTTCACACAAGAATGGAAACCATTACAGAAGATGACTCACTAATATTACTATATCTGTTTTATTAATAATGACTAATATTCACTTTGGTAAGGACATCCATGTAAAGCCGTTAGAGCCTTTATTATGGCCACTGTGATAAATAAGGACTCCTGAAAGAATGAAGAAATATGGCAGTAAATATATGAAACCATCAGTCTTACGTAGCTCTAATTAGCAGCGCTGGATGCCTACAATTTAAGTCAAACCGACAATACTTAATCTTTTCCTCTGCCTTTCACTCCAATTTATATTTGAAGTAAAGTATTATTAAAAATAATAATAATAAACCCTTATCCATTTAGTGTCTACAAGAGAAACTTCTGTCTTTTGCCTTAAATTCTTAACAGCTCTCACACTGACAATGCCATTACTCTAGCAGAAAAAAAAATAAATGGGAGCAGATATACACTATCCACATTATAACCCAGGATTCCAAACTTGTAAGATTATAACTTGTCTATTAACTGATGTTCTGCTAGCTACATTTATCATTGTAAAACACGTTTCTTTCTCTTCAAGTATCTATGCTTGCAGAAGGAAGCAGCTGATTTTTCAAGACTGAGCACTCAGCAAAGACCCATATCTAGCTCTGGCCTCACAAAAGGCTTAAGATAAGTTCTAAAAATCAGAACACTATATAAAACTGGAGCTCCTTCTCAAGAACTCTGGAATCAAAATACCTCAAATGCATTGATATTTAATGGGAGCTTATAATAGAAAGCATGAAAAAAAGACCAAAAGCAAATATATAAAATTAAGACTGTTTATTTAACCTCTAGTTAAACAGCAAAAGTCATAAACTAGAGTTATATCCTGTGTTTTGTTGGGGGGGTTGGGTTTTTTTTGTTTTGTTTTTGTTTTAACTAAGTTACATACAGTGTTGTTATTTCTTTTGATAAAAGCATGATTCACTGCAAATAAAATTTTCTTTATTTGGATGATGGTTTTAACTCCTTCCAAAACGTCCTGAAAAGACCAGCCTTTTTACTGATGCTTTCTAATGGCTCTTTTGTTCCTAATTAATTCATGCATCTAAATCACTCAAAAATAGATGAGCGACTAATCACTGGCAGACTTGGTCATGTATCCTGAGGAGAGAGCACAGTATAGAGCATGCAATCAGCCTGCCAAAAAGAAATGAAAAAGAGAGTAGACGGAAAAATAGAGCTCACTCCCTTCATCTAATAGCAAATTTGATTCTGCATTTCTCACTGATTTCAACAAATAGTTCATCACAGAAATGAGAAAAATCAGGCTGCTTCTATATAGGATGCTTTTCTCCAACATGTTATAAACACACACAGGAGAAAATCAGAGGATCTTTTTTGTTGTTGTTGTTGTTCTTGGTACAAATTTCTCATCCACAATTGGAAAAAAAAAGAATCAGTATGGGAAATTGTGAGTCAACAATTAACCATCTGTTATCAGCAATACTTCATTTAAAAGTAGAGGCTACATTACCAAGAAAGAAATTTCATTTCAAGACTACAGTGAAAAAAAGAAAAAAAATGTTTTCTTGTATGCCTTTGTAAAGATGGCATGTACAAAATGATATATTTAATTATATTTACATGTTTTGAAGGATACCAAAACTGTCTCAAACAGAAATAACGATGGCAGAATAATATACAATAATGCCAGCCATTCACATTATAAAGCAGCATTTTACACTTCTCCTATTTTATGAAGTAATCTGAAATTAAATTACTTATATTTTTTTCCAAACAGAATAATATATCTGTTACTTAACTAATTCTGTTCTGTGACAATGTACTTTGGTATGAATGTTGGGAGTTTCCTCGCTGTTATCTTTAGATAATACAATTGCTACAACTTTAGGAAGAAGGTAAGTTAGTTATATCAAGGGCAATCTCAACATTTATTCAAGTTATGGAATGCAAAGTGCATAATTACCATGGCAACCACTAAAATCACACGATATCTGCAATGAGATGCAAGGCATCTTGAATAAACACTCATGTGTGCATTCCTGTGTCCTCCTCTGCACAGACTGTCCCCTTGGTGAGGAATGCACAGCACAATGCAGCAAATGTCAGATTTTACTTGGACTTCTAAAAAAAAAAGTTGACAAAAGTACCCAAAATGTGATTTTTGCATGAGATCATCCACCAAAACCAACTCTGCACCAGGGAAAACGCTTGCTGATGGGTGAGGAGCCTGCGAGACATGCAGCAGCACATCGCGCAGGGCGGCCAAAGCGGTTACTGCCTCCAGCCATCCACCTCACCCTCCTGATGGATGTTGCCACCCTCAAAACAAGGACATCTGATCTACCCTTGACTCAGCCCTGAGCCAGGCTGCTGCACATCTCCTGGGGCCCCCAATGCTATCAGTAACTAATGCATATCCTATCCCCAAGAGGGCCTCCCCTCCTCCCCGTTCTGCTGAAAGCCAACTCTCTCCAGAAAGATCCCCTCAGACCATATCTTTCCACCCGCCAGTCCCATTCAGAAAGCATCCAAATATCCCTCAGGCCCCATGCTCTGGCTGTGTTTCACTGCTGCCATTTTCTAGCTCTTCTTCAGCAATTCTTGTGCCTGCACAAGGCTCCCTTCTCATCCTTTTAATTCACCACAAGGAGCAGCATCCACGACAGGTTCCCGAGACATCTTCCTTGGATGATGTCACCTACAGGAAGAGATGGCTACAGGACATCTTTGACAGTCATGGGAGGACAAGAGGGTTGGATTAGATGACCCCTAGAGGTCCCTTCCAAGCTCAACCATTCTATGATTCTGTGATTCTGTAACAGCAGTCCCACTGCAGGACAGTGTTGCCATATGGGGCACCAGCGCCATGCCACTCGCCAGCTTCCTATATCAAAGGTTTCATTCAGCAGCAATGGCTCCCCCTTGGGATGCAAACATCCACTGACGTGTATCTTCTCCTGACGCCATTCACTGATACATATCTTTGCTTGATGCCTTTCGCTTCCTCACACCACATCCTATTACCGGACAACAGCAACTCCTCTAATGACGCCCAGGAAACACTGCAGCTCTTCTATCTCTGCTTTGGACCTTCCTTCTCCCATTTCTGACTTTGATTCCTCCCTGGCTCGCATAGCTTAATACAGGTTATCAGTGCTCCTAGCAACCTACACAACAAAACATGAATTTCATGGTCATTAGCAGACACTCTTTTTCTGCATATGTGTAAGATCTCATCTAACCAACTTCTTCTGGGTGACTCAGGAAACGATTTTTGTAGTTTTCTGTCTCAGAAAGTCACCCTATCTCATCAGACCTTCAAGTACTGACTTCCTAAACCTGTTTACTTTACTCTTGCTGGGCTCTTCCTTCCCATCCGGTTGGTCATGCGCTATTTGACCTGAACTTTGAGGGGTAAGGAGATACCATGGGGGAAGAAGAGACATGCTCTGGAATTCATCAGCTGCCAGAGAACGGCTGAGGAGAGTGGAGAGAAAATGAGATGTGTGAACAAGCAACCAGGTCTTAACTCCCTCATAGAAGCCCATGAAGAGGGTTACAATATCCAAGTACTCCAGGGAAATAACTAATGAACCTTTCTTCAGCTCAGTCATGTTTCAAGAAGAAATTGCCTGAGTTACTAAGTGCTTGAGACGGCCTCAGTCATTGCCGTGATTTATTTTATGCATCATCATAACTACAACAGTAGGTCAGGAGGACTTGAGCCTTATGGATGCCTTGAATATTAACACAGACATAGGAGGATTAGGAGAATGCAATCAGAAACACACAGACCACAGTAATTCGACTGGAGATAAAGACAAAGCATTTAAAATCTCAGTGTAAGGTTTCTGTTAGGTTTTTAGTAAAATGAATTATATTTTCATGACTCTAAACAGAGGTTGCTTACACTTTGATCTGATTCCTTAAAATACAAATTATCACAATCTAGCATTCCAAAGATTTGTTAGGAATTTTTATTCATAATATAAGTAATGAATATGCAGGAAACACTGTAACTGCTCACTCGGTAAAGACAATACAAGCTGTCAGCTCTATCTTAAACCCCTATCTATATTGCACCACCACCCCCGGCAATTTTCAAACTGTTTCCCAGTCCTAAGTGAAATAAAAATACTGCGAACCTTCAATACTATCTTCCCAATTACTATGTTTCAAGGTTAGTAATGTGGAGAATATTAAACTAACCCAGTTTTCAAAGTCAAGATATAAACAACAGAGATCATAGTCAGCAGTAACTTTCACTCATTTCGTATTCAGGATGCACTTTTTCTGAATTTTAAAATTACAAAATCATTGCCAAATGATCAGATTTTAAGTTTCAGCTCACTAAAAATTCGAATATTCTAAAAATGAAATATTTAATCCAATTAAAATTGTATAGCATGAGCTAAGCCTCTAGTTTTTATATACCTTTATAATATCTCTATTGCTACTTCAACAGAGGTAAATTCACAATGATCCATTTTGATGGAAAATATTCATGTACTGAAAAGAGGTAAAGCAACTGGTAGTAAAGCAGTCAAGACGCTGAATGTAGCTAGGGTCTGGAAAGGAACAAATGTTTCTCTATATTGTGTATGCCGGGAAAGTAGGAGCTCGTGTGACATTTGGCAGTGATTTCCCATGATAAAGCAACTTTCTGTGGCTTTCATTTTCATAAAAGCCCCACTCTGTTTAGAGTTAGCTCCTTACCATTAACAATGCAATACAGATAAAGTTCATTAGATATATTGTTTAAGGTAGTGAGAAGTTTTGCTGTAGCAAGCACTTAACATATGCATGGCAAATCAAAAGGAAAATAAAAAGAAGTGGAACTAATTATTTGCTACAACAGCAAAAGTGATGGGAGCATTTTGATATGAATTAGCAAAATTGCCAAAAGGAAAAATCCCCAGAATAGGAAATATTATTGGATCTTAATCAATTCCAAGCAGGATAAGCACTGGCCATTTAATGCAGATTTCTTCCATGCACCAGAGCACTAGAACACAGGAAATCACAGTTTTACTGAATTACATCAAAAATTACAAATGCCTATGAGATTTTAGTTAGTTTTTGCATTGTAATGGTTAAGCACCTTTTACAGCTTGTTGGTATTTCTGCTGGAATGCAACATCTTCATCTCTTCTTACTGCAGGTAAGGCATGAATTTATACCATAAAGAAATAAGTACGTTGCTTTTTTTAAAAAACATTTCCACACTTACAGGATGCTTACAGGTTAAAAACTAACAGCATTTAAAAATAATATGTATGTGCCAAGTTTACTGAATAGCATTTTTCTAATACAAATAAACTGTTCCCATGTCACTGCTGTGAAACAGTATGTGCCGACTGATTAGCTGGTGAGTATTGGAGACAGTTTAGCTGCATTACAACAGCAGCTGAGAAGGAAAATGGTGCAAGAGATTTCTACCATTTTTTTCCCCTGCACAGAACAGAACTGTTTCATGATGAATGCTTTTCCCACATAGGTATGTCTGCTTTTGTGTGTCCATGAGGCAGCCGGGGGAGCATTGATGGATCCCTGGAAGGCTACAGCCACCCAGCGCAAGGCTGTGCTACAAGTGGCCACAGATCCCACGCAAGTCAGCACAGGCACTATGGCTTTTTTTGTAAAACTGGAGTATGTTCCTTCGGTTCCTGCACAGGTTCCTACAAGGAAATGTGTAAAGTGAGGCAGAAAAAACAAACAAACGAAAAAAGGCTATCCTTAGGGAAGCACCCTTTTGGGCTTCCACATTAGAGATCTATCACCTGCTGCAGTTTGTTCAGGGAGACCATTTCGCCCTCTTTATACCACTGTGTCATTTTTCTGTCAGCAGGGACTGGCTAGTGAGCAGGAGAACGGTGTTGCCCACAGCACTGGCACAGGGGCACAGCAATTTGTAGGGACCACAAAACAACCGAAAAGGATTTGAAACTTCTCTCAGCTGCAAAATTGATGCAGTCTGATGGGGGAAAGCGGGGAGGACAGATGGCTCATCAGGTTAAAGCAGCTTCTTTGTTCCTGAGACTGCCTGACAATCATGAAAACGGGTCCCATAAGCAGTCCTTGTAAGTGGCCAACCTTGCTCTTGGCAAGGTTGGCAGGCTTCTTTAGCCGTGTACAGCACGTCCGCCCAGATGCACGTTACCTCTGCAGAGGGAGATGGGGGTACTGCCACTTCACATGCAGGATGCATAAGCACCTTATGTTGCTCGGTGGAGCAGGTTTCTGCCACATCATCAAAGAAACCTTGAGGAAGGCTCCCCTTGCTGGTGCCACCATTCACAAGGAGGAGAATTTGATGGGCTCCTGAGAGAGCACGGGGCACAACTCATTCCCCACAGGAAGCTGCTCCGGTGAGAAGCTCAGGTGAGCGATAAAACAGGTATGACACTACCCACACCTCCACCCAGGCTTAATTTCTTTCTTTTACCTCTGTGGTGAGCAATAGTAAAGTGCTTTTTGCAGAGTTTAGTTTAGAAGTCACGTGCTCCCTATACATGAGTTCATCAAATCTAAGGAACCTAAAGAAATCAATATAGCCCAATGATCGGCTTGCTATGGGCATTGTGAATGGAGCAACACACTTAGACAGATTGAATCAATGTGTGGATGCCATCGTACAGATTCAAGTATTGTACACAGGCAGGAAAAGCTAGAATGTTGGTATCCTTCTAGACGACGCCACTGACACAAGGAAACCTAGGTCTGAATGTGTCTGATTTCTATCTTGAAACTTATTTGCATATGAGCATTGAAATTATGGCCTTTCCATTCCAGTCAGCTCTGATTAGTGTCTTTTCCCTGACCCCAAACACATCAATTTTCCTTATTAACCTGCTAAATGTGGCCAAACAACATTATTTTTGCAAGTACTAAATTGATTTAACTGTTGTAGTTGTATTTACACACATATTTCAAAGGCTCCTGTGGTGAATAATCCTCTACTCATTATATCAAAAATATTTGGTAAAAGGGATAAGCTGAGACTGCATTTATTTAATAAATATGAGTTCCCCTAGAAAGGGAAGAGGCACCACGCTATGGCTACAAAACTAAAAAGGTGATGAAAGCATTCTATGCTTTCTCTTCTGCTTTGAAAATCCATCCACTCCAGCAAGTCGCTGAAGCAAATACCAGATGCCATTCATGATCTTTCAGATTTAGGTTATTCTGTTATTTTCCAAGTCACCAAATGAAGCTAAAGGTACTTCTACCTGCAACAAGCAGCTGCTGCTGCTCCCACACATCACAGTGGTCCCCACTTGGATGTGAATGTACCAGATAGGGACAAAAAAGCCAGGAACTGTCTGCCACATGGTATCAAAGCATATCCAAGAGAGGCCACAAGGTCACCACTAATTTCAAACTCTGTTTCATGTTTCCATATGAAACTTCTAATTAAACCTTTTCACTGGGTAGTTAAGATGAAATCCGTGCATGTGTGCTCGGGACCTCATTTTCACATGCTGTGAATTAAAATATGGAAGGTACTATGCACAACAACCGAAACACTAATCGAGAAAGGAGAGGGGAATACCGGCTTTGATTTACAGAGAAGCAGTCAGCAAAAATATCACTAATGGCCTAGCTTTTTGTGCCTTTGCTTTTTGAGCTGCCACATACAACCAAGGGAAATGAATGTATTAACTGCTACCAAATCAGCATTCTCCACAGGTGGCTGTGTGTCAAGCACATCTTGCAAAAGGCCACCACCTTCCATGGCTACAGCACGACAGAAGCACCAGACCCCAAGGGCCATACTCTGTTCTTACACAAGAATACCTATTAACATCAGTAGGAGCTGAATTAAGCTTTAAAATGCAGGCAGGCAGTGAGTGACAGAAGAGCCATAGCACAGGGACAAGGTTTGGAGATTATTTAGAGATGCCTCGTGAGTAAAATAAATAAATCCTGAGAAAGAGAAGTCTGCAGGAACACAGGTCAAGCTGTCTTTCTTTTCTTAATACTGAGGAGACCTCAGGAATAGGGACAAAGATGTATTAAGAGAGCTTAAGTTCTCCTTAGAGCAGTCCTTTTTCTAGAAAACCCTCCAAGCAAACAGAGATGGCTGAACAATTGGTGGGAGAAACAGTTTCCCTGTCAGCCTGCCCTAGGCAGTCTCCAGAGCATGTGCCTGCAGGAGCAAATGCTGACCAGGCTGGTGGCGTTTTTCATCGCATTCCAGTGAGGTCCTGACTAGGGCTGTCAAATCTCCACGGAAAGATTCGTTGGTTGGTAGTCAGCAAGGGCTGTGGAAATCACCTGAAATCAAAGGAGGTCTCACGTACTCCTGAACATCCTGTCCCTGGAAGCCCTCTAACCTTGGAGAGTAAGGAGTACTCTAAATAGAAACTGTCTTACTGGAGAATATGCTGTGATCCAGTTTTTCCTGGAAGTAGGAGCAAAGCTTGACCTGTAGAAACACTGACAGTCCACAGGAAACACAATCACCTGTTTAATGACACCATCTCCTGCATCATTAGCCCACATCTCCATTACAACAGGACTGAAGATTCTTCCTGAATTTGGGAGGATACAGGGGTGGGGAAACAAAAGCCCTGCATTCTTTTGTACCTGGCTCTGATCTCTGGGCAGGCTATGAAGCCTCAGACACCAAAGACAAAGCTGTGGTGGGGACCCATCAGCTTCTGGCTTATCAACAAAGTTTTTCAGTTTATCTTGATCATTTCATCTCAGTCAGGTCCACACTGTGAGGCAAAGTCTGACATCCTCAATTTGCTTCAATTCTGAGACAAAAATGAGTAAAACAACAAATGACCTCACCTAAAGGAACATCACTGAAAGATGAAGCACAAAGTTATTTCTTTTGCATTTCAAAAACTGCTTGAAATTTCCTAATTAAATTTGCATGCTTATATTATCAACCTTCCCTTTAATCATCCTGAATGTAGTAAACAAATTTCCTTAACTTGACCAAAAATCTCAGGCACTTCTGCATTTCAGAGTTCTTTGGACAAATATAGTACTACCGGGAGTAGATGGCCAGAGATAGCCACTGTAGTATCACCATTACTGGGAATCTCCTTATGTTATATATCATAAAAATGAAGAACAGAATATTCAGAAATTCATAAAAGGTGTTGATCATACAATGAGAGGCACTGACCAGCATTTTTTTTAAAAGCAGAATATTACAGCAGGTGCCTTGAATTGAAATTGTTAATTTCTACTGCTCTAGAAGAAGAAAATGACAGATTATTTTTACGTAAGCCTCTGGACAGACTAGAAACGTAAGCAGATAGGTGGTTTGCACAATTTGTTTCTACACAAATGTGTAATAATGAGTCTTGGGAACAAAATAGAAAGCATAACAGATAATATGATCAGCCACTACAAAGCTCTGAGCTGGAAAAACATCTATGTAGACAGATAAAACTTCAAAACACTTTGTAAAAAGAAAACAAAGTTCTAGGGTGAGTAATCAGAGGCCTCTAACAGTAACAGAAATATTCAAAAGCTCCTAATTATAAAAAGACTATTAATCAGATAAAGAAAGTCATAGTGAATATTTTTAAATAGTTTCTGTTACATACTTGCAGAAGCACTACGCAATTTTGAAATACAGAGTTTCATTCTATAATTTTCAAAAAAGGATTTTCAGTAGATTTTCAGTATTTTCATTCTGAAAGAAACACAGAAGGAAGTGATGACTTGCATGCGAAAGGCTTCAAAGCAGCTCTCTGCTTTTTCACACTGATACTGGCTATAAAGCAGAAATTTGGAAGCAGGTTGTGGGTACTGCAGCCAGGAACTCCATTGTCCCACTGTCCCTGAAAATAGCCAAACTATCCTCTTCCTTATCCTGGATGTTCACCCTCCTTAATCCTTTTTTTGTGCCATATAAGCCTTCATGAAGCCAGTGGAGAAACATCTGAACAGCCAGAGGCCAGGAAGAGACTCTTTGACACTCTCGTCTTTCTGTAGCTTTGCTCCGTTTTTTCCAAAAGGCGTGCTCTTGGGTCTGTAGCAGGTCCATGTCCAACACAATTCCATCTTCCTGCAATCCCCAAGCCACCTCTCAAGCATCTCAAAGCAATTCATCAACATTTATTGTAGGTTTTATAGAACCTCTCCAAGGTCCTATGGATCTAAGATCCCATTTCATCTAGGTAAACAAACGCACAAAGTGAGAAGACCTGAAGAAGGCCACATATTAAACAACCACTGGGGTCAAAAATATAATTCAAGCACTCCAACTTCCAGCTTTCTGTCCTATTAAATATTACATTCTCTTTTCACCCCACTAGCTAAGATATTGTCACATATGAGAATGAGTTACCATTCTAAGCCAAAGAAAGGCCGGCACACAAAATATGTATGTGGAATTTCCTTCTATACAAAGTGTTTTAACGTTACAGACTAAATCACAAAGAAGGGCAAATTAAGCTTCTTTTCTTTTCTCTTTTAAATATTCTAGGCAAAGCATCTGGAGGAAATAAAGTAGTACAGGAATAAGTAACCTAACTTGAAGGAAGAGAGTGAACTTCCCAATATCCCATAATTGCACGTGTTCCAATATTAGGCTAACAAAGTATTGCGTGAGCACAAACATTACTCATCTCAATTGTTTTATTTTTACAGAAAGAAGGACATTACCATCTAACTGCCATTTTCCGCAGCTTGTTATAGGGCTTTCTTCTCCAAAACTGTGGTCACATTAACTTACTCAACATAAGGAATAGTAAGTCCCCTTAAAATTACATAGTAAATATACATATATCACATATATTAATAAAAGTGTTTCAAGAGACTGAAACAAAGTTTTCCTAGCAGAACGATGACCCCAGTTCTACAAGAGAGGAGCAAATAGTTTCCTTATCTCTGATAAACTTTTTCCATTTCAAAAGACATCTGTTTTGCCCTGACAAAACATCCTAGGAAATGCAGGAATCTTCTTTCTTTCTTTCTTCCTTCCTTTTTTTTTTTTTTTAAAGACAAAGATGTTGGCTCACCCAGAAAAGGTGATCACCTAGAGGTATGTATTCATTCCAGCAGATGAAAGATCAGACTTCAGGAACAGGACACTCTCAGAACATGACAGAACTAGATTTAAGTCCCTTTTCTTCCTGACTCAACACCAGAGACTTGAACTTCAGGCTACCTCTACACTAATCATGTTACAGATCTCTTAATTACTTATTCTTACTCAACACAGGGCTACGGACTGACAGCTTCACTGATAGTCTTCAATGACAGGTCAAAAAAACAACTAAGTCAGCACTGCAAAGTACTGTATCACCCTGGGATAAGAAGGCAAATGTCAGGCTCCTGTGCTTACATGTTTAACCTATTCTGCTTCAATGACTTCAGACACCTATCCCATTTCATGGACGTTCAAGCCATCAGCATTTCCACAGCCACTTCCAGCAAGCTGTGGTTATGTCTGTGTCCTTCTGCAAGACATGCCAAGAGGCCCCAGTAGAAGAGGAGGGAGTGAATCTGCACACAAGCTGTCGGTCAGACTAAAACTCATCAGTTCCAGGCAGAGCAGATACGACCAAAGCAGCTATGACTTATTTAGAAAGTAAAGCACAGTCAGCCTCAAGCTCTGACTGCATCCATCTCTGATCTCGGTTACTGATTGCATTCAGACATCGGACAATTATGTCACTGTTTTAAAGAGTATTTTTCCATCATAGCACTGATCACTGACAACCAATTCAGCAGTGCACCATAATGCAAGGCCACAGCTTTATCAAACTAAAAAAACTGCAACTCTGGACATGTCTTGGCATTCATTTTTGTTTCTTCACAGGTGTCCAGTTGGACAGATAGGTGCACCCTAAAATAACCCTGATTTGTAACAGCTGGAATTTCCTGGCGAAATTCTTCAGTCGTGAGTAACTTATACCACCCCAGGCTCTACGTCATTAATCTTCTTTTGTAAGCCTTTTAACAGCTTTAGCCCAACCACTAAACCTGCTTCAATGTGCAAATCATCTGTCTTCTTAATAAGACTACTGATTAGAAAAGGTAGTACCCTATAAATTAACAAAACTGTTTTTAAATAACTGTTGTCTTTCTGAAAACATACGTGCACTCCTATGATACAACACTAATCTCAAAATAGCTAACACACAGAATCAATACAGTAAAGCAGCATGTACTTTTATACAGCATGTAACCCTTATTAATCCATAAAGAGATTATGAGGTAGATGTAGGAAACACTTCTCTTCCCTCTCATGAACTGAAGTATTCAAACAGCCCCAGCCTAGAATATAATTTATTTAGTTGAATAATGAATTCATATTTTTAGCTGATCTGAACAAATTTGAAGGTTTTGAATATCCTTTGAACACTAGTGTCAACTTTCAAAAAAATTATTCCATTACTCTGACTATACAAATAGTACTAGAATATTTTCCCCAAATTATTGAGGTAAAAAGATACTTGATTATTTTTCAATTTTGCTAAAATAAGAGAACAACATTATAAACAGATATATTTTTTAAATCCTTGTAATGTTGAACCAGGAACAGTATCAAGTCTGTTACAAAGACATTACTTATGTGAGTCTGCTAAAAAGAAGTTCCAAAAAATACTGTTCAGTGCCAAAATTCCTCAAATGCATCTCAAATGAGTCCTTGAACAAAAAACAAAAAAGCTATGACAAATAGTTTCCAATGGCTGAATGCATCTTACTTGCTATATTATAAACAATGTAAGCAACTTCTTGAAAAATCAGATTCATTTTATAGCTGAGTATTTCAATAAAGATTCTCAATCTCTGTTCTATCAAAGCAATTGTTTTTCCATATTTGTTTTATTAAAAAATGTAGTATTTAAAAAACACAAAACTACAAATATCCATTTTTACCTTTTTCTAGGTTCATGAGCATGATTTTCTTGTAAAAGTAAAATAGTAACTGCCAGCTTGTATAGCTATTTTTACTCTGGCTCACATTTGGAACTAGAAGTATTTCTATGCATTTTAGACAACTGGTTCATTTTCTTTATCGGAGTGAGTTTTACCCTGGAGGAATGAGCTAGCAGAGAGAAGGAACTGATCTTGAGATTTAGAATCTTCTTTACTACTCTTTACTTTCTGCTCATTTGCAAACAGAAGTTTTAGGAAACCTAACACATATACGACATGTGCAGTGCCTTAAAAAAGAACCTCAGGAAATCACTGTAATTTGGTTTCTGTTTTCCTCTACAAGCTTGCAGAGGAAAACTATGCTTCTCTACTATTGCAGTTGGAGCATTTTGCAAACATTATATTCATCAGAGAGGAATTTGGCATTTTGTGCTACAGAAAACAATCTCATCTTCCAGGATACTAGTCTAACACATGACAAACTTTTAGTTGCAGGAAGAATCTAGCAGTTCACATAAAATAGAGCTAGTGCACAGAACTTAAAAAAAAAAAAAAGAAATTTCTGAAGTTACCATTTACCACAGTGATAAATTGTAGAGAAATGATAGAGTATCAGAAATCTAAAATAAAAAGGAATATGGACTTTCTGACTTGGGTGCTTAGTTTATGTAATAAAAATATGTTCATGAACAAAATAATCATATGTCCCAGTTTTCTACCCTCCAAAACAGATCCGGACTAAAGGAATCCCTTTGTCCCTTCTCCCTGTCACCATACTTCCAAAATGATCTGTTTCCTCTAGTGACCTACCCAGCTGTCGCGTATTTTCCCCTCTTCCAGACCATCTGCTTTTTATGGTGAAGAAATAATTATATTTCACCTCTCTCTGAACAGATCAGTGCCCCAAACCAATCCGCACTTCACCTGCCTCTGTGGGCTGCCAGCCCTAGCCACAGCATCCCGCTTTGTGGAGCATGTCCATGAATTTTACCTGCCCCGGGACCCCTGGCATACCGACAGCTCAGGCTCTGCCATTACCCGCACAGCATTTACCCCTGCTCGGACAGTCAAGTCCTATCCTCTGGTACAGATTAAGGTGGCCATGAATCATCTCAGTGATGGGAGTGCTACTGCAAGACCAGACCCCCATCACGCTTAGAGCGCTACGAACCCCCAAAAGAAAGGAAGGTCATTTCCCCAAGCAGCTTCACACCTCATTCACTGTACAGGAGAAAAAAAGGCAAAATTCACTAGGTGCCATAGTCCCTGATGAGGCCAAGAGCTTGTCCTTCCTCAGAGGAAGACACAAGAACCGGCAAAGCCCAATCATATCACACACGGTGCTTTCTGCTAGCAATCAGAAAAGGCATAAGGCTACACCAGCCTAGGGATGGCTGCCTGAGAAACACAGCGGCAGCAACAGAGGAGCCTCCGTTCATTTCTCCGGACATTCTGAGTGAAACATCACGTACTTATATTTGAATTAAGTATGTTTAAAATTTTAACTCCTCATTTCAGCTTTTCCTTCTTCCCAAGTATTCTTGGAGGAGAGCGAATTTGGCTTCCACCTAGAGGCGCCATCCCACTTTGTCCATGCTAGAACCTGCAGCTTAGCTGCAGGGTGGCGAGAGAGCCTCTAGGCCCGGGGGCTACGCTGCCACCCGCACGACTGCTGCCCTTTGGGTCAATGCTGTGTCGATGGCACGGCTCGCCCGGCTCACATCATTCTTCTGACACCTCCAACGAGCACAGGACACGGGGCAACAGGCCTGTGACAGCGAATTGATGTCGCTTCTGCAGGCCCAGGACCCATAGGGAGCCCACGCGGCAGCGGCCCTTGCTGCAGTGTAGCCCTCAGAAGAGAGGGTGCCTGGAAGAGCCCATGCTCAGCAATGTCGTTTTGGATGGCCATTCCTCTGAAACCAGGACTGGACGTCTCTCCGGCACTAGGGCCTGGGCTACCCGGGCCACAGGTGCCGCAGTGGCTACATTGCTCCTCCTAAACTGAAGACATTTATCTCTTGAAAAAACACCGGCGATTGCCAAGAACTGCACTTTGCAAAGGGGAGATAAAGAAAAGCTGAGCGCTCTTTTCCATTTTTAGAGCTGCTTTGTGCCCTGTGTAGCTACAGAGCTGACACTGCATTACCCTTTGCAATGACCACTTGCAAGCAGCAAAAACACTCCTGCATTTTCGGAGTAAATCCCAGCATTCCCCCCTTGCGTACGCCCGTAGAATCTGTAATCCTCCTTCAAAATCCCGAAACACAATTAGAAACCTTTCCTGGCTAAAAATCTTCTTTACATAAGCTCCTAAACTTTTAATTGTGCTTTGCTGATACGGTTTAAAGATGTATGGAAATTCTGCCAGATGTCCATGGCTGGTGGATCAGCTGAGGAACAATTCAATCTCAGGGATTTGCGCCCGGCTAATTACTCTCCTCCCTTGTGTGTACCTACTGATACAATTACATACTTAACTACACAAGACTAGACCTTATATGCTGCTGAACAGAGCAGTGCAAAAGCTCTGAAATAAGATTTCATCTTCCACTTTTTCTTTGTACAGCCCTATTTCAGTAGCAATGAGCCCGCAGATGAGCTGGAAACTAATTCTTTTCTAAAGCACTGATATTGTTCTATTGCCCAGTAAGTAGAAAATGAAGAAGATTTTATATATATAACACGATACAAGAGGACCAGGTGGGATTTTTGTTCTTTCTTCCAGTTATTGTTCTGGGAAGCTTTAGGTGAGTAGGAAAACAGAATGCAAATTTTTAACAGGAGACAAAATTAGGATGCACTGTGCTATAAGCAGAAGAGTCATCTTTTAGTGCATTTTCAATCCGGTATTAACATTTCAATAAATGCTTCCAGAAGCAATAAATAGAATGCTGCTTTCCTCAAGGTAAGTTTTGGTTGAAAATACATTTTTCTAGAAGATGCTGAATTCCCTCTCCAGACCATTTTTTTAATCCACACTGAAAAGCTGCAGGCACTTTCTTGCAAATAAACCATCAGCAAAGTAATTTTCTTTAAGAAAAAAAAAATAAAAGAAGTACTGTAAGCCCTCATATACTTTATACATTATTTAAATACATCTTTAAAAAGAGAAACATTTCATTATAATTGGTGGAGACAACAATTTTGTAGAAAATATGCAGAAATCATCTGCTATTTCATTTGTGCTATGTGATACTACTACTAACAGTAATTGACACTTAATGTCAACATAATGATTATTTAAATATGTTTAAAAATACTCAACTTAATACATTTCAGTGAAATGTAAATGACAAAACAGAACAACTACAGCTCCAGGACTAATGTGTCCTGGATTTTGACCACTAGCTTTGCTATTTCAGTTTTCTGACCTAAATCTCCCTCCCCTACCAGAAGCAAAGGAAAAAAAAAAAAAAAAGAACCCAAACAAGAAATGTCTTACTTGTTCTGTCTTCTCCGGTTGTTTTCTATCAGCCTGCAAAAATTGACAGTTTTCTCTTGCCAGCTTCTGGACTAGCTCAATGCGTCCGATGTCATCTCTTTCCTGAAGCTTGCACAAAACTCCTGCCTTTAGGGTGGGAGAAAGAGCAAATAGATACTTAAATCCACAATCCCAGGACATGACACCACCACAAGTTTCAACCTTAAAAGAAACGCATCTGTTTCATCATATTTGCTGTAATTCTCTGCTGCTTGCTGACCACAAATAAATTGCTGCTTCCCCTGAAACAGCTCAAGAAGAGCTGAGGCACATTTGAATCTCCAAATGTATCTACTTTGGAAGAGAGAAGGCAGGGCTAACTAAATCAACTGCTACTGTGTGACTGACTGATACGCCTGTATTCTGTTTGTTCCTGTCAACCTATTTCCTGTTACATAAGAGAACAAGACCAAGAGGTTAAAAACTCATGGGAAAGTTAGCCAGGAACAGCCCTGGAAAAGAGAATGAAGTGCAACACAGTCACTCCTAAAAATAACACACCAAAACTCCCATTGCTCCAACGCCAACACTTTTTCACGTATGCCAGCAGTAAGAGGTAAAAGAAAGTTTTGTCATGTTTATGTATTCTACAAATAAGAAGTGAACATCGTCCAATTCTATTTAGGAAAGAAAATGAGAATTGCTTTAAAACTGTTTTTTAAATATTTTTTAAAATGTTAGTGATGTTAGTGAGCTATTGAGAGCTAACAGGTCTAAAATATGTTTGAACATTTTTTATGACTAATATACTGCTGTTTTCAGTGTTTTGTTGTAACCTTTAACTCTGGTGTCTTACAAAATTTACATGTATGTAAAGACACATTCACGCTTGCACAGAGACATATCAGGTCCATCCCTCAGCATGTTAGCTAACAAGGGCTAAATTCCTCACTGCAAAATCCATGGATAATAACACTGTCCACAACTTTATCATGGATACAGCCTTTGCATAACCGAGACCTTGCTTGACAGGGCCTTTATTAGCCCAGGTGTTTCCTGATGGGAATGGCATCTGTCCTGGGAGGGCCAGGGATGTGGTATGGCTCTCTTATTGCCAAATTACTTGAAGGGCAATCTGCAAATGAACCTTCTTCCTCAATTCCTCCACCCTTTTCTTTCTTCCTGCTCATCCTGAGTTTTACTCAATTAGTAAAATCCCTCAAAACGGGTAAAAATTTAGGTAAAAACCCTAAAATCCATAAATCCTCTTGGGAGCCAGGACCAAAAAGCAGGGGTATCCTGAACATGAACCCCTCAAGTCAAGCAGGTTCTTGCACCAGCTTCAATTCCCTTCGGCTTTCAGCATCTCCTTCTACAACAGCTACAGGTTGCAGGGTGCCCATCCAGGTTATCCTACAGTCTGGTATTTTCTCCAAGAAAGTGGGAAGCTTCCCATTTCCTGCGCCTAGTTATCAACCTTCTCAGCTTTTCCGTATGCTGTATAAGAAACATAAACACTGGTTTAAAGGTTAGAAATCCATGATGAAATAAGGAATAGAAGCACCTAATTTGAAGATCCTTACATTTTCTATAAGATCAGTATTTTCCATCTCTAGGGTACAAATTTGTAAACCACAGTACCAGCATGCTGTATCACCTGCAGACAAATCTTACTAAATTTAGTTGGCAAGAACCTCTCAAAATCAAAAGTGAAAAGAGGTACTAAGTGAAAAAAATATATTTAACTTTACAACAGACATTAAAAAATGGCCAAATAAATTGTTTCCTGGAACTCGTATTTTTCTCCGGTAATTTACATAGGGAGTCTAGGAACTATCACGGACTCGGCTGTGGACAGATGTTTGCAATACTTGGATTGCTTGGGGACATCCGCAAGAGCCAAGTCTGCCTATTCCACGGCTCAGCGGTGCTGCTAGCAGAGCGCACAGCATCTGTGCTCTGTGATCCCCACGGGCTCCTCGGCTAAGGATATTCGAATTGCTGCGACCTGTTAGGTCTTGGGGACCATAATGATTTAGACCCCAAATCTTGTGAGGTTCTGCCTACTTTGGAAGCCCTTTTCACCTGCGTTGAACCTACTTCAGCAGAACCGAGTGAGAACAACTTCCTGGAAAAGATGTTTTTTCAAAAACACAACCTCACCATTACACTTTGCATTAGGAGGGAATGTATTATGGTTTTCTACATGGCTAAGCTCCCCAGGGAACAAAGAGCTCTAGACACAATCCCATTATCCCTGACACAAAAACTGTCTTCATTCAAATCAGCACTTATATTAGAGAATCTCATTGCCCTGTTTCAAACAATCACCAAGAAGAAATCTTGCTTTTTAAAACCCCCATTTCCCCAATCTTTTGCAGGGAACATTAAAAAAAAAAAAAAGAAGTATTTTTGGGGCTTCTGGAAGATAGAAGGTCAACTAAAAACCTCCTGGGAAAGCTGGGCTATTATCAAGTTAAATGTACAGGCTTTTTAAAACTTGGCTCTGTGAATAAATAATGCACTTAAAATATTAAAGGCTAAATACCCTTTTTCAAAATTAAAACAAAAATATGAATTCTTCACATGTAATTCTGATTTCATCATTTATGCTGGCTTTCACATTTTACATCTTTCTGCCAAGTAATGTAAGAAACCATCCAGTTCAGCTAATTAATTAACTGCTGACAGCCCCTAAAAGCTGTTTGAGAAGATGTTGTTGGAGTTTCGTATCACTGGTCATTTTCACTTGTCAGTATAAATTGAACTCTCAAGCAATGCCTTTAAAGCTCTTAAGAGAACAGGGAAAAACAAGCCTCCCTACTTGCAAGAGGCAATTGCGTTTATATGTTGCACTGGCACATATGGTCCAAAATCCTGCACATCCAAATGTTAGCGCCTACTGCTGCAACTCATGAATGCAGACAGATATGCAAGTACTAACTTATCTGAAGGCTAAAATTATAAAGCTGCATAATTTATCTGGTTTTAATTTAATGAATGGTTAAAGAATGTAGAAGTTTTATAGCAAGACTTTACTGCCATTCACAGAACAAAATTACAAAATTACAAAATTACATTAAAGATGTTTATGCAATATTCAAAACAGCATAAAAAGGATTAATGGGAAGAAAAGTAAATTAATTGATTTGTAAAAGCAAGAATGCTGACAACACAATTTCCGTTTCTGAACATCCATTTCTTAAATTCCCTCTGAAAAGGCCGTAACACTGATAAATTAATATGCTGGAAGTAACATGGAAGCGAAATAAGAGATGCCTAGGCAGACAGGACAGCATCTTATTTACGGTATGCTCCCTTTTAAACAGCTTTGCACTGATTCTTCTCTAGACTTCCACCTGTTTTGCCACGTAACATCACTATAAGTTAATACTCCGTCCAGCATTCAGAGCAGGCTCCAAACCCTCTCCATCTGCTAATAGGACAGCTCCCTTTTTTTTACTGAACTTCTGCCTCCTTCTGTTTCTGCTGAAAACAATATAATTATTACAGGTTTCACCTTTGATCAACCAGAAGACTAAAAACCATATGTCACTGTCTAGAAAAATAATTTGCTTTACTCCAGTCACACGCACAGTCTCACTAAAGAAAAAAAAAATCATTGACACACTTACTGCAAATTGTGTTCAGTGTTTGTAGGATGTCATCTTTACAGGACTGACAAACAAATTAGAGCAGCAGCCACTTTGATAATGCTTCTGCCCTCCTCGCAGTTGTACATTTGAACACTTGTTCACTGCCCATTTAATGACTGTTTAATTTTAAATAGGTTTCACATTCTTCCAAGTTTTAGATGATGGTTTGCAGCCAAATAAAAGATGAGTGAATTAATATCCTGATGATAAAGTCTTACTTTTTATCTCTAATCTGCCTATATAATCTTCTTAGCTGATTGCTTATTAGTTTGAAGCACATGTATTATTGCCTTTATTTTTAGATTTTAATATAACTGTGAACAAACATTCTTAAAAAAATAATAACAGCTACGATAATCATGTAGAAGCAAGCAGATACTGAATGCAAAGAAGAAAACAGATTTTTTTTTTTTTTGTAGTGACGTCAGGATTTCCCCTTGGGTCTGGAATGGACACTTAAGAGGATTGAATCTCTTCTCCACTGCAGTGAATCAGGAATTAAAACTAGATAACAACATTTTAATATATTAGGACTCCTTCTACACTTTGTTTTTCTTTTTTTAAAAAGATTTGTAACTACTTGGAATAATAATAATAATAATAATAAAAGAAAAAAGTAGAATAACAAGCCATTTCCAAACACCTTACTCAAGCATTACCGTGAAGGGAATGCTAGAAATACCGATTTACATCCATATGTTACCTCAAGTCTTCTCCCAGCACTCTCGGAGCTCCCTTGATTCCAGGTCTGCTAACAAAGCTGCCTACGGCTCCTGGTCAAGTCAGTCTACCCACAGAAATACACATGTACCTTGGCAGTATGGATTTGCTTGTACCCATTAGAACAGGCACATTCATATACACCAACGGAAATCCTGTTTTTCTCACATAATGCATTTTAGCTGTCAAGGTGTTAGAAGAGGAATCAGAGATAGGAACGCTAAGTTGTATGCATACAGAGAAGTAAAAAACAAAGACTGGGAGAAACTGATTTTTCAAAATGGCAATCAGCACCAATAAAATGAGCCATACATCTATATCTGCAGAGTTTTGGCACATAAATGAGTTGAAGATTAATCCAAAAAGATTCACAGAATCAAAATGGTAAGAAAATCCACAGTAAAATACTCAAGAAAGCTACATTTCTGCTCAGCTATATCTAAAAGCATGCTTTGGTTGCAAATGGGGGCAGACAGGAAAGGAAAGAAAAAAGTTGTTTGCACTCAAGTGACTGATAAGTATCCTCATTTCATAGCATGCCTACGTACAGTGATTAAGATTAAATCCAAATGTCACATGTCCTTGCCTCCTAAAACATATCACATCTGGTGTATGCTATGTGTACTATCTAGAAAGAACAGAGGTAGTTTAAGAATGCTGTCCAATTTCAGCATCATGGGCTTAATTCCCAGAATGATCATCAATTTAATTATGAATAGCCACAGAGGACGAGATCCAGTAGACTTTCTGCTTCCTATAAGCTCCCTACTGAGGACATTGAAGAAAATCCATTTCCCAATGCTGAAGAGCCATCGAGAGTAAAACCTTCAACTTGCAGACCTGAAAAAGTCTCTGATATGCTATTAATCTTAGACACTTACCTGAGTATCAGACGTATCCTTGAGCTCTTCTAGCCCTCCTATTTCTTGACTGCTGTTTTCTTCATTTTGATGAATTGCTTAAAGAAAGTGAGAACGTATTGTAAATAGGCAGCTTCAAATCACAAGAAAATGTAATGCAGGATGGCCCAGCCTAGATCAAGCAGGATTCCCATACAGGAAACATGGTTCCAGTTTTAACTTTTTAACTAACTCATTAAGTGTTTTCAGATAAAATCCTGTATATGTCATTTTCCCAGGCAGTAAAATGTTTGTAAAAATGTAAATAGTAGTAAATAAATGTACTAAATAGTTGTATTCCTACCACTAATTTATTCCTGATAAAATAGTAGAATTTAAGGAAATTCCAATCTTTTCCACTATAACAAGCCCTGACTTGATCACTCATACAGAAGGAAAGAGCAGAAATACCTCTACTTTCAGCATAAAATGCTGAAGGTCAGTTTGAACTAAGCAAAATAAGCAGATTTATCCCACACCTCAGCCTTGGAAAGTTGTGTGTAAGCAAAGCGATCTCAGTCTTAACAAAGAGCATCATTTTCCATAAAAATCATCTCCAGAAATAAATGCTGGCAGAATACAAGCTCTTGAAGGTTACTTTGTACTGGTACAATAAGACAGACCAGTCACTTACTCAATTAACCCTGTTTAACACTAATTTTGGAGATTTGGCTCGAACACATTATCTCTGGAAGGGTCTACACCAGCATTATGAAATTACCTAACTAAAAGAAAAGGCCACTTCTGGAGGAAGCCATCAGACTTCAGAAGAGCCACACGGATTTCCCCCTCCTTTTGGCAATGCCTGCCTGCTGCATTTTAAGGGGGGCAGTAAGTCCTCAGGCCCCCCAAAACATGACACAGGAGAGGATGGGTATGCCAGACCTGATGAAAAGCCTGAGAAGCAACTTTCCTTACAACTATTCAAACCTTATTGGTCTTGTTACAGAATTATTTCAAATCATTAAATGATTTGAAGTGCAACTTGATCATCCACTTCCTGGCCACTGCAACATTTGAAGCTTAGGAGCCTGAGAAAAAGGATTTCGCTCGTGTTCACCTCCTCTTTCGTTCACCCCAGCATCCTCAGCAGGTCCTCAATCTGCATGCAAACTGTGCTTCAAGACAAATATCACCTGCCTTGCCTTCAAGCTGGGCAGCCCAGGATTTGACTATTGTACGGGTCAGGTTTCCATGTAGCAGGAGAAGGGCTGACCCATCCTCACCAATGTTCTCCTCCGCCCTCAGCCTGATGCTCCACCTGTACACCCAGATTACTGTTGCCATGCTGTAGGTATCACTTGGGCCATGAGATCTGGCTTTGGGTATCTGCACATGTGCTCTGAGCCCATTGCAGACGTGACATAAAGTCAGCCTAAACTTCAGGCACTATCCAGCAAACTTTTAAGGAATGTTACTGTAAACTTTGCTTGAGCCCTTAAGTAATGCACAGAGATTTACTTGCTGCAGCATTTCTGCTGATATTGCTATGCCCTACAGAGAATAATTCTTCTTCCTGCCTCACCCTTGAAGGATGCAGCTATGCTATGAGAAAAAACAAAAACTACAAATGTAATTATAAAAATTTTTGAAAAGTCAATTTGTCAGTGCAGTTTTGTGAATGCGGTGTTGTGAATGCAGTCCCTGCATTCAGGGAACTTCTTAAATCCTTTATCATATGAGAACAGAGGTTTTGCATAAATCTTCACTATTGGGTTTGCTGGCCTCACTTTCCCAGACAGCCTCTGAAGCTCAAGGTGATGCTGAAAACACAAAGTCAATGTATAGTTACAACAGCAAGGGTTTATAATAAGGGTTAAATCAAAGCAGCATTTAGAGCTAGCGGCAAACCAAACACAACAGTGACATGAGAAAGTATAGCAACCCGTCTCCAATCTAGCTAGCAAAAATACAGATTCGACAAAGCAGCAACTAGAGTCAAAACCTTTAAAGTTGCGTGTGGCCCCAAGTGCACTGCTGATCCAAGGCTGGGCTTTCCTTGGACAACCCCTCTCCCCCACCAAATCCAGCTCCAGAGACAGATGTGAAACAGCAGTGCTGCAATACCAGCAGGCAATAATGAATCCCATCTATCAGCTGTCTGAGCCACCAAAAAATGCTTGGGTTCGTGGCTGCGTTAAAGAGGCAGCAGAAGTGCAACATTTCTCCATCTCTCCATTTCCCCATTTCTCCTATAATCAATTTGCTCTTGCCATGGACGTCCAAAGCATCCCCTCAAATGCCAGCTATTAATCACGCTGCTTGGAGGCAGCACTCAGCAAGCGCAGGAGCAGGACCACAGGACCAGGCTCAAGTGCTTTACAAGGAGCCCACCAGCCTGTGCTAGGAGCCCTGGCAGGCAGGCACTTTGCAAAAAGCCATGCTGATGACCATTCCCAGCAACTCGGCATGGCCCCTGCTCCAGGGGGGCACTTTTCCAGCCCTGAACTCGCATCTGCAGCCGGAGGGGCGGCTGTGAGTTGGGGACCTTGGAGAAATGCTAGCGATGAGCAACAACCACCCAGGGAAGAAACATCTTTCACCCAGCACAAGGGAAAAGGGAAGCTGTCCACAGCCTCCCATGGTAGCAGGCAGCTCGGGTTTTGGAAAATGCTGGCAGGAGCAGTTTTAAAACTGAGGAGGAAACCACTCTAGTTCAGACTGAGCCTAAATGAATGTCTCAAGAAAAAGAAATTAAGAAGCTGCTTTTATTAGCAATTTAACAGCTCAACACTAAAAAAAAAGCCCCCAAAGTTCATAATCCAAACCCAGCTGTACTTGGCTTCAGTGTTGTTTAGACTGCACAAGGAATGCAGAAAAGAACCAGTAAATATTTTCTTAAAGGAAAAAGAAACAGAAAAGAAAATCCCAGACCTCACACTGATGTCCTCCCAGACCCCTTGGGGGAGAGAGAGCAGAGCCAGCTTTCTTTTCACGAAATTTCCATCACAAGCACCTTCATTTCTACATCCTCTCTGTCTGTCTGTTCTCCAAACACAGAAGAACCAGCCACAACTTGAACCCTTTAACAACACCCGGGGAGCAATTCATAAGGAACCACACCATCAAATACATTTTTTTCATCGCAAGAATATATCCCCTTGAAGACTGAGGTGACCACATGAAGGAATAAAAGCCCTTAATTATATTTTCATGGTTTCTATATAAAACTAGTGAATATTTTGTCTATAAAAATAAAGAAACAATATTTTTTAGTATTCCTACGTAGTCCTGAAAATTATGTATATATACATTCTCACACATACCCTTAGGAAACAAACTACAGTTTGTATCCTGTATCACAGTGTGATTCCTAACCAAGGAACAACTTGCAAATATCTCCTTGAATTCTCACACTGGAAACTATTGTATGGCTGTGGCCTAGGTGCTGCCCTAGCAGCGTACTAAGCATACTTCTGTGCACGCATACTAAGTTCAGTCATAAAATATATGAACGCAGGGTTAATCTCCTGCTTATTGTCAGTTGGCTATTTATTTTTTAATAAAAAGGCTTGATGTTGCAAATTCAACTGTAAGAAAACTAAACGGAAGTTCAGGATGGGATGGGAAAGCATTTCCCAGGCAAGCGTTGATTCTGGGACAGTTCCCTAGAATTGTAAAATGTACATAGAAAAACTTGTGAATTTTGGAGCTTGACCAAATACTTCATTTTCTGCCAGCAGAAACCCTGCTTTTCTCTTTGGGATAGAAATATTTCAGGATTTCTTACAAAGCCGCAACAGTAGTGAAAGGCAAAGCTGATTTACCCTGACCTACACAAATCTATTCAATGCTATGTTGGAGCCAGCATTGAGACCAAAGACAAAAATAAATATAAGTAAATTGCTTTTTTCTTTTTTTTACTGCAGCATTTATTTTCCTTTGACCTACAAAAAAGGTCACTATGAATGAAAGAAAGTGAAGACATAAAAAGCACATTAGCTTGCTAAAGAGCAACTCAAATGTGTCCATTTGCAAATTAGCTTGGGGAATTCAAGATGTTGATTTTTAATGGTCACTTAAGGATCATAAGGGCTATCATCTGATCTAATTTCCTCGCTCCCCTGTGGACCAGAGAGGGGATTTGCTGGAAGATTTTTCTAAAAAACTAATCTTGGAGTAGAGAAACCTTCTAGGAGGGAGACTGAGTATTTATATGCAAAGGGATTATCACTTTTTACAAGTAAAGTTTGTTTAATTTCTTTTGATCTTTCAGGGAGAAGTAACTCATTTTAACCCTAATGGAATATGCACAATTCTATAATAAATAAATGTGTATAATAAGTGTACAATATGTACAATAAATGTGACTGTAACTGAGGTTGATCCAGCGTTTCCCTTATAACCTCTTCTCTGCCTGGTTCCTCCAGTCAAGGGCAGAATCACTGCAGAGTCACAATTTAGGAATCAAGATATCATCAGTCTTTCTCAAGAAAGCGTTTTCTGTTTAGGGTTAAGATTTTTTTCCCGATGTATGCGACCAAATTTGGGGCAGGGACAGAAGAAAGCTCATTAAGCCAGCAGAGAAATAACGAAGTCACCTCCTTCTGCTTGCAGAGAACCCTGCCAAGCTAGGATGAGGCGCTTCAGGATTACTCACATGCCTCTGTGATACACGAGTCTGTGCATTCCCAAATGTGAAGATGAATTAATTATGTCTGAGGAAAAAACTTACCCTCGAAATGCAATGCATGTTGTTTTATTTTTAATACATTTTTTTTCTGTTCAAAATGGCAGAATCTCCTACGTAAGTGCCAGTGGAAGGGAGCTGGTAAGAGGCACCCATAAAGCGGCCCATGGAAGCGGCGGCCCGGCCGCCTTCCCAGCGGCTCTGCCTCATTGTGCGGCTGCCCCGGCTCTTCCTTCCACACAAGCGCGGTTTCTCCTTCCTCCCTTCTGGCCGCAGAGATAACCTTCCCGCCACAAACCCCGGCGCTCGGCAGCCGGCCCCACCAGAACAATAACTCCCGCAGAGGTGTGAACTTCCTCCCTTTGGCTTAATAGGGTGTGAGCTTTGAAAGCTCATTATTTAAATGGCGAAGGGAGGACTGCTGTCTCCGTTAACCATTTTGGTGCCAAACAGCAGCCTCAAACACAGGCCAGGCCCCAAGGGCTTCTCTGGCCATCACAGAATAGAGAGCTCCAGCCAGCTCCTTATGTTGCACTGCGGCACTTCTCTGGGCAATGAGGATGTTCATTTATTATTTATTGAGTTTCTTTAACCTGCTCATGTCTTAGAATGGCAAACTCCTCCCGTTGCAAAATCTCAATCCTTTCACTACCACAAAATTAAAAAAAAACTTTTTTTTTTTTTCATAGGCAGCAAGTGAAGGGCATCTGCACGTCCCATGGGAGGCTCCCAAGGGGCCACTATGGACTAGAATTTGGCTTTATTTGTCAAGCCAACAGTCTCACCGCCTCTTCTCTGCTGGGTGGTTATAGACGCTTCTCTGCCCCCTCAATCCACCTGCACCAGTTGACTGGCACCAGCTCCAAGAAGGACAGAAGCTGTGAGCTTCCTTAAATGTCAATTTTTTCAAGAGAGGCACCTTTATTTTCTTCCTGCTTTACAAAACAAAGTTTCTGGGATGAAGCTTGTAAGAAGCAAACAACAGCAGAAGCTTTTCTCTCTCTCTCTCTCTCTCTCTAAATCGCATGCTTCTAAGCCAGTTTCATGATCTTTGAAAACTTTATTATTATTCTCCACAAAGGGGCTTGAGATACCCCTTGTTATTCTTTGTGGAGGTTATACAGTGAGCTCCACATAGGCTGGTTACTATGGCAGCTCTGAGATGTCTGACAGCGTTATAATATTTGCTGATGCCTATTAATTTATCAGAGTGGAAAAAAAAATGAATGGCTCATATTGCTACTCCTGGGGAAACTGAACACCATATCCTCTAGCTTGTGCAAGGCAGTAAGGCTGAGCAACAAGGAGGAGGATGAGAAAAGAATAAATTCTTTACAAATGTCAGATACAGGGACCGTTCTAAGTCAGACCAGGTCTCCATTGCATACTTCTATATTTCTCCAGTGCTGTTTCCAAATAAGAGAGTAAAAACAAAATAACAAGTGCTGAACACATCTGAACACATCCTGAAAAGCTGTATGCGAGAGACAGTGAGAATCCCAGAAATAAAACCCTCCAACTGAGAACTGGTTCCTTATTTACCATGAAATTGTAATCTTTTCCTAGAAATTACTGAAAAGAGACAGGTTTTTAAGCTCATCCTTAACATGCTTCCTTTTATTCACAACACAAAAATTGCCTCGGAGCTTCCTCATTCTTTCCCACTATTTCTGCATATATATATGCAAATTACTGTGCAGATTTCCCTTCACTGAGTACCCTACATATCTCTGAAACAGTTGGCAGGCCCTTGGGGGGGTGTTGCCCAGACAGCTGTGCAATCAGCTGAGTAAATCAGCTAATTAAAGAAACAAAGAAAATGCAAAAATTATTGAAGAGGGACTCCTGCTCGCAGCACTGTTGAGCACCTCTGCATCTAGGAGTGCGCAGCAAGCATGGGAGAGCGTAGAGGTGCCTGTAAATTGGGCAACAAACTGTTCCACAAGTGACAATGGTGACAGTTTTCTCTCCAGCACTCGTATGGGTATTCTTGATTTTTATGCTCTGTGTTTTAAATCAATTCAATATCGACTCCAGCATTTTATTTTCTTTTAAAATGACAGGAATATAAAATGCAATGTCGGTTTCACATTTGTCACGTAAAAAAAATGGTCATTAACTTTTGCTTGACCTTATGTGTAGAACTAATATTGAATTTGCACAGGGGGCACTCATTATGCCAGTCTTGCTTCCACACAGAAAAATAAGTTCCCAGGGGTCTTAGGGCTGGAAGCCATTTCTCAGATCTCAAATGGGAAACAGCACTCCTGAAAATTATGCAAAAACATTTCCTCTCATTGCAGAATTTATCAAAAGGAACAGATAACAGTATGGGTAGGAATCTGAAATCTAAACAGAGCAAAGCCAGTGTGCGAAGAAAGGAGGCTAACAGATGTGGACTTGGTCTTTCTGATCCACATATTGCTAAGGCACTGCTCCTTTCCACTGCATCTGGATGACCATAAGAAGGACAAACCTCAGTTTAAATAACACCATAGCAAATTAAAGAATGAGTATTCTCATATTACGGGAAAACGGCTTCACTGGTCTTCTTTTCACATTCCTAGTGCAACTGTTATTGTTTGCCAAGTTGTGTTTGTTTTATTTATCTGGACTGAACCCTTTCATTTGAGTTTGAAGGTCAGAGTCCACATAAGACAGTGGGGCATTAAAAGAAAATCATTTGTAAAACCTCTCTGGATAAACAAGGTAGGCAAAATATGAAATCATGCAGTTTTTCATCAAGGAGGAAAAAGTGGTAAATCAGCTGCAAACAACATAGGATTATTACAGAAATGAAAGAGAGCAATATTCTTTGTAGCAATAATATCTTTTGCAGAAATGTATTCAATGGTTGAATAAAAAAAGCTTTGCCTTTCACCCATGCTTTTAAACATTCATTCTCACGTGCAAGGTATTTAAAAATTTAAAAAGTGAGCAGTAATGAATGCATCTCTAACAGTGTAGCCCGACAGCTACACACTGGAAGGGTGGAGAAGAGACCTTCACACAACGAGCAGGAGGGGAGAGCTGGGAACCGCTCAAACACGGAGGTACAAGTTGATCATGAAAGGAAGGTGCCTGAGCAGGCTGCTGCAAAGCAAAACGCTGCTCTCTCTTCCACGGAAACAGCCTGCGGGCACGGCCAGGAAAGGAACAGGAAACAGAGAGGACTCTGAATAAACATATTCTGCAAATTCTCTGTAAAGGCCTCCCCCCATTCACTGAAAACAGAATATCCATGTGGGAACTGATTTCTGCACAATTCCTGCCTTTTTGACCTCACTGCGTAATCAATTTTTATGTAGGTGAAAGACAAATCATCCATACAGTTATTTTGCATTGCTTGTTTCTGAGGTGCAAGTACCTTATAAATTGCACGGAAAGACCTATGCCAGAAGTTTCAAAATAACTGCAAATAGCAGACAGTGAACTGTGAAAATCTCTCATCAGAACTCCAACAGAGAGCTCTCCAGAGCTCGTATTTTTCTTTCCAAGGCTTAGAATTCATCGTGATTTATGTAAACCACTGAATATACAAAGGCCACTGAGCACAATCACAGAGCCTGTACATCAGCGTTGTCCAGGGCACTTCTCACCAGCGGCGTTGCCCGCAGTGGACACACGACAGGCACAGAGCATCATTCCTCGCTGCTCCTCACTGCAGAAGCACAGAGCTCCATCCCCTGATGCTGGAAGCAGTCTGCTCCCTCTTTTTGAAGCGCTGCAGGTGCACAGGAGAGCCTGATCCCAGGACTGGGCTAAGAATCTCCAAGGATGCCACAAGGCATTAGTCGCTAGGGGTGGGCTTTCAATAAAGAACAAAACACTAACAATGGTAAGTTAGAGAAGCCAATATGACTACCCCTCTTGCTTCAAGGCATGAAAGCCTTACAACACAATGTGGCCTTTAAATTATTACTGGCTATATTTTTAGGTATAACTTTTATTTTGAACCACAATTTGGCAAAGCTTTTGAGAAAGAAAAAAAATATAACCTATCTCAAGGGCTACTTGTGATCCAGTGTTACTGAGACCTACCTCACACATAACACCCCTATGTCTTCGATTTGGGTGGCTATTTTTGCAGGATGAATGATGGTATTAACACTCATAAAAGAGCTCTGTCTTATTCCACACATTTCGGCAATCTTTGCTTTCAAGAACGTGATGCTTGGAGGAATTGGATGTTGTAATGAAATAAGGTCTTACCCATATCCAGTAAACCAACTCCCTGAAAAGAGATATAAAAGCCATACAAAGGCAGGCAGGTCTTACAGATGTCCACACTGTACATTAACCTCTGCTCAACTCCCAGGCTTTCTCAGTGTTTCCATAGGGGAAAATGCACACCTTTATGGCATACAAGTCACACTTTACTCTGCAAAGTGGAACGTGTCCTTTCAGGCCCTAAACGTTTTCAGTTGCTTAAGATAAGCAATAATAAGCTTATTCACACCAGAGGTACTGCACATCTACTTGCTTACAAGAGCTGTAAATTCAAAGCGTACTTAATGTGTTCCAGTTTTAAATAAAATACTGAATTTCTCCACTATCCAATAGTCTTTATTTGTACAGTTTGGACTATTTTCTTATAAACTCATTTTTGAAGTGTTGGTACAAATTTAATTCATAATGATTTCGATGCACTGCCTAACAACTGTTTTACAAGCAAATAAAACTGTTAGCACAGGGCCTTTATGTAGCAGCAAGCTTTTGCTAATTATTATGGAGAGAAGTTACAGGTAAGTCCTACAAATATCTGTGCTACTTGGGAAAATGGAAGGATGGATGGAGGACTAAGACTTTTTGGGCAGCATTAAGCTGTTTTATCGGTTTAGCCAAGTCAACATCTTGCTATTCAGGTCAGGTGTATTAACACATCCCCCCAGCCTCTGAGCCACTGCAGCACATTTCAGCCCTAGAGACAGTTAAGCACGCTCAGCTTGCACAGTTATAAACTTTCACACCAAAGCAAGAGCAAGGAGAGCAGTTAGGGGTGTGCTCCTGGGGTCAGCAGCAGCTCCTGTGGAAACAGCAAGCTTTTAAACCTGCTCTGCTGTAAAGCACACAAATACACAAGATTTCAGTGATGCAAAGTCCACCTCAGATGGCCGAATATAAAGACATCTATGAAGATCTGATAACACAGCATAGCTGTAAGGAAAAATTAAGCAAAGTTCAATACTGATAAATGCAAAATAATGCACGTAAGATAAATCAGAACCAGCTATATGTAGGCAAGAACAAGTTCCAAATTATTGTTCAAAAAAGGTTTAGAGTAACTATAGATAATCTTCCAAAATATTAGCACAAAACTCAGCACAGATCAAAAGGATAAATAGTTTAAAACAGAGAGGAGGATTAGTAAATACTTGCAGCATTCTAAAAGAGAAAACACAGAAAAATTTACTGGAAAATTACTGTCTAAACTGGAGTGCTTCCACATTTGAATACTGCATGGTCTCCCTGCTGCACCACCTCAAAAACACCAGTAGAACTAGGAGATGTGGCAAGGATGATGATTTTTAATGGAAGGGACTCTGTATTAGGAATGACTTGCACTTTAGCTCGGAAAAGAGACAACTCCCAGGGGTATGACAGAGATCTACAAAACCATGAATCTGGGTATTGATTATTCACTGTATTCTACAACACAAGACATATCACCAAGCAGGGGGAGCAGCAGGGAATGTGTTTAAAACAGGCAAGAAAAATATGTCTTCACATAACACACATATAAGTTAGGGGCACAACCACACAATATGACAAAGAAATAAAAGTGGTTTCAAAAAGCAATTAGACAAATTAATGGAAGAAAGGTCCTGGCAGGGTGGACCTGGAAGAAAGGTCCACCCAACACAACAGTGTGCATACAGCAGAATCCCTCTACCCCACACTGGTGATAAGCTGAGTGTGTCCATCAAAAGGGTTGTTTGTACTTACTCTGTTTTTCTACTTAAAGCATCCAAAACTCATCATGCACAGAAGGGTAGGAGCTGGTGGACTTTTACCCTGACCTAGCCTGGCTGTTCTCATGTTTTTAACCGGGCTGACATTGCCTGGAGTGCATTAAAGTATAGTCACGCAATCAGCTCTGACAGCGATGCTTGAGAGGTAGCACAGCAGCTTGGAAAAGGAGTAGCTGCTCATTCATGTCAGCAAAGCTCAAGCCCCAGTGACTGTTTCAGACTGCATCTTTTGCCCTCAAATAAAAATACTCACTGCCTGTTAAGTGCTGCCTGACAGAAACAATACTAAATGAAAAGGGAGGGAGAAAGGGTACACATGCATACATAGGTGCCAGGACAGGGGAGAGGTCACCTAAAAGACCTGTCATATAAAGTTAATGCATACAAGCAAACACAAGTGTTACAAAAATATGTGGACACAGTTTGATACGTGCTCATGAGGAAATAGCAGCACGCGGCCTCCTCGCTCACGGGCGGCCCAGCAGACAACCACGGCGTGAGCCCTGACAAGCAGGGACGATGCGTGCCAGCCCTCGTAAAGCTTAAAGAGAGGCTGCTTCTCTGTTATGGGCACAAAGCAACGCACATACCTGCGGCAGCTATCAGAAACCAGCAAGGTGCAAGTAAACAGAACAACTGTAATGCCAAGAGTCAACTATTAAAAACAAATAATAACAAATTAAAACAATATTCTGCTCCATTTTCTCGCCTTCCCAAAACGCTTCCCCATTCCAAGGAAGGCGCAAGTGCATTATTTCTAAGATTAAGCGAGAGAATTTTAATTATATGCCATGGAGAAATGCAGAAGCTCATTTTCCCCTCTTAGGCCACATTATCACGAGGGCTTTATTTTAAATAAATATAACTTTCCAGTCAACGGCATTACTGAGTTCTACCAAAGCTTCAGGATTACAAGCATTAATTTTACTGGGTTTTATATTTTTAGTTTTAGAAACTAACAAGATTGAGTTCCCTCTTGAAGGAGGGTTCCAAGGTCCCTATCTTACACTTTTGCTTATACTTTGTGGATAGGAGTGGTGTATGTGCAACATACATTTGAAACATGAAACTGGAGCTCTTTTCCACTGTGGTTAGGAAAGAATTTATTCATTTTTCAGGTATTGCATTTTTTCCTTCAGCCATCTGTCAGTTTTATATTTCTCTCATATTCATCTTCACAGATACAATAAAAATGAAAGAGAACCTCTTGAAGAAGAGCTCTCTCCTCCACACCCTGCAGAATTTGTATTTTCTGACATCCTCCCTCAAGTTAGGTCCTGCACTAGGAAGAATTTGATACTCTGCCCTATCCACATTAGGGTCATGTCTCAAAGCATTTTGTCATTAGACACCGTTAATGTATAAATCTCTGAACTGAAACAGTCCTTCTGGTCCAAGAACTGAAATAGCTGTGATTACCACTTTTCATATACCTCTTTGACTACTAAGTACCCATGTTTCATTGAAAAAGCTAAACTAATTCACCCAGGTAGCCAAAGGCAATGCTTCCCCTCTCCAAGCACAGCAGACCTCACTCTTTTGACCTTACTCACCTTTTGCAAAGGAAGCTGCAGTGTTTGTGTGCTTACATAGTAATTTTTAAGCCATGTAACCTAGTGATTACTATTTCTGTCCTAGACAAAAAAAATAAAAGTTTTTATCAGCCAATTTTTTAGTGGAATTAAATCACTGCAATGTGTCTCTTAGAGTAGGCAGAGATAGATGCAGAATTTAAAGTAATTCAGGAACAAATTACATAGTCCTTAAATGAGAAAAAAAATACTAATTTTTGCTTTTACTGTCAGTGCTAACCAGTTATCTAGAGAAAATATTGTGAAACACTGTAGTTTTAAAAGCCAATGAACCACCAAAATGTTACAAGAACTTCTACACAACAGCTTTGTTTCAAGAGGGGTTCATCTAACCTCTAGGAAAGCTTTCAGCTAATGGAGATATTCCCCCTAACATCCAAGTCCTGCTCAGGGTAGGAAGTTTGCCTCTCCACACTCACCACTCTCACTGGTGCCAGGCGTACACGCCAGGTGCCCTTGATACTCTCACGAGCCTGCAAGCACATCAGGGCAGCTGGCCCCAAAGCCATGTTCCCCTGCTTTCATGCCAAAATAAATGCTTTCTCTGGCCTTTGTTGGTTTATTTCCTGGAATTATACATAGCCCTGGACAGGGCTGGAAAAACACTGTCTTAGAAAGATATTGTGGCTTTCAGTTCCAGAAGTATTTTTCTCCGAAATATGCTTCATTTCACCAGGCTTGGTATACCATAGTTTCATTGCTAACTGTAACTGTTATGCTGTGAACTTAACCACCAGCAATAAAATAAATAAGCATAATCAACCACTGTAATTCACTTTGCTCCTACTGTAGGAAAGACATTAAGTTAAATTAGACCTTACAGTTATGCCTTACCATGTACTCATTTATCACATAGGAATCCCAACATGAGGCATAAAGAAATTCAAATTTCAAAAACAAGTGTACACTGGTTAAACTGACTAAAGAGATATCTTTTGTTCAAATCTAAGCTGTTATTGCAAGTGTTTACATTAATGTATTAGGAAGGTCGGGTCAGCACTTCAAAGTTCTATACAGAGTTTTGTTTATTTAAGGGGGTGATTTTTAACTAAAATATTTCTATCATCTGCTCAACCTGCGTAAAAATTATCCTGGTGTAAAGGTGACTCCAAAAACTATCTACCTTTTCCACTTTTATCTCCTGCAGCTCATTCCTGATCCACCAACACTCAACACCACCATGTAGCCATCCACCAAAAAGAAGTGAGAGGTTAATTCAGGTTAAAAACAACCCCTTTGAGGGATATTTTTGTTTGCTTTTTTTTTTTTTTGTTAGCAGTAGTAGTAATATTTGCTGACACAACTAAAGGGAAAAATTAGGCAAAGGCATTTTCTAGAACTGTATAAACACTAAGAAATAAGGCCATTTTACCACAAAGCAAAAGGTCATGCTGAAGCATTTCTTAAAATAACCTGTTTTTCTCAGAAACAAAACAGAACCATTTCCATGGTCGGCTATTAAATTCAGGTAGAATCGGGGTTATAGCACTTAAGAGCACGTAGTTGTGGGGTAGCAGCATATAAACGACTAGAGCAGTTTCAGAAACAACTCTGTTACCCTCACAGAACAGCTTAGGTCTGAATTTACCCTTAGATCTGAATATACTTTCTGTAACCTTACACTTACAGTCAATTGTGGATATAACTTATGAGTACTGTTATTTCCAGATGAGCGTGTATCACACTGCGCCCACATATTTTTGTAACACTTATATTTGCTCACATGCAAGCCACGTAGCATTTGATGCCTTCATTTTGAGATCTCATGGGAGGGGGTGTATATGTAATAAATTTTCTACTATATTTGTAAGCCACAGATGTAGATATCTAGATACAGATATGACCACTTAGCACTAACAACATCTCAGGCAAGCAGCTTGAAATGCGTCATTTGTAATCTCAATTCCCATCAAAACCACTGAATTCACAAGAGATGCTCATTGAAGTCAGTGAAAATACTCCTAGAGACCTCAATGACTTTGAGAACATGCCAGTATGTCAACTTCACTTCTGTTTTACTCTAGAAATACATTCAACTCTCACTTTGCCATAGGCACGTTACACTGGCTGCAAACTAACGGATACAGATGAAGACATCAGAGAGTCAACCTGTGCAGTTAGCTCTGCTCCAGCAGCCTTGGTCAGCTCCTGCTCAGCACCAGGCAAACCCAGCTCTCCTGCTTCCACACCAGCAGCAATGCAGGTGTGCAGCAATGCAATGATTTATTGTCTACAAGCATATTAAGTATTTTCAGGGTTTTATCATCTTTGCACTGTATTGCCAGCATTTGCTGTAACACAAATTCTCATAGTTTTTCAATTTCTGTTCGCCTTTCCCTTTTACTGCCCTGAAAACAACCTTGCCTATTCAGTCATCTGGATATACTAAACAAGTCCTCAGAATAAAGTTGGCCTTTATGGACTTAGAGAATTTAAAACAAATATGGAAACCATAAATTCAGGAAGTGATTCAAATGCCTCCAACACCTTAGGGCAAAATACTGATAATTGGTCTACTGAGTAAAAAGCAAGTGAGGCCTCTTGCTTTTCTCCCAGGAGCATCTCCATGAAAATCAAATTTCTGAAAATAGAACTACACAATGTGTTCAACTGAAAATTGCACTTATTGGTCAAGAAAGAAAGAAAGAAAGAAAGAAAAAATATCACTTGAACTCACCTAAACCTAGGAGAGGAATAACAACCATTTGCAGAGATTCATTCCGAGGCACATCTGTTTATACTTATAGGTACACATCATTGTACCTTTATGGTTAGGCAAATCAAGGTCAGAAAAATACACCCTGACTTGGTAATTAAATTTCTGATGATCCTATTTCCTACAGGTGATCGTTCCACCATCTTGGTCTAAATCTTGAAAAAAATTGCATAATCGTAGTTCATATTCAACAGAATAATCGAGGTTGAACATCTGTTCTTTAATATTAGATGCTGATAAAGATAACACAAGATTTCAGGCCTACATTAATTAAATTACATTTTTTAATGTTTATTTTTTAGTTTTAGCAATGCACCTGACTGGGCAGCTAAAATGCACTGGAGACAGTATGAAATACAAGGTTGTAAAATAAAATATATCAAATTTATCAACTTACTTGTCTCAAATGTAAGTACATGCTGAATACAAGCTGAGAGAAAATAATGATGCTGTCCAGAAAAAGACCCAAGTTCACATTTGGAACTGCAACACTAAGATTTTATCAGCTAGGTCATTAGATGTGAAATGCTAAGGAAAGAAAATCTTGAACAGTAATCGCATTGTGCTGTATACACACATTCTCCATTAAACAATGCCCTCAGTGAGGAATAATGTCCGCTTTCTTTGCTTCCTAATGTCATTAAGACGTCAATGAAAAATCAAATACTTCAATAAATGACAAAAGGGAACCCTATAACAAAAGGTCTCAAGTCCAACTTGACTCACCTGACTTCCTTGCTTTCAAGGCAATGACAGCAGCCAGTTCTCTCTGTACCTAAAATACCAGGAAGACAGAGGATGGTTATAGTTACCAATATACAGTCAAACGGGAAAAAATGCAACACTGGTAAGATACAGGATATGAATCATATGGAGCAGTCAGGTGCATATGAAATTTTACAGATAGTTTTTAAACTACACTTATTGTTACACTTATTGTTACACTATTTTCTTTTCATCTGGGAATTCTATGACAAATATTTTTAAACTTTAATTTCATACAAGTACTGTGCATTCCTTGGGGAAAGAGCAATTCAGTAGCCTGACCTGTAGTTTATTTGCTCAGTGTGTCTCCTTCACAAGCACACACTTAACACTCCCTCCTTTTCATGTTAAATGTTTGTTTTCCCTCTGCTGAACACACTATAATGCTGGATTTATTGTCTGGCTCCAGGTTAAGGCAAATTCGCCATGCTGAGGTTCATGTATATAACTGACATTTCTATTTTTGTGCCAAAAGTGGGAAGCAACTTCTCCTAAGAAAGAGCTTGGCTGAGCATTTCAGGACCAAAATCTAACTTGAGATGAACGCACACAATTGGAGTTATCCGATTTACAGGTTATCTTGCCAGCCTGTGACAGAATAATGCTGCCATACTAGTCAACTGCCTTCCTCAACCTCCTGTCTGCATTTCTGCATTCTCTGTGCTTTCCCTATACTTTTTGTATTATCAGGCAGAGGCTCTTTAACCCTGTATCCACTTCTCTCCATAGGTCTTTTCCTATTCCTATCCCTAAAATTCTATGCTGTCCAATATTTCATATTCATGCTTTATACCTCCTCACTATCACCTTGCAGCTATGGCAAAAGGAAGTAGGAATTTTGATATCCAATTTCTGAGATACCACTTTTTGATATCCAGTTTCTGAGAGCATGTGAAATTTAAAAGAGCATCAATCATAAGACTTATAATACAGGTCAGAATAAGGCACTGGCCCAAGAAAAGTCCCTGATGTAACACAATTACAAACAACTGTCCACATCTCACCCTGTCGTCTCTGAAAAGCTTTAAAAAGTGAAACAAGAATATGTAATACTATATTGGTCTGAGCAGAGGCAGATGGGCCCTGCTGTGTCAGGAGAAGACAAAATAGCTTGGGACATCTCTGTGCCATGATAACCCCAGAGCCCGCGGACAGGCTGTCCAGCAGCCACTGCACAACACGTTCTGTCTGTGGCAGATGGAGATCCTGCCACAGGCCTCGCAAATACATTCCCATCTCTCCTTGGGTCTTGCCCTGGGAGCATTTTTGCTGTCCTTGCAAAGCACAAGGATCTTTGCTATTCCCTGACACTGCCCCACTGTGAGGGACAGGGTTTTCTGCTACCCGGAGCAGTAGAGTACGCAGGCAGTGCCACAGATTTCCTAAACGCCATCCTGTTTCCAGCACAATTGTGCAAGCTGGCAGCATTACCTTCACTTCCTTCCTTCCTGCACACCCGTTCCCATGTCTTGAGAGCTGTTAATCATGCCTAACATAATCATAAACTGCAAATACTATGGGAAAGAAGGGTCCTTTTTTGGTAAAACAATTTACAAGATTACTTGCAGGAATTACTACACCCTAGTAGTAACACATACAAGCTATTCAGAGTTAGAGTGAATTTTCAAAAAAAAAAAGAAATCCAACATGTTGTTTCTGGATGACACCACCAGTACTTTTCTTGGTTAAATTGCTCAGACTTTGTTAAACAGACCCCTCTCAAGATGCAAGCATTAAACACTAGAGGAGGTATCAATCCAAGAGGATGTCCATGCTCCCAACCTGGTCTATTCTCACAGACTACTGACGATAAGAAACAGTGCAGTCATGTCTCACCTTCATCTTTTAGTATTTAATAAATATATTCCCTCAGGATTAGTTTTACAAAACACTATAATCTGCAACAGTTGTAAACATCAAACAAATGATGACCAATCAAACAAATCAAACAGAATTGAAAAAATGCAAATCTCTCCATGTGTGTAGAGAAAACTAGACAAGATCATATTCTTAGTAACTGGAAAAAAAAAGCATTTGTAGAATTCTGGGATTATATTTACAGGATCAATTTTGCTGCTAGACTGCTTTAAGCCTGAAAGAGAGTGCTAATGGTCACAGGTCACAATAAAGTTGTTTTTCTGTTTTTTGTTTGCGTTATGTAAAATACCTCATTTTCTGTTGTGTGCCTGGAATGTAGATGGTATACTATTTAATCAGAGTTAAACTTCTAAATTAAAAAAGCGAGAGAAAGATTTTCTTTGGTCTTAGTATTAAGCAAATTTTCCTTCATCAAAGGGTTTCACCCTCTCTGTCTGAGCTTCTCTCATAGGATTCAATCAAATCACAAAGAACTGATACTGCTGAACATCCTCCTGGATTTGCCTGGTGCCCCTAGATTTCATAATCTATATGCTTTTGCCTATTTTAGCATAAATGCACTTGACATCTCTGCTGTATGGGCAATTCCTATGCACCATTACACCGATGGAAATCTGTGTACAGCATTCATCCCTCACTGCACCCATGCTACACATTATCATGCTTCTTCCTAATAGGATTTCAGTTACTGCCTGTTTGACAAAATCGATGGTTGCACATCACATTGCAGATAATAATCTGAACTCAAAGTAAAATATACATTCAAAGAGCTATGCCTAACATAATAAATTGAGATAATAGATATTAAAAAAAAATCAGTTAACACATTTAATTTGCCGCTACAAAGCAAATACTATGCAAGTAGTATCCCATTTTTGGTAACAATGCAAACGTCAAAACTGATGTAGTTTAAAAGCCAGCTTACCATATTGAATTTACAGAAAAAATACGACAGTCTAAAAGAGACTGAGTACGTTAGTATGCTACCACAACTTACTCAGTTTTCTTATTGCAGTATGAAACAGCAAAAGTATGTATATATAGTGCTGTTCAGCGCTGTGCTTAACTAAAAATAAATGGCATATTTACATGGAGATTCTTCCCAACTTCAAAGGATAGAGGTGGAGATTTTCCCAAAAATGTTTCACTACAATTAAAAGGCATAAAAATGTGAAAACCGGGGAACTGGGGTTCTGTTTCCACAGAATCATATGATAATTCAGGTGGGAAGAGACCTCAGGATGTTTCTAACCAATCTCCTGCTCAAAGCAGGGGCAGCTATGAAAGCAGATTAGGTTGCTTTGGGCTTTCTCCAATCTGGTCTTGAAAACCTCCCAAAATGAAGACTGGACACAACATCCCTGGACAGCCTGTTCCGCTGCTACCATGTCCTCACCTTGAGAAACCTTCTCCTAATATCCAATCTGGGTTACAGAGCACTGGAACAGGCTGCCCAGAGAGGTTGTGGAATCTCCTTCTCTGGAGATCTTCAAAACCCGCTTGGACGCAGTCCTGTGACACGTGCTCTAGGTGACCCTGCGTGTGCAAGCGGGTTGGACTAGATGATCTCTAGAGGTCCCTTCCAACCTTAAGCATTCTATGATTCTATGATTCTCCCCTATTCCACCTTATCCCTGCTGCCTGCCATCCCCTGCCTTGCACAGATGGCTCCAGCTCCTCAGTTTATCGATTTATTTCTTATACCAGAAGCCCAAAACTGGGTGTCAGATTCTAGATGGTGTCTAATAAGTTTCATGTAAAGGGTAAAAATCCCTTCCATCATTTTACTAGCTATGATTCTGTTAATACAACCCTGTTAACATCGCCTGGTTAATACAATGCTGTTGGCTTTCTTTGCTGTGATGGCACAGTACTGGCTCATATCTTGCTCAGCTTGTGTTCACCAGGACCCCCAGATCCTTTTCTGCAGAGTTGCTCCCCAGTCAGGGAGGCTCCAGCCTGGACCATGCCAGTACATCCCAGTCAGCACTTTGTCCTTGCTAAATTTCATGTGGTTCCCATTGGTCCTTTCCCTCAGCCCTTTTGGGTTATTCTATCCCCCAGAATATGGACTGCACTCCTCAACTTGCTCTCACCTGGAAACATGAGAAGCAAGCACCATAGTCGCCTCCTCCAGGATACTGAAAAGTCAAGAAGTTTTTCCTCAAATTCAGGCAGAACTTCCTGTGCTTTGGTTTGTGGATGTTGTCCTTTGTCCTATTGCTGGCTACCACTAAAAAGAGTCTGGCCACATCCTCCGTAAGGTAGGATAAGATCATCTCTCAGCTTTCTCTTCTTTAGGTTGACTAGGCCCAACTCTCTCAACCTCTCATAGCAGAGATGCTCCGGTCCCCTCCCTAATCATCACTGGACTCTCTCCAGCAGCTCCATGTCCTCTTGTAGTGGGAAGCCCAGAACTGCAAAAAATATTCCAGATGTGCCCTCACCAGGGCTGATCACCACCCTCAAACTACAGGTAACACTCCTTCTAATGCAGACCCGGAGACCAGTGGCCTTCTTGGCCACAAGGGCACATTGCTGGCTCATTCAATACAAGAATATTACAGGAGGTGGTATAGAAAACCTCGCTAAAGCAAAATAACATCTACTGATCTCCTGTGGTCCATGAATCCAGTCATTTTATTGTAGAAGGCATAGATGTGCATCTAGTAGGAAACACATATCAATCTCCACTTTTTTTCCACTCTCTCTTTTTTTTTTGGCCTGTAGTAGTCCTTTATGAAAGAATATTCTAGATTTTAATGTGCCAAACATGACTGGAAATTTATGGACAAAGTGGCAGGCCTTACAGAATCTCAAAGCAAAAATCCTGTTACAGGAAGCTCTAAACAGCAGAATTCAGAGTGAAAAGAAAAAAAAAAGCACATTTAATTCATATTTTTATATGTTAATGACAGTTTTATGTATTCCAAACAATGGTAGTACTGGGTGACTTCCCAAAGGATTTGGAAACTGTATTTCCCAGATATACTGCATAAACATCACGATATTCTATTCCCTCACAAGGCAAGAGAAGAGTTTTGCAGTGTAAACTCATAGCCATTCCACAGAGCTCTGGTTTTAGCAGACAGTACAACAAGATATGGGCTATGAAGCTGCTTTTTGAAATGCTCTGGAGCCTCGGAATATTTCCTTAAACCCAGAAGTGATCGTTACATTTTCTTGAAAATTCATGACTAAAAAGATTATCCAATGCAAAATGCATTTCAAATGGCACTTCACACTGCTTGCATGTCAGTTCCTTTACAAAATTAAGTTTGGCAGTGTTGTCAGTGCCTCGCTGTACTGGAGGATATAAGCAAAGGATTCGATAGGCTACATTCAGTTATTCTGACAGATTCTGCTTCTTCCATCATAGAACAGAGTGTAGATAAAAAGTGAGACCCTCAGAAAGTTAATTTCTCATCTTTTTGAAGAACAGAGCCTGTTGCAAGATACATATTCTATACATTATTTACAAAATAAGATGACGAGAAAAGAAAAACTGAAGTTGTTTCCTATTGCCCTACTAACTTGGCATCATTCATAGCAACCATTGCTATTTTTTCCATCACTGTTGTTTAAAACCAAGCGCACACCTCTCCAACTAATTTGTTCTAGACTGGCTGAATCATTAAGAAAATCACAAATTGTGCAGGGAATGTGAAAAGTGCAACTGTACAAAAGAAGCACCACTTGAGAATGAGCAAATATAGAGAATAAGTAATAAGAGAAAGGCTTAGACAGAAAATCAGCAAAGAAACAAAAACACACACACACACACACACACAAAATGCACAATGCAGAGGGAGGAATTTACCCAACTTGCACAAATGCATATGTCGGTGCTAACCACTCTATATTTTCTTTACAGCAAGGGAATGCCTTACCAATGGAGCCTAAGTAACCTTTCAGAAAATAATGGATATGTTGATTAAGAAGGGAGATTTAAATAGCTTAAAATATACATGTTTCATATTCTAGTAATTATTACCTATTATGCCTTAAAATTACTGAGCACAGTTTGTTCCAGAAAACAAGCAGAGGCTGTTAGCAAAATAACAGAAACTTATTGTGCTACATAGATAGATAGCAGGAAAGCATGTTTTCTGATTATATTTCAGCTTTTCTTAGAGGGAGAAGTTCATTTACAGGTGTTAATATTTGAAGGACTCTGGACTAGGGGAGTTTTTTGTCTGTAGGGTTTTTTGTCCTGTAGGGTTAGACTAGAAAATCATTAATGTAGACTAGAAAAAAAATGTAGACTAGAAAATCATAACAGAGAGCTTGAATGTGTCTCTTTGGGAACAAAGACCAATTACAATTCTGTGGACAAACAGAAAACCCAGGAGCAAAGATCACTTGTCTTGACTTGGCCATGACCAAGAGAGGCTGTGGAGTCTCCTTCTCTGGAGATCTTCAAAACCCGCTTGGACGCAGTCCTGTGCCACGTGCTCTAGGTGACCCTGCGTGTGCAGGGGGTTTGGACTAGATGACCTCTAGAGGTCCCTTCCAACCCTAAGCATTCTATGATTCTATGATTCTGTGACAATGGATGGCTCTCAGACCATCTGGAAATGCAATGGACTATTTTTTTTTCTTTACAGCTGTAAAATGGCTCAATTTAAAAAAAAAATCCATGTCCCCTGCTGCTGGAATCACTAATGACACATTTCAAATGTTTGACCCTGCAAGACAGATGTGAAGCTCTGTGAACTCTGTGACAATTACTCATGTGCTTAGGGATAAGCATTTTACTCAAAGGTACGTAGCAAAAGCTAGGTTCAGTTCTTAAGGTCAATTTGTTGTCCTACCTTTTTCTTAACTTCTAGTTTTGAGGAAGGAAACTTTATAGGCAACTATGTAATACTTTAGCATTATCAAGCTGGTAGGTTTGTATTTTATGTTTTTGTACTTCTTCTCAATACATTTTAAAATGAAGCAAGTCTAGGTTTCGAGTTCTCCCTTCTTTTGTTTTCAGTGTCAGAAAAAAAGTAGGGGAAAAAAAAGGAATGAATACAGGGAAAGCAGAAAATAAAAAATAATTTTAAAACACAAAGTTTTATAACCTCATACATTTTAAATTATTTTTGCATAAGATTCTGGACATATAAAAACACTATTTTTCCAAAGCCACAAAATAAAAATGGCTGACAGAATTTAACATAAATTCATTTTTCCTCTCAGTTTTCAGCAAGCTCCAAAGGGTACTTTATTCATTTTACTTAAATAGCTCTTACCTTCATGCCTTTTTCATGACCATTTCTTCACCCTGCTTGATTAATCTTTACCTCACGTACCCAGAACAGAACTAGAACTGAATCCATGTGCTAGTGAGGATAGTGCATCACCCTCTTCCATGAGGGTGGTGTTCACAGATGCACAGGATAGCTGGGCTTGGCAGAGACTTGTGGAGATCACTCAGGCCAATCCCACTGCCTAAAGCACAGTTCCACAGAACAGGTACCTGTGTTCAGATGAGTTTTGAATATCTCCAGGGATGGTGACTCCACAAACCCTCTGGGAAACCTCAAGGTCACACTGCTGGCTCATATTACCCACCAAAAGACCCAAGGAGGGTCTTCTCTGCTAAGCTGCTCACCAGCTGCCTGGCCCCAGTGTGTGTTGATGTTTGGGGTTATTCTTCCCCAGGGGCAGGACTTTTCATTGCCTTTCAGCAAACTCCTCCTTTGCCCTTCTTGCCCATCTAACCAGCCTGTTGAAATCCCTCTGAATAACAGCACAACTCTGGTGTATCACCCACTTCTCCCAGTTTTGTAGCACCTGCAGGCTTGCAGGGTAAACACTTCATCCCATCCTCCAGGTCATTAGATCATGTTAAACCTAGTCAGTCCAGCTTAACTTTCACTAGTCCTATCCAATTCTTAGAACAAGATAAACAAGATACCCCAAAATCCAGCACAGACAGGATAAGCTGTCATTGATTTCAATGTAGTTTATTGAAGCAATACATAGGAGGGAAGCCAGATACCCAGGTTTACCAGGTGCAACTCCTTAGAAGCTAACAACACCCTAAGCCAAGGCTACTGAGGCTCTTCCTCTCCCTTTGCCCGCTACCCAACCTTATGCTTACACTGATGTTCGCTTGACTGAATGAACATGAGCTAGCAAAAAAAGTCACTGTGATCACCCAAATTGGTATTCCCTGGGTCAGGAATAGCATGGATTACAAATTATTTATTTAAATAATTGTAAAACCACACACTAAGACACCAGTAAAGCTTCCTCTTTTCAGAGGAAAGAAAAAAAGAAAAAAGAAAAAGTAGTTTGCATTACAAACATCTGCTCCACTGAGACCTAGCCCTTATTTGATAGGATACAAAACACAGTAATATTTCAAATAGGATCAGTACCAACTTTGATGCATTGACCTTACCGCAGAAGTGAGGCGAGCGAGAATTTCAGCATTGGTTTCTGCTCTATCTTCTATTTTTTGATCAGGCCTTAAAAATAAAAAAAAATAAAAACATTATTTCTGTCATTCTCTTCCAACATCTTTTGATTCCTAGAAAGCAAAGAAGCATATGGCCAAAGGCACTAAAGCAAAAGGATTTTTGAGATTCTGATCAAAAAGATAACTGCAGCATGACAGTAATTAATTGTGTCAGTAACAATAGAGTACACCCCTTGTCCCTTGCTGTCAAGACCTCTTTTGATTGGATTGATGTAAAACAGTGATGACAATTCTTCCATTCTAAAATATGCAGAACTGAGGAATGCAGGACCTTCTTAACTCCGAATTGCATATTAGAATGTACGTTTTGCTCTGCTAAAAATACATCTGTCAACAGAGCATAGAGTTTTCCATCTGCCGACTACTCAGTTTTGATGAAGTGTGGTGCAACACCTTCTATAGACTGCCTGCTCATCTATATAAAAGCAAACATCATGAAAATCATTATGGGACCTGTGAATCTTGATATTTAAAGGAAAATATGAAAATGAAATGAATACATGGAACAAGCCATAAACTAGCAAACTAAGTACAAAGTTAAACTTACAGGTTAAACTTACACCAGCTTACAGGACAGCGATTCTCTGTGCCTTTTGCAAAAATAGGGAAGTGTAGGAAGAACCTTTCTAGCAACTGTCACAGAACCCCGACCCACATGGAGAAAAGAAAAGGAAAAAATAAACAATCAAAACACCCCACAAAAATAGCAACAAAAGTTGCTGCAGAAAGCATGGAGTAAAACTGTAATTGTCTTTTAAAACAGTCTAATTCCCATCACCAAAACATTGAAAGAGTTACACAGTCTAATTCCCATCACCAAAACATTAAATCCTTTGAAAGAGTTATTGATAATAGGAAGAAAGATACAAGTATGATAGGATTATATAAATAGGAAGAAGAAAAAAGTCCTGAGATCTTTCCTTTTCTTTCTCTTCAAGAAGTGTGGCGTGCCAGCAAGCTGAGCCGATATGCAAAACTGCAGCTGTTGTGATAAACATAAATCCCAGGTATTAGCAGAAGCTTCTATCTTTGACTAAATTATTTAATTGCTTATAAGCTTTGATGTGTTTAGAGAGACAGCACACAACACGTCTGGAATATGCAGCTGGTATACTGTGGTTCTTACATGCCATGTCCAAAAATTTCTTCCTCTAATTAAAAAATTAAGGTCAGAAAGCATAAGACGACACATGCCTTCACTGTAGGGTAAGCATATTCAGACCAAAATGGTAACCTGGATTTTAAATCATAATTATTTTCATGGCTGACTTTTCTATTCAAAGAAAAATGTGATTTAACATTTTAAGTGCTATAAACAGTCAAAAGAACTAAATGAACACTGCTTCATTTGCAAAGACCGATTGATTCAGTTTCTTCCTTACAATTTGAAACACGATTAAAATGGCTGACCTCTTTAGATGCCTATGTTCTCACACATCTGATCTGTTCTGATCTCCCATGATTTCTCAGTATCAGGATAATGTGTATTTTTATTTTTACTGGAGGCCAAAAAATAGCAGTTGAGCAGACATAGCTACAGATACAATCTACAATACCAGAACAGCATACGGCACAGCTATTTCCATCCCAGATTTTTATCTCTTTGTACTCCCAATCTTCCTATGCATATAAGCATCAAACACTTAAGAAAATATTAATGAAAAAGTGATTTCAGGCATCAAGCCAACATCAGAGACCAAGAGGATGTTGGAACACTGAAGTTAACAGAAAACTAGTAGGAAAAATAAGGTAGAACAGATATCAAGGAGCAGAACCAGGACAGGTACCACCTTATATCTTTCCAAAGGAGCCAGCCAAGACCCAGCAGGGCTGGTACTCAACAGCAGATCCAAAACGCAGGCCAGGTCTAACTGCCACAAAGCCAGCGATCGCTGTGCTCTGCAGCATGCTGAGCAGGACAAGATGCAGTGGCCTGTCAGACCTGCCTGCAGCCGGGTGGCACGCGCTCCACCACAGACCTCCGAAGCCCCCGCGCTGCCTCCCCAGCAGCTGCCCCAGGGGCCACCGGCTGCACGGGCTCCACACGGGAGCCCAGGTGCCAAGGCAGCACCGCAGCCCGAGTGAAAGACCCAAGAGTATCTCCGAGATGTCTGCTTCCAGCAAAAGCTTTCCAGGCAGTCCCAAAGGCACTAACTATATGAACACTCCTGGATGTTCACATTAAACACAATTCACTCTTAAAAGGGGTTGGTTTTTAGATGTCAAGGAAACAATTATTTCGGGGCAGAAGACGCAGAATACAGTGTAACACTTCTGAAAAGAAAACAATGAGAAATATTAGCAAAAGGAAAATAATCCTTGTTCCCTGTTAACATGTTTTCCAATGACTAAACAAATATTGTGAGACACAGTCCAGCAGGCTGAGGCACTCACTGCATTTTACTTGCATCCACTGGGTCTAGCGCTCGTCCTGGGAGTTAGGTGTTATTATAAACACCCCCATTTTGCAGAGCAGGAAATAGAAGCACATAAAGATTAAAAGTCCGATACGATGCCATTGCCATCTCTGGAAAAAGAATTCAAAATGCATTGGATGAGAGCCTGAGCGACTGCCCAAGCTTGTAAGGAAGTTCAGAGCTCTAAGCACAGATCTTTTGTTCCCAGGCTCACGCAATATTCACTTCTTTTATATCCAAGCAGAATTGGGCTGTGATTAACAGAGAGCGTTTTATGATCCCAAAAGGCTACTGTATCAATTCCACATCCTTCAACCAGCACCATTTTCAGCCTGTGGATGAGTGCACCAACACTAACCTCCAGTTTAGCATGAGCTGGGAAAGCCCCCAGAGTCCCGCCTTGCTTTTCATGGTAGATTTCCACCCAAAAAAGGAAAGGCTGTGTTCAGTGCAAGGTTGAAGCCCAGAATAGGGAACATTTCTTCAGGAATTGCAAGCAACTCTCTGGCCTTAGAACACCATTTTAAATATAAAACTTACTGTAGTATTATTTGGATTCCCTTCACGCTAGCTTTTATATAAATATATTCAGTGAAACAAAATATGGGGTTGCTGGTATTGCTGGAAATGGGTTTTCCAATAGCTTCTGAGAAGATATTTATAGAGAAAATGTTATACACACACTCCAAATGCCAGGATTTGATCTTTACTATAGTGTTTCTGCTGAGAATTTTTAATGCTTGGGTTGATTCCAGAAGCACCAAGATCAAGATAGGTCAGAAGCCACTGCCAAGAAACAAACAAGCACAAATCTGTTAAAAATACGTACGTCGAGCCAAGACACTGCCACACGTATTTAATGGCAAGGGGACCTGCTCATTTCTAGAAGACCTGCTGAAGGGAAGTCCCCAAAGCAGCTACAAGCCTCCTGTCTGCAGATCCATCCCAGACATCACGGATACACCCAGGAGGCTGCCCATGTGCAAGACCTTCCTCTAGCTGCGCAGGAGGCAGAGCCGGTCTGGTAGGATGCGCTTGGGATGTCCGGCTTGGCCTGCTGGGGCACAAGCAGGCCGCTTCCTCGGATTTTATCAAAGCAGGGAATCTCATGAATAAAGAAAGTAAGAACCGTTCTGTCCATATGCACATTCGTGTGAATAAGAATACACAGGCTACAAGAAAAACTGAAAGATGTGAAAATGAATAAAAAAGTATTAGAGCATAAAGAAAAACAGTTTATATCTTTATTTGAGAAAAAGCAAACATTCATTCCAAGACAGAGCTTTTTGGAATTGCCTTTCTCTGCCTCATGAAAGAGAATATATGGGTTTATTTAACTTGGTCAATAACTTCAGCAATCACCTCATCACATCTACTTCCTATTCAGAATGCATTTTAGCAGTTTATTATTATTTGCATCGAGCATAGAGAATTTTGAAACTGAAAATACCTCTTTTCCTTTAAGATCACACTCCCTAGAGGCTGCAGATTTATTTAAAATTATATTCCTTCAACATATACGAAAAGAAAAAAGCACCCTCACAATCTGACACATAATGCCTCCAGAAAATAATTCTTCAGTGACAATGTTCCCAAAAGAAATCCAACTTCAACCAAAATTTGAATAATGCAGGCAGGAAGGAGCTAGAAATGTACATTAATGAATAATTGTTCAATTCATACAATGGGGAAAATCCTGCACTAGAAATGACAGTTGTACTGAAATAATAAAACAGCAAAGCACACTACAAAATAGTGCCACTCTCTGACCAAGGTCAAGACACCTTTTTAACCCAAACCTGAAACATCAAGTTGACCAAGAGAATCATCACTCCAGAACTGGCAATTTCTGTTTGCTGATGGTCCTCAGCAACACAAGAAATTATGAAGTTTCTGCCCCGAGTCATGCAGGGAAATTACCGAAAAATTCTCAATGAGTACCTCTAAAAATCAGATTGAATGTCGGAATTTAAAAACTGGAAACAGCTTACAGGGAATTTGGCTCTGCACTCACTTAAAATATGCCCTTTAGGCATTTACTTGTCAGAATGTGTTTTTAGAATCTAAGCAGTAGAAAGGAAAGCACTTATAGGTTTGTCTTTGACATGAAAGAGGATAAATCCTATTACTGCAAGAATAACTCTCTACAATATAAATAAGAGATTTGAGGCTTTATCATGCTAGGAACAACAGATTTCACACTATCTTTTCTATACTGCCAGCCCATGAAGATTTTCCAGGGCATGAGGGGTCACTAGCCTTCAGACTTCTCACTGACACCTTTTCTCTGTACTTTGGCTTCCCACTGTGGTACAAATAGCTATGGTTTCTTTCTAGCTGCTAAACAGACCAAGCTTAGAGCACAGCTGGATCAGCGCAGAGCGGATGTTAACATCCAACAGTCAGGTGGCAGAGGAGGCACACAGGAAGGGAAACTCTTAAATAGCATAGTCTGCAAAAAGAATAATAATTTGAAACTACAGATCTCTGAAAAACATGCAGTGACAAACAAAATCAGGTGACAAAAGCTGCAAAATTCCTAGCAGCCTTCTATATCCACTTGAGAGCTGGTCCTGACCCAGGACACAGGCATCTGATCTGCTAGTCAATCAGCTCCACAGCGTGCATAGAGCCAAATTCATGTCAAACCTTCAAATGCAAGAAACAAAAAAATGTGAAGCAATTTGCTCGGGTAATACAGCAAGCTAGAGTCAGAGCTTGTGTAAGAGCCACGAAACTCCAAGAGACTCAACTGAAGTGCCACGGTCCATCTAGTGACACTGACGTTCCCAAGTGCTAATTGCAAGTGCTAATGCAGATCATAGAAGAGTTCATCTCTACAAAGCTTGCCAATGCTGGAAAGAAAACAGTCTCATTTGTACAGTGGCTCAGGGGAGAACAATGTCATTATCGGCCAATGACTTACTTTTAGTCAGCAGAAATTGAAGAGAGGTGTATGTACATACTTACAGATTGCACATGTCAATTCTGTGAGGAGATAATGGCAGTAGTTGAAGTAGGAGCTTTACACCCTTCTTCCATCCTTCATCTCTCTCAAATTCACAGAATAGGTAGGTACATTCATCTGCTGAGAACTGGTAGAAAGCATGGGTATCTTGAAAATACAGTTGTCTGTCCACTGTTTGAAATAAATATTAGACATCTGTTATCCCTTTAGCAAATAGAAGTTCTTTGTCTCACTGCATTCCATATGGCACCTGACCCGAACCCTGCATTGCAACCCCATACAGAGCAAAAGGAGCCCAAACAGCCAGGAGCAACCCTGTCCTCTAGTATTAACTCCAAACAGTTCAAGCCAAAAATCTCAGTTTGAAGATCTCCAGCCTTCTGAGACTCAAGCATTAAAACTATCAATTTGATCAATAGAAGCGTTTAGAACTAGGGGACATGCCTGTAAGATAAAGGACTTGTCAGATTTCTGAGCTTCAGTTTTCATTAGCATCTAATCCATCCCAGGCTAGGATGCACAAAGGTCAATAATAAGCAATACTTTTAAGTTGCTCAATGTCTCCTCAGGTAAGTGGAAGTCTTCCAAAACACCTCACCTTTTTGCAAGGAGAAAAGGTAAATGCCTACCTTAGGGCTGGATATGCACTGACTTAAACTACCAAAGTGGTCCCAGCTACAACAGAACTCCAGAGATTGCTTAGCAGTGCAATGACCATCAACCACACAGTCTGGACCAAGTCCCAGAATTTTAGGAGGAAAGAGGGGACAGATGGAAAGGATCCATCATCACAACATTCTCGAGGAGCTGAATCCCCTTCTCAGACCATTGTATTCTAAAATTATGAAAATTAGGAAAGATCACTAATTCCTAGAGAAGTAATTTGGTGAATCCAGGAGCTGCAATGGAATCCACTGTCTTGCGGAAAACCTAAAAGAGCTCAAGGGGAAAGAAGGCTGGAATAGACACACAGAGTCTGCAACTCGGCAACAGTCAATTACATTTGCAGAGGTAAAAAGAAGGAAATCAATCAATCAAAAAAAAAAGATCTTGATGTTTATGAAATGAAAGGTCACAGAGGTAACCCTGCAGAATAGATACTAAAATAAACTATTCCCTAACAAAAAATGAAACAATCAGCACATTTTTTTTTCTTCCCATTTTTCATTTTCCATCAAAAATGTAACTCTCAAATATTCGGGAAGAATCTGCCAACTTTTCTTATGCTAGAAGTACCACCAGCACTGACCTGACAGCACAATTCCCATATCCAGCAGAAGCTGCCACACACCCACGGCTGTCGATCGGCACTTAACAAAAGGGCATTGCTCCAGAAGCCAGTCGACCAGCTCCGACCCAATGCAGCTTCTCCTGAAAACACGCAAAATCAGTAACGTTACCATGCAATTTAATGATATTATTAGTTATTATAAGTCACCCAGGGGAATCCTCCGTTCACCAAAGCAAACTCCATTTTTTTGCAATTTGATCATTTCAAGGAAGAAAGTGTTCTGGAAGATCTCAGTCGGATAACCCTAGTTACAAAGGACTTCAGTGTTATACTCCTTTACATACCTAATTTGCATGGCATATTTGACAGTATAGATTTTTCTTTATCAATATGTGCTCCATGCAGTCATCCAAAGATGTTTATGACTAAATAAAATCCAACTTTTTGGATTTCATTTACTTTCTACAGGCAGTACAGCTACACAATACAAATGCAATACCTTGAATATTTCTCTAGGATGTACTTCATCTGGCACATTATTGATAAATCTCTCTTTAATTCATCAAATCAGAATTTGGGCTTGTTCTTATATATGGATATGAATGAATGGTGCCATAATAGACCCTTGTCCACTTGGCATAATTGAAAATTGGGGGAAATATATATCCTGCAATGTAACAAAAAATGGGTAAATTTCATTACAAAACATTCTGCAAGTTATGTGCAAAGGCACTATGTTTTAACAAAATTCATTTTAACAAAAGAATAGACAAACAGAACTGTATATGAAATCATAAGCAAATAAATTAATGGACATACAATCAGGCCACTGCTGCTTTCTGACAGCTGATAGAATAACATAGGAAATAATATTAAATACATGAGACTTTCAGAAAAACAATTTAGAAAATATTTTAGATGCTTAGGAAACACAGATAACCCCCTACCCTGTGCATTTACTGTGCTGTCAAATCAGAGCCGAAACAAATGTAAACAAAAACATATCCAGTTGATTAAAGGGAACGATGCTGGGGTTACCTGCATATTCCAGTAAGGCATACCCTGTCCTTAATCAGGTCGGAAGCTTGTAGTGTAAAAATATTCCTGAGAGCTCTCCCAGCACAGGAAGAGCTTTCTCCGTATATCTAAATGAAAACAGAAATCGTAAACTGTGACAAACAGGGATTATTTATTCCCAAAGTAGTAAATGACCTTGCCCTGTACACTCTCCCATTCTCACTCCCTCCGGGCAACGCTTCCTCCCCTGCTGAGCAATAAGCACTCAGTGCACCCCGATGTCTGACATACCCCGTCTTATCACTGCAAAACCAGAAATACAACAAAAAGCAAACATTATTCTATATGTATCTTGGTTTAACCATTTAAAACAAGCCTAAAACATCCTGAGCTGCTACTTCATCATTTTTTCTTGTTCTTTAGAAACCATGGAGCTTTTCTGACAGCTGGAGGTCAGCCCATCCACACCCTGCTGCAAGGATGTTGTCTTTCCGAGTGGACACATCTTTGAGTTTCCTCAGACCTGATTCATACCTTGAACCTTAATGCTGAAAATGACTCCTTCTCCCATCTTCCATTTACATATGTTCTACCTGGACTCTATATATTACTATTATTAGTAAGGATACTGAGAAAATTAACTTAAATTTCTGTAATGATGTCCCAACCTATGATGGTACCAACAAACGTAGCAGTAATAAAAATAACTTCAAGAAAAAAAAAGCTTTCCTTTCACCTTTTCTGGTTCCTATGACTTGGAATCTTTCAAGGAACATGAAATAAACCTAAGACACTAAAGTCTTGAGAAATGCAAAAACAGAGCTCTCAAACTCCACAAAATCACAAAACTATGCAAAACTGTTTAAATGGCTCTGAAGTAAGTGTGCATGAAGATTTAATACAATTCAGTTTATTTAACTATATAATAGAAATAAGCAGGTTTTTAACACACAAAAACTATAATGTTAATTGGATTTAATTGTAGGCCACATTCAGAAATGTCTTCAATCTGTGATTAAGGAATTGAACCGAAATAAAAAGATTCCTACTATATTGTTTTATAAAATTGAATTAAAGTTTGACAAGTACCTTGTTTGAAGGTGTTTCCAAATATGGATTTGAAATTCTTCTGGACAGGGTCTGTAAGAGAGGTTGGAACACTCTTAGTTCTGCTCTTTATGCTTTTAAACAACAACAACAAAAGCTGCAGCAATGTAGGACTCCTAGATATCAGAATCTGGATAAAAATCATTTTTCAAATGATCCAAGTAGTATAACCAAAGTCTTCAAATCAGATTTTTATCACATCGGGAAAAACGATATTTTATCAAACTTGGTCTTATATTATTTCCTTGTATTAAGGAATTTTCTGGACCTAGAAAAGATTATGAGTATTAAGGTGGCGATAAACAACACAGAATTAACTGTCTGGTTCAGTAAGGACCAGAAACAACAGTGGATAATTTCAAGAGAAACCTAAAAACTTTAGGTGAAAAGACAGTATCCAGATGAGCTCAGCATCAAAAGCAGCCTGTCTTAGGGGTGGAGGGAAATATAATTACACAACAAACTCTATTAGTTCTGTAAAGCCACCTCAGTGTCACAGAATACTTCCCAAGGAAGATCACTCTTACCAAAGAAAGAAAGCAAGAAGGCAAGAAAGAAAGCAAGAAAGCAAGGAAGCAGGAAAGCAAGAAAGCAAGGAAGCAAGAAAGCAAGGAAGCAGGAAAGCAGGAAAGCAAGAAAGCAGAGAAAGCAGAGAAAGCAGAGAAAGCAGAGAAAGAAACCAGGTATTAGAATAAATTAGCAATAACATGCTAAGTGAGTTACAGGGAGGTAATATTGCTTTAATGAAGATCAGCTTTATCTCTGGCACACCACATGTTGCAATAGTCACAGCATCTCACATATGGTACTCCAAAGTTGGATTGGGTTCACACAATAATAATAATAATGATATGAACAACAAAGGATTTGCACGAGGATGAGGAGAGGTAGAGAAGACTTTGACTATTTGCCTTAAAAAGGAAACAGTTCAAGGGATGCAATGCAAGTATGTAAAATAATGAGTGGCACAGAGGAAAGACAGGATTTCTGTTCTCTATTTCATATAGCAGGAGAATAAGATACCAGTCAATGAAGTTAAAGAAATTCCATGTTTGAAGAGATGGAAAGGAGAATGACAGAACTCTTCACTGCAGGGAAATTTAAATGCCAAAACCTTACTGGTGTTCAATAAGTATTGTGGTTTTCATTATAAAATTATCAATGAACAAGAACTCTGAAAGTCAAACAGAGATAGGATAAACCCAATACAAGAGTCCGACTGTTTCATATTTCCTTATTACGAATTTCGGTATCTTGTCCGTGTCAAAAGATAAGATATCGTCTATTCTCATGCATATTGACAAATTCTAGCTTACTACAAGTCATGCAACACACAAACAAATACCTCCTAAAAGAAGTCTGGAATTGAAATAAAAGAAAAACGTTCAGGTGCAATGGCAGAACAACAGGGAGACTGTGAGGTGCTTGTTCACATGAACCCTCCTTAAAGGCAACATAATTAATTCCTTGCTTTGAGAAGGATCCGACTCACACATTGCATGTTGTCATCATATATATATATATAAAGTCCTTTGTACAGTGTAAGAATTATAGAATCCATACTTCAGCAACACCACCTGCTCCCCCCACCTCCACCCCATACACTTGTTCTTGTATTTTTAGGAACAAAAGGGAAACAGCAACGACGCATGGGAGTGTTCATCACTGTTTTCACTTCTGTGCTCGTTACAAGTGTTAGTGCAGTCCCACCTGTAACTGTGCCCCAGGATGGGAATACCACAATGCAAAAGCTTCACTCCCTTCACTCTTAGCCAACAAACATGGCCCAGGAAGATGATGTTTCTTCAGCTCCCACCTCATCTAGCAGGCACGTCACTCACACCTCAGTCTGCAGAAGCTTTTCGTTGTGACATTGCCCTTAGTTTGCTTCCAAGCCTTTTATTCAACAAGCCTCCCTTACTGCCTCAGCTCAGCTCCAGTTTGTCAGCAGATTTCCCCCCTCCCCACTCAATTCCTGGGCTGGTGTAACACTGTTGCCACCAGCAAGCACATTCCAGGGACGCTAGAGTCAACTGCAAGCCCTTGGCCCAGCCACAGCCCCACTTTGGAGGAAACACCTCGAGCAGGGGAAGCAGGGCTGCCAAGAGCGGTGAGGGCAGGGGACACCAGCCCCACTGCCGTCCTGCCCCACACCTCCCTGCTCCTCCCCGGAGCCAGCGAAAACGCATGGAATTGCTGGAGGGGAAGGACAGGAAGGTGGAGTGGAGGAAGAAAGGTGTCTGTGCCACGTACAGCCTCCCAGGCACCGCCATCCTCACACAGGATTTCATTGCAATATTTAGAATTACTAGAAATGCAGAATAAAAGAATAAGAGGGTTAGAATAAAATGACCAGCAGGTAATTGAAAACAACTAGATAGAAATCTTCTTGACAGTCCCTAAAACCAGCTTATGGAATTACTAGCCAGAGAGTCCAATACTTTCGCTAGATTTTTAGAAGTGACAGCTAGTTTATGACTAACGCTTAGTGAGCCAGATCTGTACTTGGGTTTCAATTAGTATTGCTTCAACTGAACAATTTTTTTTTAATCAAGTCGAGCCAGTATTTTCAGCTAAGCATGCAAAGATAAGAATGGTAATATTTTAATGTAGGACTGCGATCTGATTTTTGAAAGGCTTGGAAATAAATTCCCATACTATACAACACAACAAGCCAAGTGCACTAATGAGGATATCTTGGTCTTCATCTGAAATATCAAGCATTACGTTCCTGTGAGATGTTACGTTCTTTACTCTTCAGAGTACTGAACTGGCTCCACTATGGCTCTTCCCTCTGCATTTATTACCAACTAGTTAATGTCCTAATCAACAGATAATGAAATTATAGAGCATGTTTTTATTCACACTTTTTTGAGATGTATTTGAATTTTCTCCTAGTTTTTAGATAGTATTTCAGTCTGCTCCTATCTCTACTTAGGATGACTTTGCTCCTGAGTTGCCTGTGCTTTGCCTACCCCAAAAAACATTCCAACAACTGCTACTATTCCTGCTTTTGCCAGCATTGCAAGCACAGGAGCATCAGCAAAGCTCCAAACTGCCAACAGTTCAGTCATTATGCTCAGAAAAAAAGTAAAAATAGAAAGATAATCAACAGCCACAACAACAAAGCTGAAGTGCTTAGAGCTGTGCTTCAACAAGTCATCTTCTCAGCTGGGATTTAGTACAGTGGTAGCAGACAGCAACCAATTCAAAGCAATTTCAAATACAGGATCTAAATATTTTGCCCCTCTTTTAAGATAACTGATACTGCTGTGCATTTAGCAAGAAAAGAAAGCTTTGGAAAAATAGGCAAGTAAGGATTTTTTTAATTAAGAATGTAAAAGGTTTATAAAAAAGGAATAGGAAGATTTGTTTTAAATCTCAGTGAAACAAGAAGAGAGAGAATCAGCGCTCTTATCCAAACAGCAAATTGTTTAAGCTTCCATTTTATTCTTTTTTTTTTTTTTAAATAACAAGGTTTTTAACTGGCTATTTTATCCAAAAGTGTACATGAGGCTATATGGAAAGTTTGTAATGGGCAGTCGAACTTTGGTGTCAATATACAACACATTCATGTATCTGTTTGTTTAAACAGGGCTTAATTTTCAAACATGACCACAATCAAATTCACTCCGACAAGCAATTCCAGAAACATTTTGTGTATAACTAAGAAAACAAGCATTTGTAGTTTCAGAGCACTATCACTACTTCCCTAAAGATTTAATATAGCATTTATGCATTCCAAGTTGGATTACTCAGTACACTTACAATTAAGCAAGTGCTTCGGCACTGTGCTGCATCAGGGCTTCTTTCCCCTAACACAAATAGCCTGAAAACTCAAACTGAAAAACCGAAAACTCAACTGAAAAATCAAGTTGTGAAATGCACATGGTATAACACTCGTTACCTGCTAATGAGATGGCTTCTGTTCCCTGGCAGGGGGATTTCAGCGACTACACAACACACCCTGAACTGTCTAATACAGCTGCAAGGGAATTCAGACCGATTTCCGAGAAGCATTTAGGCATCCAAGCCTAAAGTGCACTTTTCCAAGTATTCATGCTGGTAGGGTTTCCACATCCCAACCACAAGAGACGCACATAGAAAGATCACAAATAAAGTTCAATTCAAATTCACTTTCAAGTACAATCAAATGTGCTTCTCTTTTCTCTGCTCAGCATTCAACTCTAATAATATCATAGCTAAGGAGAAAAACAAACAAACAAAAATCCAGCAGGGCTGTTTACTTAATTTCCCTTAGGCATCTCTCCCACTCCACACACAAATCAAAAAGTAATTATTTTTTTTCCTAGACAGATTTCTTTCTATCATTACAAACCATGAAAATGATAATGCCATAATGACGGAAACTATCATAACTGATGGACCAATGGATGTCAGTGTGCCTTTTCTTCAAAAAGATTTGCTGGATTTGCAAATAGCAAGCGCGGAGCTGAAATAATCAGAGAGTTTCCGTTCCAGCCCTGCTCTGAAAATGAATTCTGAAACAAGGCTCTGTTGTACCTTCCCAACACACCCTTCTTAACCTGCAACCCAAGGAGGCTGCGATTTCTGCATGACTAAATGTGCATTTATTCTGACCGCTTAGTCATGCCAAACAAGGAGTGGGGGATAGGGAAAAATAATTACTGAACAATTTGGGTTGTCACTCAACCACCTTCAATTTTTTTTGCACTCACTGTTGTTTGCTACTGCCAAAATTATAGGCTTTCTAAGCAGAAATAGGATACAGGTGTGTGTATAACACATGCAATGCTCCCGTTGTATGACTGTGGCTGGATGTAAGGAGTATTGTCATGAATCCCAACCCGTTTCCATGTGGCAACAGATTTCTGCTCTTGGTTGCTAAGGTACAGCAAGTAGAGTTGGTTCTGAAGCTAGCTGACTTTCAGATGATATAATTTATGTGAAATTGTAGAATCTGCTTGACTTTCTGCCAAATAATATTCAGAAAAAAACAACCTTTCCCCATTACTCCTCTGAAAACCCATCCCCCGAACTCAAGGATAATGGAGCACTGTCAATAAAACAGGTTTCTCCATTAATACTTATTTAAGGTTAAATACAAAACTATTTATACAGGAAATTATTTGGTCCTCTTAAACTTCTCACACTTAGATGTAGCATAAAAGGGGAAAAAAGCTATAAAATGAGAAATACATATTCATCACAGTTTGCAATTTTGGGTTCCCAGGTGAGACTAAAAAGCTCTCTGGAGATATCTAAGTGGGTCATTAGTGGAAGGAAACTGAAGAACGTGTTCTCTCCTGCTTTCTGTACAAAAAGGACTTGCAACGAATCTGAGTAAGTTATTTCACAAAAGAGAAGCTCGCTAGTGACAGTTATTCATGCTGCCACCAGAACAGAGACAGCCAAGAAGGGAACGGCTGTTATTTACAAAGACAAGCAACGTTTCCCTGGTTAAAAGACCTATTTCTGAGACAAAAACAGACACTAAAGCCAGGCACATTCTGAGCATTTCAGTATTTTCCGGGACGTAACAAAAAAAAATGTATCTGCATGTTTTGATGCGTAAAAGAAAAATCTTATTTTAGTTAACTCATAGCAAGATGTTGGATGCTTTAAAACTTTTAAAGCCTCTGTACCGCAGCTAAAAGTGGAACTTAGAAGACAAGAGCAAATTTTGTTTGTGAGTCCCTATTTTCCCTCCGCTAAGACTGGCTAAATAAATAAATAAATAATTTCACAGATGAAACTACAGCAGCATTTGCCCTCTTTTCTCCTCCTTTTTCCCCAGGAAAGCCCTGAATATGTCCAGTTCCAAACAAGAGAGGCTGGATTGAAACAGAGAGAAAAACAGGTTTGACGCTGAAACCCAAAGAGTTCAGGAGCAAGGAAGGAGAGGTGAACTGCTAGAGGGGGGTGGCTGGGTTGAAGAAACTTTACGTTTCTCAGTGCAGAAGGAGGCTCTGGCTAACGATGCATTTCCATGACCTGCTTAAAATCCCCAGATGAGGCTGCTGACGAGAGGGTCCGGCCTCTCCTCGCCAAAGAGCCATCAGTTTTAAGCCACCAGGTCACACGCAAGCAAGAAGGGCACGAGCAGGAAGGCAAGCAGGGCAGGAAGGGACAGCTGCACTCAGGGGAAGCACTTGTTTATGCTAAATTCAGCTATTCGAGGAGCTATGGCATGAAATAGGCCTAATAAATCTTTAGCTTTGTTAACATGGAGAGGATGAACTATAACCACAGAAGATGACAAGGCAAAGCTCAGGGGTGTTCCAGGGAGGACCAGCAAAAGGAAACTTCACCTCTCACCTGCATATTCACGTAAGGGCATCAAGTTAAGTAAAACGAAGTCCCATCTCCGTTAACACCAAAGACCTATAAAGTGAACAGGCTGCAGCCATAACTGACCAAGTAGGGAGAGCACTCAAACATGCTTTCTGTTCTGTTTTAAAAATAGGATGGATTTTTTTTTTTAACTCTTATGTCAACACAATGCTTGCAATGAGAACTTGAATATGAATATATCAAAAGCAGAAAGGATCAGGATTTTACTGCTTTTATCTTTTTTAATGCTAAACTATTTGTGGTCCTCCATCTGATTCACTTCTTGCATATTTGTGTTTTAGCTGGCTTTTTCTGTCATGCTTTTCCTAATGTTACTTCCCACAACGTTTCACTCTTCTGGGCTGTCAACATTTCCCAGCCAAGAAGCATCCTCCATTTTTTTCAGTGCAAAATAGGCCCCTTACAGATTGTCACAGTAAATAATTTGCAAAATGTATGCAGATATTTTCCTCTAAAGCTCAGCACCTAATAAATCTACAATCTAAATTGTAATCTACCCCCTCCTCCTGACCACCTGGTTTCGTTTTGATCTACAGGGCACCAGGAAACAGCGGCTGTTTTTTTTTTAAGGATTATTAAAAACATTACACAACAATTAATATTTCTGATTATATGGATTAATTTTAATAATAAACTATTTGGCCCTTTGAAAGGAATGCACATTGGACTCTTCACATTGTAATTAAACAGACATTCCCAATGACAGATTACAATCTTTTATCATATGGATCTAAATAAAAACACTAACAAAACAGTGAAAAGGGAGATCAGGAGAAGGAAAATGTGGATCATCTGCACACTCACAAGCTTTTCAAAGTACCTCTGGTACATTTCCTGTGTTGGCACAGAAATATTTTCTTACGACATCTTTCCAAATAAGCGAATGCAGCACGGTACCCAGCTTGGCAAAGCAACCTGGGCCAGGCAGCCTGAATCACAGGGATACACTACTAGAACAAATCTGGGCAAAACAAGGTAGAGTGCAGCAAAATGGCCTCATGGAAGACAAGTATGAAGAAAAAGTCACTCATCAAAAATACAGCATGATTTCTGCCATATATATATATAGAACCTATGGAACCACTTTAGCTACACAAAGCTTACCTAGCAGCACTGATTTGTTCTTTCTCTTCAGAGAGAAAGTTCTTTTCACTTTTTCAATCCTTACACTTCCTAATTAGCTGCAAGTCTTATAATAATAATAATGAAGATGATGAATTTATTCTAATCACAAATTTACAGTAAACAGGTGCGGGAGGAAGACAAAGGCTTACCAATGTACAGGATTTGTCAGTCCAGTTAACACACTCGTAAAAATTCTGGGGAAGTTGCACACCCCAAAGTGTTCATACACAAGTTTCTTACCTCGCAAAGTTCCTTTGCCTCCCTCAAAACAGCTATAGTAAATCACATTTGATAGGCAAAATCATATCTAGGAAAAATCCACGTAGTTAGTTAGCCGATGCTCGCCAACGCGGGCGCGGGAGCTCACACGTGCGCTGCCCCGGTGAGCTTGCTGAAGGGCGCTGACCTCGGACAGCAGAGCCGTAACACCCAGCTGAAGGGCAGAAACATCTACAATCACTTCACTCTTCGAGTGAAGACCTGCCCGCCGCCATAGGCATAAAACTTCTAACACTAGCAAATATTCCGCAAATTAGCTATGAGCCGTCCTGGCAGAACAAATAGATCAAGTGTCAATATGAACTATGTATGGTTGAATGAGAAAAGTCATTAAAACAATAATTTATTCAGAAGCAATTCAAAAATAAAGACCCAGTATTCTAGATTTCAATAATTATAGTGTATTTAGTATTTGAAGCAGAAAAAGACAAATTTAAAATGCAGTGTTTCTTTATGATTTATGTAAACACCTTGCAGTAAATTCCATCAGTTTAGTTTATTATTTGAAATATGCCTGTACTTGTGGGAACTTTTTTGTTTGTGTGAGCTGCACATAAATAGTCCATGAACTGCAAATGTCCAAAGATATGTTTTTAATGTACCTATTCTTATCTCTTTCAAAGAGCTCCAATTTTACTGTCTGTACAAAACACAAGTCACCTGGTAATTTCCCCAAACCTTTTTTTTTTTTTTTTTTTGAAGGAGAGCAGATTTATTCCTTGCAGGTACAAGACTTGTTCTGCATTTGCAAATTGAGATATCTGAACATAATTTATAAAGAAAAATGCATTTCTTTCTAGGAAAAAAAAGAAAAGAGAGATTGTATGATTTTGCGGAGAGTGTTTGACCCATTGGGCATTGTACCAAACTGTTCGGTGTTTCTCAGTTTCATTGCTCAATCTTTCACAGGTTTGGTAGCAAGTAACTTGCCTTCTTGTAGCTCAATCTGCTTCTCTTTGCAATGGAAATGCCAATGGCTGGTCCCCTTCATCTGCACCCACTGGCTACCCTAAGGGCTACAAGCATTGTGGTTATTCGCCAAATCCCCAGAGTAGCCCAAATCCAAGCTCAAATATGTATATGCTGGACATCTAAAATACAGTCAATCATCAGTAGAACTCTCCATTTCCTTGCTTGGCTTTCCAGAGAGCGGCAAATATGTATATGCTGGACATCTAAAAAACAGTCAGTAGAACTCTCCATTTCCTTTCTTGGCTTTCCAGAGAGCGAGAGCGGCCTCTGTGCTGCAGGAGCAAGGTCTCGAACCTGTTACACATTAAAATTAGATTATTAAAATTCATGCAGTCCCATTCCAGATGTATGTCTATCCCTGCTACAGCAGCTGCATTTCTATGGGCTGTCCCTTGTATGAACATGATAATACACATGTTTAAAAGATATACAATGCAAGTGACACAACACAGACACATGAAACTTTGCCCATAAGCTTTAATCACATAAGGGTTTTTTTTTTTTTTTTTTTGGTGGAAAAACTATCAAAATTTAACCATTTCATTTTGGTGAAGGAGTCAAGGTCTCACTGTTCAAAGAGCTTAAGTAGCATCGAGAATGCAAGGAAAAGAAAATTTTGTTCCCTTGGATCACACTACTAATTTCTAGGAAAATTAGATCTAAGAACTCATCTGCTCTCAGCAGAGCTTGTACTCTCTTTGGAGGTCAGCTATTGGCACCTTCAAGCACTCCACAGAATATGATCACCTCAACCTTGATAACATCTTTTTTTGCACTTGAAAACTTTTAGTCTGGGTGTTGAAGCAGGAACAAATGAACTCAAGTGCACTCCAGCTCCGAAGAGGGATGTGTTTCCACTGGGATGAGGAGGGACTTGAGAAAGAGGGCAGTCCAAAGTTCTCTGCCAGTGTCTCCGGGACCATTTCATTTAATCAGGATTGTACTAGTTGACCTAGGTATGATACATACAGTAACATAGGAAGCAGTATACACCAACCCTTAGATATAGAAGATAGGATTAGAACTTGAATAGGAATTCATCCTATACGAACAACTAGTACAGGCAACTTATGTAAATTTAGATTTCACTAGATTGTGTAACTGTAGAATTAGAAAATATCATAGATGAGTCTTCTAAATTTTTGCAAGGGGAAAGCAGCTCAAGTGCCACATACCCAAAAGGTACAAGTTTTACTTCTCATGGTATGATCATATCATATAATATATCTTACATAGATTAAGATACTAAGAAAGTAAAAGATGTGCCCAGGACCCCCATTGTATCCAAGAGTCCGGGCATCTTTAGATAGAAACCTCTTGTATGAACATAGGTTCGAAGACTGAGGAACACAGTCTCTGAACTTTGGCAAGATTTCTGCCCTAAAGAAACAGATTTCCCTTCTGCTATTATTTATCTTTTATTTTAATAACTTGCCTTTCTCCTTGCATTTATCATTATTTCCATTCTTTATTCATATAACAATTGTTTGCATACATTTCATGCCACTGAAGCACATGAATAAGTCACATCATATCTGCAATGCATTTTTCCACATGTACTCTTTGTGATGCATAATTAAGTCTTAAAGAAAAAGTCCTTGCATTGCTGTGGAAGTTCAATCTTTCCATGGAAAAGGGGGGACTTTTCATCTCTTGTGATTTTCCAGCTGATAGTAGGGAGTCAGCACCATGAAGTTCTCCCCTTTAGGACAACAGTATTGGGAGGACAGGACCTTTAGGACAACAGTATTGGGAGGACAGGACCTTGCTCCAATGCTAGACATTGGAAATGAACAGAATCGGTACTTATAATAGCTCTCCATATTCACCATTTTCTGAGCACTGTGGGTCAGGTCAGGATCACCTGATCCTTGCTCCTCCCACAGCCTTAAGAATTCAGGCGCCTGAACAAATTAAGGGCTGAAAATTTGACAAGCTGTTCTTGTGAGATAAATGCCCTCTGTGTGCAAGGGAAGATTTGCACTGAACTTCTTTAATGAAGGTACATTCTAAAAAGTTATTTTAGAAATCTAACTATAAAAAAGTGAATAAATAAATAAATGTATCTTCCCTCAGCCAGTCCCATGTTGCTCTTGTCCCACATGAGGTCAGTAACTCCGGTAATTTTCCACAGTATAGATAAAAAAAACCCTCCAGCAAAACAAGACCTGGTATTTACAGCATCAAGTTTCTCTCTTTGGTTCATTTCTTGTATGCTTTAAGTGTCCTTTAAACATCACACAAGTATAAAGGGACAATGTATTTTCTTTTTCTTTTACAGGAAAGATTCCATTCCTTAAACACACACAAAAAACAGCTTGAGAGTCAAAGGATTCAAAGATCTCTCTATTTTTACGTCTGATTAAATTATCTGAATTCATTAACCTTTAACTGCATTTGCAACTAGAACTATTATGTAGCTTTACATCCCAACATAAGTGCCACCATATGATGTCTACATCCTAGTCGATCTCATTCCAGCATTCAAAGACTTATGCAAAAAAAAAACAGTGCCAGAGTGTAAATTAGCATAAGAACCATGTGTGCAGAAATTATATATACCCAAGCAATTTACAGCAATATAGAGATCTGAAATTAATTCTATGTTATGAAGTTGAACATACACTCCTGTATCAGACATATCTTGACATAGAGTTCAAATTCTCCACAACTGCAATAAGCTCTCTGCAGAACAGGTGGTGTAAGGAAGATTACCTTCTATGGAGGAACTGTTTGGAAGCCTGCACCTTTATGGCCCCAGAACTCATGGGAGACATAATCAGTTAAATATAGAAATAGTTCAGAAAATAAGTAGCATGTAAGGGTTCATCCATGGTTGGAAGAATCCACTGAAAGCTCTTTTGTGTGCCCTTCCCAATCAGCTGATTCTAAGATTCTCTTTTAAAACAGCAAGTCCCTTGCCGTGATAGTTGTGGATCATCCTTTTACTGCTGTTTCAAAGCATATATAAGGCAAAAACCATGGCCTGCATTTGCAAAATCTGAAATAACAATTCAGGAATTATTCTGCCCCTCACTAAAGACAGCAGTGGTAGCACTCTGAGGTATAATGATATAATTTCCTTAGAAAAAGTTGTACTCATCAGGACATGCAAGAGACAAGCAGAAGGGCCTAATATGAACATGAACACAATTATCAGTTGTGCTTCATATATCACCATTGACATAAGTCGAACACAAGTTGAATATGCATTATTCACAGCCAAATTATAGCCACAGCATGGATTGAATAACCCAACCTCCAGGAACCAGCAGAGTGGTCTCTGTGCTGCTTGGTGTTGTTTCATCCTCTCCCTATCCCAGGACTCATCTGGGGTCTTCCTTTGCACATCCATGTAAAGCACGAAATCATTAATCAGTCACCACTTTCTGATTCACTAGATTAAGTCTTCACCCCAAAATGCTTGTCCCATGGGAATAAAAGGTTCAGAGGTAGCAATCAACCACATTTTTTTCAGGAAAAGGGGATGAGAGAATTAACTTTCCTCCTCTCTACTATTCTGTGTTATAGTCGGTGCTTGCAGCATTGCTCACTTGAACATGCTGTTACCCTCTTCCCAGTTGCCTGCTGTATCTTGATTACCAGCCCACCCAGATTCAAAAAGTCAGTAATAAATGTCATTATAAGTCAGGACATGTTTTCTGATCTACACAAATGGTGGGGGGAGAAGGGGAACCGCTGACTTTAAAAGTTATTCAAGCACTATGCCTGTGAAAGATGCTATTAGTGCATTTGTGAATTCAGCCTGAAAGCAGGGATGAAAAGTGAACCAAAAGATAATTCATACACTATAGTATTCCCCATAGCAGTGATAGTTCTGACAGAAACTAGTATAGATATTCTAGCTATATATATTTTCACAAAAAGTGAGATGTCAGTGACATCCTAAGTCTGCTGTGACACCCATTCTGGCCTAATCAATTCATCAAATAGGACTGGGCCATTCTAGACGCCCTACGAAAACAGGCTGGGTCTGCTCACATTCCCACCACATCTCACCCTGGCAATTCCCAAAACCCCACCAGTTTGACAACCCATTCCCCATTCCATATCTAAGACTTTGGTTAAGCTCCTGTGCTAGAGCAGAGTGATTCCAAATTGCCAGGCTTGTTGTAAGCGACCTTCACTTTGATATACATCATCTTAACTGGTTTATTCTCAGCCTACATTGACTTGCTGACTGCTCCGTCCTTTCCCACACCAGCTCTTTAGAGATGCCTTCAAACAGATGGTTATTTCAGTGGCATCACCACCGTGAACCACACAGGCTTCTCTGACTTCACACAGTACAGCAGGGGTAACATCTACTCAACTGTCTCGCAAGTGCTAGGATGACTACAGCAAAACAGAATTTCAGCACCTTCTTGCCATGGAGATGTACACACAGAGACTTCTTATGTGGAGAAAGGGAAGAAAGAGAACAGGAATGGAATATAAAGATGGGTGAAACTGGGAAATGCCTGGTTTACTTTAGAGTGCTGAGATGACTGTCATCATCTTGTGTGAACCTAACAAGGACACTTCCCTCCAGCCCTACTGTCATATAAGAGACAAATTAAAGACCTGCGCTATACTCCTTGAGTTTTGACTTGCTTTATTGAATCCTATACATTTTTCTAGTCCAAACCTAAGAAATGTAGCACAGCCCATGCAGGACTGCACAAGATCAAAGCTGAATCCAGGAAACATACTGTTTACCAAGATCTTTCAAAAGCAGAGCTTGCAAAGGGACTAACAACTTATTTTTCATCTTTAATCTCTTTGCTTCCTTTTCTCTACACAACATCACAGTATTTACAATTTTAGGCATTGGACAGACCAGCACAAGTTAATTGCAGGGGGCCTCTGAGACAGCATTTCTTATAAGAGCCCCTTCACTCTGGAATTCATGTCCCTGCTTTGTCCACTGGGATCTCATGAAAAGATCAGATGGGTTTATGAAGAGCAAAGAAATGGGAATGGGAGCACACTGAGGATTGGAAGATTACTTGGGAGGTTTGTTTGCATGCTTTTATCATAGATCATGCTTGTTGATGCTTTTAACTTCTCCATTTGTGCCAAGAGATAACAATGACTAACCCGGGAGGGAAAAAGTCACAGTATAAAGAAACAAGCACACACACATATGGGAACTGGAGTTGGCTCAAGCTGCACAGAGATGACTCATAGACCCCCAGTACTGAGCTTTGTTTCTGAAAGTCAGATAACACCCTGCACTGCTAAAGCAATGGATAAACATTCTGTCTGTTTTCTTGCTTAACTCAAAGTAAGTGTAAATTCTTTTCAAATAATCTTAATTAAAATATATATATATTCTTCCTATTTTGGAAGTTTCACAAAATTTATCTTTAGCCTGTCAGTGTCATACAAGCAGTTTTCAACTCAGGCTTAAAAAGAAAAACTGCTACCGTCTCTGGACAAGTTTTTAACAATTATTTTTATTTACAGAACAGTAAAATGCTATACTTCCTTTCCCACTGTTATCATCCTTCCATAATTTTTCCTGAAATGTGTTTTCATGTTTAGAAAGGATTAGGTCTTTTTCTACAGCCACAATAAACAGGTTCATAAAGTGCTGTTTTGTGAAGCAACAGGCAAGAATAATTCTCAACGTTTGCATTATTTTAATAAGAATACAACTTGTATTTAATACCAATATTCCTCTACTATTAACTACACTTTGTTCTTACACACAGCACTCCACTACAGGGATATTTATTTTGTGTTTTTGATTTTAATTAAGAGCTTTGCAAGGTTAGAGAACAGTTGTGTGTAATGCGATACAAACATTTCAATATATCCATTTTTAGAAAGCGTTTGGTAAGTGATTTGTATGCTAGAGTTTTGTTCCAAGTAGCAGTTTTGCCTTAAGGTAGCCATAGCAGAATAGAAAGGAAAAAAAAAATCTTCTTCTTCCTCTCTTCCTTTTTTGATTTGTTAGATAGCTTAACCTTAATGAGCATAATCTCTGTTTCTTCATTGCACTTTGTAAGGAAACACAGAGAGTAGATAGGAAGGAAACACTGGTAGCCAGAAGATGCTCTTGCAAAACCCTATCCTGTGATTACTTGACCAAGTCATTGGCTACTTATCTGTGTAGAGTCTTCCAAATAGCTGTGTGTTTATTTAATAGTAGTTTACAAGTCATGAATATGCTCAAATTTCATATGAGAACAATAAATCTTTTGACACCATACAATGCAACAAGGTCAAGACTTATACAGTATTATCTGTTTTTCTTCTATGCTCAGAGACCCCCTACACAGTGATAATCTACAGGTTTACTCTAACTTTAACAGAGATAGTAGAGATTCACCCTAACACTTGGACTTCTAAAGATATTAGAGGAGTCTTTGGCTGAGAGACAAAACATGGTAATTGTTAAAACAAGAGCAAAGTGATGAGGGAAAAGAACAGGATTAAACAGCATGTTTTCTTTATGACAACGAAAATAGGTAGATGCCTCATTGTAACATTCTGGGCTTAATGTTCTTTAATGAAACACATTTGTGATGTGAATATCAAGATAAGGAAGTCTTGCCTGTATTTTGGTTAGTCACAATCAAAAGTTTATAAGCAACCTCAGATGGACCTAACCCAGCCAGGGAAGTGAACACTCAAGTTAAATAATATTCATTAACATTAAATCCAAAGGGATGCCCACTGAAAGGAAAATAATGCTGACGCTTTATACAAATTTAAATTAACTGTATCAACCTAAAAAAAAAAGCAATCTACATAGCCGTGAGGATGTTTCAGTGAAGGGCTAATGTGTGCCACCAGGAATTCTAAGAAGACAGCAAATTGTTAGGATGAAATGCATCCATGATGAAGACAGGGAGGAAACTGCATGATTTATATAAATCGGTGGCGCAGTCTCACCTGGAATATTACATTCAGCACAAGCCATCACAAGTTCAAAAGGCTACTGCAGAAGCAGATAGAGTTCAGGAGAGGGTAACAAAGATGATTACAGAGTCACCTAGAGAGACTGAGATTGCTTGCCGTAAAAAGTAGCTGTAAAAGGGAATGCATAAAAACAGCTGTGCAGAAGAGGGAAATTAAAAGTTCTCTGCCTAATAACTTAGGAAGCCTTTTTGGTGACAGCAGACTAGATCCTGAAATTAAAAGTAGGAAATTTAAAACTGATCAAAAAGAAATGCTCTAACTAACAAGAGAAGAACATGAAACATAATTTTCCTTCCAATACGGGTTTGAAGACAAAACATTAGCCAGATTCATTAAAAGGATGAATTGGTATATGAATCACACCAACAACTATAATTAAAATGGCTAATGGTAACAATCCCTAAGCATCAGAGTATAAGGCATCTCCAGATACTCAAATCCAGGAAAAGGGAATGTACAACGCAGACTATACTACATTTACTCTAAGGCTCTCTTGAGAGTACAACAAGCTTTATTGTTGTGGCTAAAATCATTAGCTGTTTAATTAACCATAAAATTTAAAAACAAAGGTTTAGATGAACCATCATCTTGACCCACTCCAACATACTCTATTTCTACGCTATCTTCCTTCAAAATAACTGCAGTTAATAAAACCTTTACCAGTAAAATGTGAATATTTATTGCCACACCGAATTGTAAATAAACAACTTGAAAGTGGGACCTTTTAAGCAAGAACTTCAAGCAAATTCTCAGTTTCTGCATACACTGTAAGAAGGCAGAAGAGACATCTCAGTGGAAAAAACAGGAAACAGCACTGCTGCTATTCAGCTTGGAGAGCCACCAGCTTTAATGCATGCCCTGGCAACCTGAGGGACCTATTGATTTGCAGACATTCATTCAAGTGCAGTGAAAGCCATAATTAGATATATGGCTTTGGTAAAACCAATCTGAAACCCATTTGTTTTGGGACTGTCTGCTTAATGAGATAAAACTAGAAATTAAATGGCTGCTGAATGTTCTTCTTCAACACAATAATATAAATATAAATATAAATATAAATATAAATATAAATATAAATATAAATATAAATATAATGGTGTTAATTTAACTGTCATTATTCTTTTTGCATTTTATGTATTTCATTCCTGCAACCAATGTCACGGGTAATTACGACGACAATATTTATGAATGATTCTGTTCTAATAGGGAGACAAGTCCTAGACATTTTCTCCATACATGTGGATACTGAGGTATAAACAGCACAGATCACTTGCTAAAAATGGCAATTGTCTCTTGGGAAGCTCAAACAAGCTTCTGTAATCTTAACTTAAGTATAAACCCATCAGTTACTCCCTTTCTTAAATGTTTTGGGGTTTTCTGTTTTAGTTTGGTTTTGATTGATCGTTCATTGTTGTTTTTAACTTTGCCAGTTCTCTGACACTCTCTGCACTCAGGCGGTTTAATCATTTGCAAACACTCTTCCCACCAAGCCGACACGGGGCAGCTGCAGGACAGCATGGAGGCTGGAAGCGTTGGACGCGCCAAAGTTCCATTTTTGGACATAACTATGCCATTCTTTGCGAATAAAAGTCAAAGTCCAGTTAGGCTTTCCAAACTGTTTATAATAATTAAATCTAGTAGGATTATTTATATTTTGTTTCTCAAGCACATTTTTCCACACAGCAGCGAGGAAGCCGTGTCAAAGCACAGCTTTGAAGAATTCCTGCACTGATTTTACTTAGCACAGTTCAGTGCTAGACTGGCCAGATGTTACACAGTGTATCACTCTCGTGCCAAAACACACACAAGCCTGGGATACGCTGTGTCCTTACCTCTCTTCTTTGTCAGCTATTCCATTCTGCCTTTGTTCATTTAGGACTCGGATCTCCCATAAGCCTGGCCTTCCCTGCAGCATGGATTCAGCAACACCTCCATCCCACGCACCCCAGATCAGTTTGAGTGGCCACGTGGCTTCAGGCAGTGCAGAAATGACACATCACAGCGAAACACTGGACTGGCCACAAGCTGGATCCAGAGCCCATCTAGTGGACTTGCTTAGCTCCTTTCCTCAGTCATCCAGTAAGCAAACAAATGCTCTGGGACTTGCAGAGCTAACCATGCATGCTCGTTGCTTTCTCCTCTTCTTTCCATATTAAAAAAAAATCAATTTATGCATCACAAAAGTGCATTCACCTATGGGATGAAATGGAGCAGCTGCTTAACAGCGTGCAGTAACAGTCTGTGACAGTAAATGATTACCATATCCATCTGAAATCACAGCGAGTTTTAGGATCATTGACTCTAGCTATCTAAGCCATAATTTGGCCAGGAAAAAAAAAAAAAAAAAAAAGCTTATCAGCTTAAAAAAAAAAATCATCATCCCTCCCTGCCCAAAAAACGGCTTTGTGAATTTGTGATGCTCACGAGTGGTCTGGGCCTCAATTTTCCATATTTCATCCAACATGCAGTGCTTCCTCTTTCTTCAATGCTCACCTGCAGGCTACAGACCATCTTTTGCATTACGAAGGGCACGTTCAACATGTTTCTTTGGCCAGCACTATCAATGTAAACAAGCAACTCGGTGTTGCTTGTTGCTCAGTCATGAAGATTATGCTGCCAGGACACCCACAGAGACACAGCAAGGAGCCAGCAGCAGAGAAGCTACCACCAAGACACACATCTTCATGGCATTCACCCTATAATTAAGCAACAACACTGAAATATTCCTTCCCTTACTTCTCCAGGTCAGGTAATGCATGTGCATCTCAGTCACATGAGGATTTTGTTCAGAGGTGCAGAAGCAGGGATAGGATAGACGTCTTTGACCCAAGCAAGCCATGGAGTGCTCCCTTAACAGGAATCCCTTTCCCTTCCTCCCAAACTCCTGGTGTCATGTCATCTTCTCAACACCAACTTGCTTAAGAAATACAGGCCAGGGACAAACAAACTACTTCTGAAAAGTAATTAGGAAGTCCAAGACTTCACGGTGGGTAAAGGGTCTTTGAATAGTTTGGCACAGTCACAACAAAAAAAAAGGCAAACTGGAAAGCATCCAACATTTGAAGTCAACAGGTTAATTCATCTCTAAAACAGAAGGCTAAAGTAGAAGGCATCCATATTGATGCTATGGATACAGTTCTACTGGTATTTATATAGACTGACGTTTTTGTCTGGCAATCAGCGAAATATTTTCTTCTTGCACTATAAAAAAGTATAGACTTTATTCAGTTTGCTTTCTAAGTCCTCTCCAAAAATATCTTGTGTTAACGAAATTAATCAGAATAGGAAGTACACTGTAGGACTTAAATTTTAGTAAATGACAATAGCTTAATCCAACAACTACAGGTAGATCATTTTACAAGGTCAGACTAACCCAAGTCAAACCATAAATTAACTGAGATAAAAGACATCATGACACTTATGAATAGCTGCTGCCTTTTACACCTGGAAGTTAAAAAGAAAATACTCAGATCTTGCTTCTATGGCTTTTAACTTTAAAGTCCCACTGCCTTTACTTTTATCCTTAAACTTTTGCCAAAAGCATGGATACGATGAAAAAAAATGTTTAAATCAAAAGGGTTCACATGGATAAAGTATATACTACAGATCCCAAAGGCCAATGCAAAATATTCCAAAGAAAATGAACCATGATGCACATAGATCTGAAGAGATCTGCAAGGCAGCCTGACTTGGGGAAAAAGTGACCCAGCACAGAAGGCTCGCAGGGCACTCTCATACCAGCCAGGGTTAAAAGGTGTCCAATATTTAATTCCTGTATTACAGCACCAGACTGATCCCCAGTCAACACAAGGCTCTTATGCTGAACGCTGTTATGAACCCGTAATAAAAGGCAGCTCGCATCCTACAGAGTGCTGTGGAAACACATGCACCACATCTGTTTACTTGGTAACCAGACACAGATTTGCTGCAGAAACACACAGTGACCTGTCAAGGGTCTTGCAGCAGTTCAGCAGAGCCACACCGAAAGCCTAGGCCCTGAATTTCAGCCTTTCCTGCAGCAGCTGCTACTCCTATCCCAGCCTGATGGGAAATCAGAAATCTGGGCTGGACAGAATGGATCAGACACCACTGTACAAGCAATAGCAATTTCTGTCTAATTATTCAGCCTACTAGTGCAATAACTCTATAGTGGTGAATATTCCATCTCTTGATATGCATCTTTAATCCTAGTTCTCTCAAAGATGCTTGTAATGAGTAAATCAGAAAAGGAGATACAAACCACCTTAAAGATAAAGAATCTTAAATATAAGGTCTGCTGTTTCCATAAAAAAACAGCAACTTCCTTTCCAGTCTAATTGTTGTAGGTCGAATGAGAGGATAAAACATCTTGTCTTATTGCAACTGCTTTCCATGAATCAGGTTGAAAAGGTAGCATATTCTGCTTTCCCTTTTTTTTTTTTCTCCTTTTTTTCCTTTTTTTTTTTTTGAATGGAATTCAAATCACTAAGGTTATACAAATAACAGCAGTTGGATACAAACCTTAACACAGTTTGTCATAATAGTACAGTACAACACTCGCTCATTCATCGTGGGATCTGAGAAATCTAGTGTGCATTACCCAATAATGCAGGTTTGCAGGAGAGCCAATTAAAGTACACAATTTTACCAAGTGAATTTTGTTTACTTATAAAATACGTAACTAACAGGATACAATTAGCTCACACTTAAATCAAGCCTTTGTCTATCAAGATGCAACACCTGCAGAATTTTAACTACTTTCCTTTTACTTTCAATGGAGCTGAACTTGTTTCATACACACATTTCCTGGACAGGTTTCCAGGTGACATACTGCAGCATCACCTCTGACAACCTGTGGGCTATACAAAATGAGAAGTGAAAGCAATATCCTTGTTCAATCAGAATTACAAAAACGTGCAGGACAAGAAGATGTTTTCCTTCAAAGCCACTAACTGAAGATGTTATTACCAACACAAGAAAAGTAGCACTTGAAGATTGAACATGGGCTAAATTTATTCAAGATGTTTTTAGCTCAAGTTCAAGTTGTATTGCAGGAAGGATTAAGGACAAGACTGTCTTTTATACCAGCAAATTGTGGATGAAAATATCGACTTCACAGGCTATTGTCTGGCCAGGACCAAGGCAGGCGACTCAGAAGCTCATGCCCTGCCCTATGACTTCGAGCAAGGGAGTTGGTGAATTTTATGCGTCTCCCATGAGCTAATGCCAATGGATGGCATCTCTTTCACAAGTGCTGGCACCTGGGCCTACACCCTGGAAAGCAGCTCAGGTGTCAGGCCAGGCACTGCCAGACTAAGACCACAGGCAGTGGGCATCAACCTGCATCCATCCCCAGCCTCAGGAAGAAAAATGGCATTGCATCCTGCCAGAGCTTACTCAGTAGGACAGAGTTATAGATCGCCTCAGATTTCATTCAGCTGCAGTTATTCATCAAACCCAGCACAATTTCTCCAAAGACACAGGGCTTGGTCTAATTAAGAAGTATTCTCAATTTAGTAGTTCACTGAACACTGACTGTGAAACAAATTATTATGCAAATAAACAAAAAAGAGACACTGAGATTCCCTGTCAGTTACTGTGGTCACTGTCGCTAAGCTATTTTATTCATTACTCAACATTTCATGTGTCATCAGTCACAGACCTGACAAGTTAAAGGATACTGTGAAAGACAATTATCTTAATCAAATACATTTAGCAGGAATATATAATAAGCCTGATTACAATGGGAAAAATTCAAGACTACTTACCAAGACTATTTTTAGTCACATAATAACTGCCAAGATGATCAGTGTATTAAGTTACTGAGTAAAAGCACTGTGGCAGGCTTTAAAGCAAAATGTCACCAATATCAATCAGCCTGCTTTGATAGCAGCGCTGCCAATAAAACTTCCAATCCACTGGAACAGTCCAGTATTTTGTGCACAGATTTCAGTTAGTACAGTGGCCACATACCAGAGCTCATATGTTTTTAAGGCAGGAAAGTCTACAGTGGATAGATATCTATAGTATGTATAAGCATAGACATCAGACTAGTTGTCCTTCACATCACGTTTCTGCTCTTCTCATCAACAACAACAGTCAAAGGAGCAGAATAGGCCAATGAAATGAGTTGATGACACAAGATTGGAGACACTGGCAAAACAAAGGTAAACATAATGACATATGGGAAAATTAGTTGACTCTCAGAACTGGAATATTAGGAAAAGGATGTAGTTCAATAGCATGAAATACAAGGTCATTGCACTTAGGCACTAACGAGATGAGGAAGTACAAAGAATAGGGACTGCTAAAAATGTCAGAAGATGCGGGGAGGCAATTGAGGATAAAACAAACCTGCATGTTTAGGGCAATCAAAAGGTAACTATGAACCACCAATTTCTAATGTCCCGGCAAAATGTTATCTGCAATACTACAGCTTCCCCAATCACAGGAATTGCATGAACTCACTGAAGGAAAGTAACCTGAATGATGTAAGCCACTGAAAGCCTTGTAGGAGAGGTGAATAAAAGTTTACCAAAATGTAGGTAAGAGCGCATAGGCTGACAGCACTTCCTTTAATTTAAATAGATTGCATACAACTTCTTTTTCCTCTGCCAAATAATAGCTTTTTTTCCAACACCATGGCAGCCACCAATGCCAAAATTAGTTTTCTCTAATACTGTACAATCTTCCAACTATTTTCAGCCCAGGGACTTTATGTCTCATGTAGATTCTGTAGGTTCAATACATCTCTCTTCCATGAACTTCTCCCGCTGAACTCATGTAAACTGTAAACCTTCAGCACCTATGATTCTCATCCAGCTCCTTCGGTTCAGGTTTACTCTTTGGTTTGGTTCACTCCTTTGGTGCATGCTTTTCAACCTGCAACCCACGGCCAGAAATAAGTTTACATTCCAACACCCACATGTGGCCAAGCTGTCACCCAAAACACAAGTAAGGTTCCCTCTGTGCAAAGAGAGCCTGAGCACACTTGTCTGGCTGAAGACATCTAGAAACGGCACGAGAAGCCTTTGTTGGATCTAAGAAAACAAAATCTTTATGGTGTTTCTTTTACTTCGAGCAAGTCAAACAGCATGGCAAAGGCTTGTACAGGCCAGCAGGGTATTTCACAAGATCAGAGCAATGGGGTTTGACACCACCGTGTACAAAAGGCACGGCAGCTACACCACTGCCTGACGAACAGCAGCATCCAGGCTCACACAAAGCTTCTATGCAAATGTGATCCTAGAAAGCAGAAGAGGTTATTAAAAATGTGTGTGTGTGTGTGAGTGAGAGAGAGAGAGAGAAAGAGAGAAAGGTAGTTCCTCCTCTGGTTCCCAGGAGCTTCTTCCTTTTGCTTAGGAACATAAGCAAAATCAGCTCTATCAGGAGAAAAGGGCTATCTGTGAGACGCAGTGACTGCGGTACTGATGTGTCGGCAGGACCTCCATGCTTCCAGGGGCACGGACTTTGCTGTTGTAAACACACAAAAACTGAATTATATTCTGTTACTTATTGAAGAAAAGAAAAAAATAAAGAAAAAAAAAAAAGAGGAGAGAAAGACATCCAGGAGGAGGAGGAGAGCAAAAGCAGTTTATAAATTCAACAGCCATGCCCATTACATGTACTTCCAGGGCATACCTCAAAGAGGCAAACTGGAAACCACAAGGATCCTGCTTTCCAAAGGATTTCGGAAAAACACACAGACACAACAGAGGGGAACAGATGCACCAGACCCAGGGAGCCAGATCACTTCTCTACCTCTGCACAAGCTCTGGTTTGTGGGACTACCTTGAACCCTTGTTAAAAGGAATAAAACCAACACAACAAAAGATGAGTCTTCTGCATTAGGAAAGCAGCCGCATCAAGCAGAGGAAGAGCAGGGAAACCTGTCCCTGCCAGCGCAGCATAACTCCCTGAGCAGGGCCAGACACCTGTGACAGACCTGCCCTTACACCGACGTTAGGAAACTCCACCGTCGGGGACGAGGCCAACATCCGGTTCAAAGTTCGGGAGCTTTAAAAAAATTCCCTGGTGAGGGAATTAGAGGTTAGTTTTATCTAAATGACTGAACAGCAGAATGTGCTGGTGTTTAACAACAGGCAAATGGGTCTATGGACCCATAGATGGGTTATTGCAGTTATTCTGCAAGACTTTTTTTCCACCTCTAAGTTCCTTGACTGTATTAAAATCACTTGTATCCCGATACAGAAGGCCACAGATGCCCACTTGTAATCCAGTTTCTGCATTCACAGAACTGAGAGGAAAATGCATGTTTTGTTTCACCATTTAATTTTAGTCTACATTCTTCAATCACTCCCATCTCTAGTCACAAATTCTCTAATATTCTAGTGCTAAGGACCACAAAGGACTGGCAGGCCGAAGCAGATTTAAAAAATTTATTCCACCGCATGCTGCTTTGCAAAATTTATTCCATTCTTTGTGCACTACCCTCTCCCACACAATGCTTTTCTCCCCCACTATGGAAAATATTCTAACAGCATGCACTGAAGTGTATCTTTAAAATAATTATAGCACCCTTAACACTTCCATTATGTTTTATTATGCACAGTCTCCAAGCATGCATGCATGCATGCATATTACCCCTATTTTATAGATGAGGAAGCAAATTGCAGGCAGTCCCTCCGTAAGTCGGAGAGGCAGAACCCCTGTTCAGAGGTCATAATATTTTTTCTAGGAAATTAAATAAACCAGAATTTCAGTTGGTCAGCATTTGGTTCAAAATAGCTCACCTATGTGAGCAACATTCTTGATGGATCCAGCTGGACAAATAACAGACTCAGCTTGGTGTTTGAACAAACAAAAAAGCACAAAGAAAAAGTCACCGGAGACTTAAGATCGCTCTTAAATTTAAAGAGGAAGGGAGAGATTTCATAAGCAAACAAAAGAACCTGCAAAAATTAACTTTGGATTAACCTGCAGTATTATCTTGAGGTAAAAATACAATGCTTTGTTTCATTTCTGTGCTACTCAACCTTTTGTCCAAGTTTCTCTTAGGCATTTTTTATTTTGAGATTTATGCTTAAATTGGAGAATATGAAATAATTGATCAATCATGTTATTCTAGCAGACACAGTTAGACAGCACCTGGCCACCAGGGCCGGGGAGCTCCTGCTGGAGCCGTGCAGCATCCATGCACAACCTTCAGACCACACAACCTGTGCACAACCCTCGCCGCAGACCTGAAAGCTACTGCACCCACTTAGGACAGACCTACAAACTGAGCATCTAACTCTCCAGCCTTCTTTCTGCCAGTAGGGACAGCCAGACAAAAACTTTATCACAGGTCTATCACGGGGTACTGCAAGGCAAAAACACTAATGACACCACTAAATTTGCACATGGGCATTATAGGCCCATGGAGAATCTCACCTGGGACAGCACCCAGTGACATGGCCCAAGGCTTCAGTCAGCGCTCCTGCAAAACGTGCCAAGATCCACTCAGGCTTCTCGCTGGGCTGTCAACTCACCCACCTCAAATATGAAAGGAGCAAACGTTCAGGTTGCTCATCTGATCAAATACTGCATTAGCTGCAAGCATAAACGTAAACATCCTCCACACGGCATCTCCCTCAAGCATCTTGGACTGGTTATGTCCGATGCGGTACCTTAGTGGGTCCACAGATGGGAACAGCTCCCAGCAGCGATCCTGCACTACTTCTTACCTCCTCACTAGACACTTTTATTGAACTTTTCTGGTGGAATGATTTAAAAGTGGGATGAATTAACCTACAAAAAGTACTCCAAAAAGGTCTTATCTTCCCTGGAAGCTCTCTCAAACATTGTTAGAACAGAACCAGACTCAACTGTTTGAAATTTACTGAAACTCCTTAGCTTCAGTTTTTGGAATGAAATCAAGCAAATCAAGTTCAGGCCACTTCATATTCATATGGACACTCAAGAAGTGAATTAAAATGTACACCAACCAGGATATTAAAAATATATATATGTATCTCCAGATAGACAAGTCTTTATCCTGAGGGTAAAACTCATAAAAGGTAGCTCCTTATATATGTATCTCCAGATAGACAAGTCCTGAGGGTAAAACTCATAAAAGGTATGCTAGCATACTACTCTGCTTCAAGATATTATGCAGCAATAGCTATTCTGCTTTAAATTTACACACTACCTCCATCCTATTTAAGTTCCTGGCATATTATTTTTTTAGACTAAAACATTCACACAGGAAGTTTTAAATTCACACCCAGGCACATTTTGCAGGAACTTCCCCTGCATACAGCACTTGTGTACACAGGTAAACTACTGCAAAGTTGATTTGGTTACAAACATACATCATGCCAACTGCTCCACGCTAACTCCCTACATGGGCATTTATTTATCAGCACACCAACACCACAGGGCAGATTACTTTATGCCCTTGCTCGATAAACCCAAACCCATCATTTCAGTGCGTTTTCAGACCAGATTTCAATAGCAAGCAAGTTTTGCCTCAGTGGTACCAACATGCCACCCACACCGCGCAGTCACCAGTGGGAGGGTTCGTTGTCCTCCTCACCAGTTTCCAGCTGTTGGGGGTCACGTAGCGCTTAGCTGGGGTCCAACTTCCCACTGCACAGGTCAGGCTGCCCGTGAGCCTTTCCAAAAACGAGTCAACTGGAGGGAGATGCTGTTGGGCACCTGCCCGCTGCCCATGTGCGCACAGGGCCGCCCATGGCTGGGCGCACGTGCGGGCTCACGGGTGCAGGGCTCAGGGGTGCAGTGGGCGCCAAGGCGCGGGGCCGCTCGCCACTTGGCGCACCTGTGCGAGGGCACCTGGGCAGCCGGCGCGCGCAGACAGCAAAACGCGGGAGGAGGAACCCGGGCAAAGGCAGCGCCGAAGGCCGGGCCAGGGCTTCGGGGGTCGCTCCTAACCGCCCCCGCAGCGGAGCGCGGTGCCGGGGCCCGTCCCGGCCTCCCCGCGGCGGGTGCGCGCAGGGGAGCGCGGACACTCACCCGTGCGGCGGCGG
>NW_010588907.1:3895-85236 GCF_000705375.1 Tinamus guttatus | reverse complement strand
CGCCCTCCCGCGCCCGCGGACACGCGTGGGGATGGGCCGGCCGGAGCCCGCTCAGCACAGCCCGGCCTGCAAGAGCTGCCCACCTGTGCCTCCCCCGCAGTATCCCCACCTTTCCTGGCAATCCTGCCCTGGGACGGAGCCACCGTCCCCTCTTCCGGCATCCGCCACTGGAAAGTAAGGTGGAAGGAGACCCAAATGCTTCACAGCACTGTAGAGGGTTTCACTCTTTCACTCTCCCAGTATCCATGATAAATGCTTGTCTTCAGCCTGGAGGAGCAATGGCTTTTGAGGGGACTCAGCAGCAGCCCCCCAGGACCTGCAAGGAGACTATGGAAAAGATACCTTTGCTGCGGTGCTTGGCAAGAGGCAATGAGTATAACCTGAGAGGTTCACACCGGGTATAAGCAAAAAATCTCTCACTGAGGGGTCCGGCGAGTGGTGGGACAGGCTTCCTGGAGGGCTAGGTAGGCAGTCTCCAGCATTCCTGGAGGATACCAAGACCGGGCTGGATAAAGGCCTGAGCAATGTGTTCTCATCTCATAGTCGATCCTGCTTGGAGCACAACATTGGGCTAGAGACATTCTGTGGTTGCTTCCAGATGAGTTAGCCTATCATCCCTGCATCTTATTTATGGCCTTCGGAGGTGCAGTTCTTCCCTCCTCACTCCACAGTGGGGTCCTGACTCAGGAAGGTGTTCTGTTCTTTATCACAACTAATACCAGAGAAACTGAGCTATTCCTCACGGCTGAATGACTCCCTTATATTCTTTCAGGTGATCACTGGAAGAGCTGAGAAGGTACCTGTAGATGCCAGGGACCCATTCTTTCATTTTTTTGTATAACAAGGAAAGTATCCCTCTGCTCAAGGCACTAGGCAAAGATTCAGTATCTTTAATTATATGGACTTTATTTGATCTCTGCGAGCATCACTTTCTTACCTCTGTGATATAGGTGTTGCTTCCCTTCAACCAGACTATCCTTCGCAATTTAAATCAGAGAACTGACAGCACGGTGTGGCTTTCCTTACATATATCTTCTGCCTCAGAGCTACAAATAAGGCTGACCTGCTCTTCCAGATTGAATGCACCAGTGCCTGAATCTCCATAAGTGTCTTTATAGTCAAGCCAGTCTCACAGACATATTGTAGAAAGCAGTCCCTCTGTCCCTAGCTCTAGTCTCTCTAGTTTCAGGGTATTGACCCTAGTACTCATCAATATCCACAGTGAGTTAGTTTATTCACTAAGCTAACCCTGTAAAGAAAAGGGACCTTTTCAGCATCAGCGTTAGATTAGGTTATCTGTCAAATGAATGAAGTAGTTGTAACCTGACCTTTTGGCTACACTGACCTAACAGGAGGCAGCTGCCAAAATCCTTCCCATAACCAATAGATGTGTACTCGCTTTCCATCCCTTATTGGGATCTAGTGACCATCTGACCTGATGGACAATCTGATGAAAAAAGAACTCCACAAACAAAAAATGTGATTTCTACTGGCCACAGAGCTGATTTGGTCCACCTCATGACCGCACAGTTGCAAGATCTAGGGAGGCAGAATCTAGACAGTGAGAGAAAGCAGAACTACTATATCATTAGATCAACTTGACTGGTACCAACAATCACAGGACATAACATGAACCAAATCAGAGAACTAATCCAAAAAAAATTAAACCACAAAAAAAAAAAAAAAAAAATCTGTGTTAGCTGACTGAAATGCGGGATCACATGAGACATATTTGTTGAGACACAAAAGATAGAAAAGGGACAGTGGCCACCATAAGTTAGATCAAAAGCGTACTGCAGGCTCCTCAACCACCAAAGTGCCCAGAGGATCCGTGAGCCCCTATTTGCAACATAACTCCAGCTCCACTTCCAAAAGCTAGTGGAATTACACCAAAAACACCAAGGCTGTACTGCATAATCAGATACAAGGAACACAAAGTATATTGGTTTCTCTGCGCAATGCTTTGTGTCCCAAATATTTCTATTATTTCTTTTGATTTGTGCCTCCAAGTGCCCCGCAATGTGTTTTTGACAGCTGTGTTGCCTGGCAGCCACTTTGTCACAGCTCAAGATGCAATTATGAGGGAGATGTATCTGCACTACCCGAAAGGATAATGGATCTTTAGTGTATAGGCTTCACAAAAAGACCATGTTCTCTGCCCAAGTCTCTAGGCGCTGCTGTAATACAAGCAGCAACAAGACAATTCAATAAAGTGTGGCTTAATGTGATAAACTGGAGTATAACCAGAAGTAATGTGATTATGTTACGAAAGGGTAAAATTATGCTCCTGCTCAGAAATCGCTGTTTGTTTTTTGCCAATCAAGATAAATATAACTTGTGAATGGTGTCTAAAGAGAAACAAATATGCTCCTTAGCATTTAAAAATGAGTAGCTACTGAATAACATAATTCAGGCAAAAAAAAAGTCAGCAAAAGGGATTAGATAGTAGTTAGGTCTGTCTAACTCCAATTTGGATCATTCCAGTTTTTGGAAGATCCTGGTAGCATTTGTCTAAAATCTTGTATTGCTTTTTTATAAAACCAGAGAAGACCTTTTATAGTTTGACAACTGAGTATGATGCTCATTCTTTTTCCTTAGAGAAAAGGGGAAAGGGAGTTCAAAACTCGATCTGGTCAGGAAGTACTTGACAGAACAGTTTTATTTTTAAAAAAGTCAGTATGTTGCACTCAAAATGTTTTGTTGAAAATATCTGGATTTCAATGAACTTCCAGTGAACCCAGCACAGGGTTTCAGAGGGAACCTGCTCTGTGTTCTTGGCAGAGCTGACCCCACAGGGGCATGATTTCCTGCCCCTTACAGGCATCAGCAGTGAGGACAAAAAGGACATCAGCCCTATTGACCCTTTGCCAGAGCTGAGGAACAGCCAGTTCTCCACAGTTTAACACTTTTCATTTCATCTGATATAAACTGTCTCCAGATAGTCCAACCAGAATGCCTAGACTTGGATACTCCTCCCAGAGCAGAGTCAGGACAAGGTGCAGTTCTCTCACTTGCAGGAAAGTTTCTCTCTATATAGGAACATATATGTTTTAAAATCACAGGATGGAGTCTTTAAGACTATGCAAGTGGACTACAGCTTTACAGATGTGGGGCCTGGGAGTGTCTGCTTTTTATATATATGTTTATTTTTCTTTAACATTGTAATGCAGTCAAAAAACGCAGTAAAAATAGTACAAGCCATTTCATGCCTGAGAGTGTTTAATATCAGTTTTTAAGTAGATAATTGCAAAAAGGATTATCTGGGATCAGGCAGGAAAAAAAAGTGTAATAATTCACTAGGGGCTTAAAGCATTACAACTTCTTGACGTTATCAAAATAATCAATAAATGCAGCTGTGGTCTTTGCCTCTGTAAAGTGAAGTCAGATTGTGCAGGAATCTAGGAGATCTAGTGCATATTGGAGTGCAAGAGCCAGATATGAGGAAGCCACATAAGTTACGTAACAGGCTGTGATCCTGAGCTAGCTACTTGCTCCATTTGCTTTCAAAAACTTTCCCTGGCCTGGCAGGAGCTGCTCAAAATAAAGTATTTTTTCCAAAGCAAAAACAACCCGTGTACGAGCAGCCAAACATCACTTCCTCTTTCCCAGGCAGCCCTGCCAGAGCATGGTGGGTGGGTGGGGGAATGTTTTTCTACATTATTAGAGATCGTGTCTGTTTTCTTCTTCCCATCTCCTAAGAAAGCATGCAATCAGGTTGTGCTTCATGTCTGCAGGAACCGTCATGTCTGCCTCATCTTCTGCCATGCAGGAAGAGGCAAGCCATGTGCTGCCCACCTCCCTGCACCACATCCTCATTGACCTCAAGAGAGGTCCTCTTCCGTGGGCCTTGTCCCCAGCTCTCCCGAGAGTCATAACCTACAGGTTTTAATTTGACAGCTGCTACTCTGACACCACTGCCTGTCACACTGCAGTCTCTCACTCATCCTCTCTCTGAAGTAGACACAACTAATGGGGCAAGTAGCATGCATGGGATGGCTTTGCACCATGCTGCTGCTTTGATGCCTCAAAGGGGTTCTGAGGTGGTTTCCACAACCACAAGAAGCAAGGGAGATACATACACCTCACCCCTTGGCGCATGGCACAAGCATGGCCAATGACCATCCAAGCACGATGCTGCGAGCTGTAGACACGTGCTGCCAAAGAGTGGGCTTCTTTCACCCAAACATGGCTCTCTGCTTTGGAAAGTGCTTTTTGCTTCATCCAACTACAAAACAAAATCAGTCTATTCATGCTGAGAGCTGCCAAAGATGTTATTTTTGGCTGAATAACTTGCTCCATGTTTTTAAGTTGTTAGCTTCCTTTCACTTGATCAAAGAGTGGGATCTCAATTACATTTTAAATGTTGGATAATGCCAACTTACTGCAAATAAAATATATAAATCAACTATTGGGGGCATGTACATGAGGTGCACATATCAGGAGCATATATCCATATATATTTTTTAAATCTCTAATTCAGTTTCCCAATACATTTATTTGAAAAGAAAGATTTCCAGCTGTTTTGGTATGGTGTCATCACACAGGCCAAAAAAAAATCAGTGAATTAAACTCAGAAGCACTGCTTGCAGCATTTCAGAGCCTTGGAAATTCTGCAAGATGTAATGTAAGCTCAGCAATGGAAAGATACCAAAGTGGGAATGGGGGGCCAGGAAGCAGGAGATCAATGCTGGGTGTGACTTGAAAGGTAGCCGAACAGGAGAATAACTACAAAAAAAGGGGAAAGAGGTGAAAGATAAAGGAGATGTATTAGTAGGTGAAATATTTCAAGTAGTTCTGTGTTTCGTATGGCTCATAGCTGCAGAGGTTGAAGCTATCTCTATTCATACAGCCCCCATTTTTCTCTCGATGGCCCAAGTCCATTCACTTCAGCTTCCGAGCCTTTCCCATCCTCCATCGTGCTAATAGGGACCTGCCCTCTGCCCCCACCTCCCGCTCAGCACTTCAAACCCAAAGCATCTTGAGTGACTGCACAGCTTGGGTCCTGCCTGTGCCTCCTCCGGCACCTGCTCCCTGAGCGATTCCAGAGCATCCAGCAAGGAGAGCGCTCAAAATCACCCTGAGCCACCTCATTTGTTAATGCTGCTATCTGAGCCGGAATTATTGCACTGGGCAGGAGGAGTTAGTATACATGCAGGAGGAGGACTGTAATCTTAAATGCCTATCTTTTTGCATTTACTTTAGTCATTTGATCATTTTTAAGACTGCCTGGGCCATGACGACAGGAGCAAAACAACGTAAATACAGCCCAAAGCATCATTTGGTTCACAACGTGACTTTTGTTTTAATAAAAATAAAAGGAACAATGCATTTGCTATGGCAGCTATGATTTGCCAGAGCTAATGAACCTGACTCAGCTCTTCAATTTGATTTGTCTTTTTAACATACTTCGAAGCAGGGGACCTTATGACCCCTCAGGGAAATTAAAACTCTTAAAGCTCTCAAGTCTGGCCTTTTCTGTCAAAACAATGCTGTCACTGAACTATGCTCTTTCTCTTACAGGCCACATTTAAACTCCAAATCCAGTAAGATTCTCAGTGGAGTTTATGTGTTTCTTTATTTTAAACAAAACACAAAAATCTCAAAATGACAGATCAATGTATTTTAATTAAAAATTGTAAAAGAAATGCATAAATGTAATCTGGACATTTTTCTGACAGCTGCAACCAGAATTCAGGTTCATTTACCCCTGGGTACCTGAGCACATGCATGATGCTTTTTAAGTGTATAATGTGGTAAATTTTACATATATTTACAGAAGATATTGCGTAGGAGATTTTGAAAGACACAAATTGCAATTAGGTGCAAAATTCACATTGAAAGTCAATGAAAAATCTCCCCATGATTGATGGGGAATCTGCATATTTATCTGTTCTTCTTTAGCTCTTCAATCTCATATTTATGTTTAAATTCATATCTTCTGCTTTAATTCATATTTTATGTTTCTATTCCATATGTATAAGTGTGAAGATGCTTTAGCCTGACTTTGTAGCAACAGAATTTGAGACACTGCGCTGGCTTCTTGTACATGGGAGTCCTCTTTATGAATCTTCGAACACTTAGCCTATGTCCTTGAAATGTGAGCCACAGTTCACAGGGGTATAGAAATCCTCAAACTAATATGTCCTTTTTTTTTTTTTTTTTTTTTTTTTTTAATAGGCAGCTGGTTAGAGCTGTGATTGATGCTTACCTGAGGCAAAAAGAGGTCAGTATCCTAGCAGGCCTCAGAAAGTCCAGATAGGGTCTCAACCTCAAGACACAAATGCATAGAAAATCAGGAATCATTGATTCCCTGCTCACAGAACTGTTTTGGAACTTTGACATGTTTCTAAAGCATATACATCCCTAAGTATCCAACCAGATCTCATATTAGCAACCTGCCCTAAGGTCACAATAATGACTTTCTCATCCAATTATGTTATAATTTCTAAAAAGGTATTTGCATATATGAGCACACAATATATACAAAGGCCTCCTCCATTCAATATTTTTCACAGCCTTTATGCGAGTAGAACTTATCCTCATATCATTTCTCTGATGAAAAGTAAATACAAAACCATATGCCAAATATTTAACGTTCTCAACATTAACCTGGACCTATGTTGACAAGCCTTTCCCAGGGACATTAACATGAGCTAAATATTTTCATTCCAATTTCTTGAGAGGTTGGAAAAATCAACAGAAAGATAGTGCGCGACCTATTGCCAGAAATAATATTGCAACTTTGAACATCAAGTCATTTCACAAGATCTTGTAAGCAATGAAATGTTTTAAAACATTGGGTTTAAATTTGGTTTGTTTGTGTTGTGTTGCATTGTGTTTTTAATGTGCCCGATTTCTCATGCTGAATAGGGAGACCACAACCGTGGATCCAGGCCAATGAAGACAGGGAGCTGAAACAGAAGCTCCCCTCCGAGAGGATGTTCAGAAGAGCGTTTTCATGTGCCCAAGGGATGATTTCGGTTCCTTCAGTGACTAGAGAGGTTTTGTTCAGGATAAAACCTCCTACTGGTACAGTTTAAAAAGCACAGTGCTTTAAGCACACTAACACCAGTAGAGGTAAAAAGAGGTAAAAAGTTTCTATAAAGAGCTATTCACGGAAGTGGTAGAAGGCAGGAGCAGGGAAGGGAAGGGAGGCGTGGATGCCCAACACAGCTACCCCCGTGCAGAGCAGTTAATGAGATCTCCAGAGCGCCTGTAGAGAAGAAGAAATAAGCCACATCCCGTCTTCCCAGTCTCCTCCCTCCTTGGCCTCCTCTAACTGCTCACAAACACCACAGGATCCTTCTGAAGGGCAGGAGGATTCAGGGGAGTTAAAGAAATCAGGAGGACCAAACAGTTACCCTAGGACTTAAACTAGTGGGACTAGTAGAAATGATCCATGGAAAGCTCTGAATATGGGGCTGTGAAGAGGAGTGGGTTTCCATGAGAGCATCAGCTTAAGAGGCTATTAATGCATGAGTTTTGATCTTTCAGCTGTACTTCTATGTCAAAACAGCTTTTTGATCTGTACAGTGCTGGCTCTGGGGTGTATGTCCATTTAGCTGACTGGAATGCATAAAGGTCACAAGGGAGCATGTAGAACTGTACAACAGGGCATTTGTGGACCAGTCCCCTGGCAAACCACATCAGCATCCATGCAAAACCATCTGGAAGACAGTCACAACAACCTTGCAGCATTTTTCTGGATCTATGCGCAAGAAATATGTAAGATGAATTTTTCCTGCCCATGGGAAAAAAATGAATCCCTTTCACTGAAGCCCTGGAGAAAAAAGACCTTTTCCATCGTCTGTGTGATATTTTTAGTGTTTTCTAAGGCTTGGATGTGCTGATTGTAAACAACATTATATCTGTGATGGTAATGAAATCAAATTATAAACTCATGCAAAGGTTAAACCATTAGTTTAAACAATTAGTCCAGTTAACAAGTTGATACCAGTATTAACATATTAACCTTCTGGACCCGCAAATCCTAAGCTTTATCTAATAAACTGTTAAGCTAACAGCCCAAACAACAGCATGTAACTAAACAAATTTAACACAGACTTTCTGCCAGCTAGAGGACTTGGCTGAACTAATACATCTGTAGCTGAGACTAATTTTTGAATTACAGCTTTAATACTCTTATGGCAGCTTGCCTAGACTGTTGTGGTTAGGTAATAGCAATTCTTTCCTTTTCTTCTAGCATTTTTACACATTTACAGCACAATTTGTGCACAACTTACATGCCAGCCCAGCATTCTATGTTGTAATTAGCCATTCAAACCTTTAAGCTAATAATTAGACTAGTGTATTCTTTCACCAACCATATAAGTGACCTCCTCAAGACAGTCAGATGTATACAACTCATTGCTAAACAGTGTCTCCAGCAGTGATTCTAAAAAAGCTGTAACAGACATTAAAAAAAAGTAAACAGAAAAATATTTCATCAGACATTTGGATTTCTGCTTCCCAGTTCTTGTGAGATTGCATTTGTCTCAATAATATTGACTTGCTATTCAGTTAAGATATAGGTGGTTTTCTGGTAATATTAAACTAATGGGCTGATACCTGTTTTACCTGTTGGCTGTGACTCTTTTCCAGTATTGCTGGGTTCTTCCAGCTTGTTAATGTCATATCAGAAGAAACCCAGGCCTCTTCACATATAGTTTATGAGGAGAAGATAGCACTACTAAAGGAGAGAAAATACCTGCTTCGAATCTTTTGGAGTTTCATGCATTTTTCTTCCTATAGTCCCTTGACAAGTTAATTCAGGCAATATCTTTCAACATAATTAAAAAGAAGTGCTGAAAAAAGGAAATATAAGTGGCTAGAGAAGGTTGATAGGTTGATCTAAACAGGAGCAATTATAATGACTTCCTCTAAGCTTATATTAGGGCTTATATTAGTATTACTAATATATTAGTATTACAGACTAAGAAAACCTTCCTATTAGCCTACATTAATGTTCCCACTCAGTAAGTCCTGATTAAGTAATTCACAAAAAATTCTGTTTTGGCAAGGTAGAATACTGGCTGCATGGAAAATTAGTAAAACCAAATGGGTCTTGTAAAATAAGACAATTTGTTTTGTGAGCTCTGCAAGCAAAGTTCAGCCAACTTGTAGACATTGTAAGAACTCTCATTTGAGAACTTCTTTGCACATCCAATCTCACTAAAAACTACATAAATGCATTTCAGAAGCGCAAAATTGACAAAAATGGAACAGAACCAATCTATTTTTCAGATTCTTCCAATTTAATCTATTTTTCAGATACTTCCCATTTACTCCTATAGACAAAAACTTTCAAAGATTAACTTCCTGGCCCCTCAGACTGAACAGAACTATAGCTTCTTACTATAAAACCATCAAGTTTTTTTTGTCTTCTCCTCATCCAACTGGATACTACACTCATCCTAAATATTTTGGAAAAGTATTTTATCTCAGGAAAGATCTGGTGGCTAAACAGAACTCCATGCTTCCAACCACTCCTACTGCTGTAAAAACCTGGTACAGACTCCATGATTATAAATGTAAAATAGCCAAAAGTGAGCAGCATCAGCCCTCTCCTGTACAGCTTTCATGCTTGAGTTTAGTGTATCTTTTTTCCTCATCTCTGAAATCACTTTGATAGATTTCCTGTCCTCAGCCACTTATTCCCTGCTCCATATGACACAGTTCAGTGGCCCCCAATTGGGCTGTTAAAAGCTCTTTGTGGACATTTTTTTTTTCCTGTGGGTTATTTCTATGCCGAATCAGTTAATTAAGGGACAAGCAACCAGGGCTGTGAACATCCAGAGCTACTTCCCCACACCTTAAGCAGGAGAGCTGGAGGCGATGATTACATCAGAAGTGAGAAGCTCTGGAAGAGTCTTGCTAGCAACAGTACAGGAAGAAAGAAGGGAACAGCTTTTAAGGAGGGGGTTGAGATTTTTGTGACACGATTTCTGTGGTTGCCTAACACAGCTCCTCTGGCACTGGATGGGCCCCAGCAGCCCATTCCTGATTTTTGAGAGGCTCGTACAGATTCATCATTTTGATTTTTCACCTTTGCGGAGGAATCACCACATTGAGTTTTGTTTATCATTAATGCATCTCTATATGAGCTGATTGGCCAGGCTCCCTTTACTGTCAAAGGAGAGAATTGGGTATTTACAGGTTTGGATTCAGCTGATATATTTTGCAAGAAACACATTTTGCAAACAATTGTTTTTCTCCACTGACTATAAAGCTCACTAAAACAAGCAGCTCAAATGTAGACATCTGCACTGCAGACACCTAGGTTTGGTCAGATGAATTTTGCTGTGGGTTCTCATTCATATTGCTGCAAAACGAGGATAAAATATAACTAAAACAGGAGCAATTGTTTTACTCTATCTCACAGAATCGCAGAACGGCTGAGGAAGGGACCTGTAGAGATCATCTAGCCCAACCAACTTGGCAATGGTAATACAGACTGATCATATACAGCTCAAGGAATTATCAAACTGGGCAATTTAGGCTTGTTCCACAGTTACTCAGTTCCAACCAAGACCTGCACAGATTTGCGGAAAGAGAAGAGCCTAGGTAGTTTTATTATTTTTATTGCTGGTTTTAGGGTTTTTTTTCTTTTCCACAATCCAAAAATCCCTTAATTGTCATTAATTCCTTGTCACTGAACATCCCATAATACAAACCTATGTGCCAAGAAGTTTATTATTTTGAATAAGAGTTGTACGGATTTCGTATACATTGTACCACAGCTGTGATTGACAGTTTATCAGTATATCAGCTTCTGGCTTGGTTACACACAAAAACATGTTTGAATAACTTCAAGCAAAGTTAACAAATCTCTCATGTAAATGTATACTACACATGCCCTACATGTTTATTATCTTGGATATCAATAACATCTTAATAAAATAAGTAGGCTGTATCTTTCATGAAAATTATATATATCAACCTAGAAAAATGTTTAATAAGACCCAAAAGACAGACTCTAGACCTGAAATCTTGGGCCTAAGTTACAAGCAAAACACTATCTTTAAGGAAAGCTGCATACAATGCATATGTGTTTCTATTGCTGAATAAATAGTACTTAGTTTGAGAACACTTTTGATTTATTACATTTTTCAGTTACAGCCAATAGGCGCAGCAAGAGAGGGGAGTGGGGGCAAAAACAGAAATTAATCACACAGAATACTGAATGTAAGAGACTCCAGAATATAAGAATCCCCTAGTATTTTGAAGACAGTGAAATAATTCTGACAGTTCAACAACACTGGTGAGAATGCTGATATAAAGCCCCTCAGTTTTTCTTTCTTTCTTTAGTAGAAGTGTCCCAGAAAATCTCCAGCTGATGTAGCTAGTCACACTCTGCTTTCTAGCCTGGCTGTCAAGATTAAGGACCTCACAACCAGTCATTACATTGACAGACCACCATTTCATGAAGACAATGGTCTTAAGGCCAGAGACTTTGACTTTACCACAAAGACATCAAAAGGTGCCAAAGTTTGTTTAAAACCACAGCATGTTCTCCACAGGAAGAAAGCCATAGAGTATGGTGGGGTACTGCCATTAAAACCACGGTCAGTCTGCACACTACTACCTGTCTTTTTCTTCCCACTGAACACATACTCTTCCACACATACTTACCTAACTTTCTGGCGCTGCAGGTGTGAGGCTCCCCTGTGAGAGGCAAGAAACATGAGGGCCGAGTAGTGGAAAACATATCTGAGGCTTTTCCATTCTTCCACAAAACCTTCCTACCTACCTGCCTCCATTGATGCTGCTAGATTTCACCACAAGCCTTTCTCTGGTTCACAGAAGATATAATCAGTTCTGAGCAGACAGATCTGGTGATAGAATGAGGGCCAGAAATGTGAGGCACTGTAAAATAGCATCAACCATACCCTAGCCCATCAAGGCGCTCAAGGCCTAATACCTTCAATCAGTATAAGGTTTTACACACCCATGAGAAGACAAGAACCAAGAACTGTGAGTGCAACAATTCTTCCTTCCCCATAGGACCAAAATAGCTGACACGAAGTGATAGGAGAAATCTTTCTTCTCCAAAGAACCTGGAACATTCATAGTACCCAAAGTATGTGAATAACAGTCTGCTATTGACCACAGTCAACCCTTCTCCATTCCATTCATATGCACTCCATTCTTTGGAAGAAAACGAACGAACAAACAACAAACAAAAAAAAACCCACAAAGATCTAGTGTTGCTTCATTTAACTATGACATGGATGTGAAACCATTTTAGTAGGAGCATAAAAAACTGCAGTGCATCTTCTCAGAAATACAGACTACCACAGGCATGCCAGACTTTGCTACCACAACAAGCCAGTCTGTTGTACGTAGTTGTCCTCTCAGGGAGAACACAAAGTGAAAACATACTGGTGACAGGACTCAGTTTGCTCAGCACATTGCTCAAGTGTGCAATGCCATGCAGCACAAAAACCTTACAGAAATGGATGGCAGATAAGTGCTTACGAACTTCCATGCTCAACTGAAAGACTTTGAGTCACGACAAATTGAAATTGCTTTTGAAATTGATCCCAACTGTTAATCATGCTTACAGTTAAAACTTTGCTCTTTGGAAAGATATTTATAACATGTATTTTAGTCATCTAATTAAACCATGAATCAGAACAGGCAAGCATGGGAGTGTAAGTTCCCTGCATATTCAAAAGGAGAGATATGGAGCCTAACGCATGGCTCACAGCACCAAAATGCATGTCTAGAATCAGACAGCATAAATATCTATCTTTACCTTCATTAGTTCAAGATAACCTAAAATCATGTTCCAGCTAAGGTTTGTCACCTTTATTTACTGGATTTTGATATAGCAGAGAGAGTTGTTAAGGCAAAGCAAATCTGCTTGTGAATGCAGTGAGAATCATAACACTGCAACATACAATCAGCAACACAGCTGGAACTTCAACCCACACTTACGTGATTTGCTGGCTTGGTATATACTTAAGTACCTACTTAAGCTTTGCTCAATAGGACCTATAGAAACAGATTTCAGTTATTATAACAGTGCTTTTTACACTGACATTCATCCATATGAGGAATTCCAATCTTTCGTATTTCTCCATAATCTTGCTTGTTTCCTAAAACATTTGAAGCATCACAACCATCTCTCCTGTATCTCCGTCAACCTGTCTTCCAGAGCAAAGGATTCAAGGAGTTTCATTTGTTCTCTTCTCCCAGAGTTTTTCCTTATTTCTGATAACATGTAGACAATCAGGACCATTGGATAAAAAGCAAAAAAAAAAAACAAAAAAAAAAACACCCTTTTTTATTTCCTATTTTCATGTGGCAAAGTTAGAAAAGGTTTGCCTCATGTTCTGTACTAACTTCAGTGGCTACTCTTACAGTCATAAAACTTGAGCTGTATTCTTCTTTGAAGCTGTTTTCCAGCATATTAAATGCTGTGCAACTCTGGGGCAACTCCATGGGTTGCCATCCAGACATGCAATGACACATTTCTCCTCTGATACCAGCCCAGTGCATGCTAGTGTGACCAGGCAGGCCAGGAGCCATCCCAGATGCTGCAGTTCCCACAGTGCCCCCTGTGTCCCCTTCTCGCCCACCCTTCTCCATCTCCTGCTTCCTTCCCACCCAAGGCCTCAACAGAAAAGAACCGTAGACTGAACACGATTATTTCAGGAGGCAGAAAGGACCCTCAAATTCATCACTGCAAGTAGACTGCCTGGATTGATTCTGTATCACAAACAAACTGACTGTTTCAGTTTCACATCTCACTGACAAAATCAGGAACAGGACACTGGTGCTGACTCGGCACTCTGAGTGATCGAGCATGTGTTCAGCTCTGCTTCCGTGTGGCGTACAGCACAACCACTGCCTTCCACTGAGGTTTTGTTTTCAGAAAGATCTGAACTCTGCATCCTGGCTTTCAAAAACTTAGTTCATCGTGTTCTACAAATGTCTGTAATCTCTTTTGCTCTGGTGAATATAGGGTCAGTAGTAAAATATCAGAGTGGGATCAGTACAACATGATTGCTGCAGTGCTTACAGTCACTGTATGGGCTGCTCTGGATGATTCAGGAAATGGTTTTCTAATCCCTTGGCATACATTTTCCTGCTAGTAATTTGGTGCAGGCTCTCTTTTCCCTCACTTAAAGTTTTACAGATAAGTCACACGAAGGTACCTCATTTTCTTTATGTATCTTTTAAACAACCCAACCTGGAATCAGTTTGTGTTCAAAAGGGTCTTGACAGAAAGAAGAGATAAAACCTAAGCCCCCATAGAGAAGTGTTTTAGGGGAAAAAAATAAATACATATATACGCCATACCAAAATGTCACCCTCCGTCTGTTCTGGATGGCAAAGTTTTTGAGAAAAAAAAAGTCCAGTGAACACACTGATAGTGTACAGACATGCTCAGACAAGATTGTGAAAAGTGTAAGGAGTGTTCAGATGTATTTGTTGTCTCTTGGCAAGTTCCCTTATTTAAACTCATTACACACATCTTCACAGGTTTATAACAGTAGTAAGAAAGTATCTGCTACAGCAGTCTCTAAGATTGTGGAGCAGACTAGCTCCTGTAAAGTGTCTACAGAATATCTCAACACTCTGACTCCAATATATGCATCAATCTGGATTATGTCACTAGAGACAATTATCTTCCACTATAGGTAACCTTTTAAAGGACTGTCCAGTGCCAAGTGCTAAATATAAAATGGTACAACAGAGGCACAAGGTTAAAAAGAACTGAGCTTCTGTGGCATAGGCAGTTCCTGCCCATCAGCTGAATCACAATAATTGACCATGTGTGTGTTCCCAGCACGCCCCAATTGCAAAGTAAAATGTGTTAGCTTAAACCACCATGAAGGTGCCCGCACCCTCAAAGAGTCAATAGGATGTGATGTGGTTGTTACCACTTACCATCCTCACCGCTTCTTAGGACGGGCTTAACTGTGACCTTGGTGTAACTTGGAGACTTCCACTATTCCATGCCAGGCAATAAGGAGCTGGAACAGCAGTTCATTATTATCGGATTAAGGTACAGAAGAGAGTAGGGATCAAAGAGCTGCTTCAATGCTGCTTCAAGAAAAATGTATATGTCCACCACTTTTGGCTAGTCACAACTGTAAAATCTCACCATGCAATGAATTAGGAGTCTTAGAAGTGTGAGGTCCGCCCCAGCTCTCAACAGGAAGTTTTAGTTTCAGGAAGTTTTAAGACTGCCTGAAACAGAAAAGCGACTTTCAAAAGCTCCCACAATATACTTTTCATTTATTTATTTATTTACTAAAGCATAGTATCTGACACTATTGAAACAAACTCCCTAATATCAATGAAACTAAGCACAATGGTTATTTTTTTTTCAGCCTCATCAAAAGATCTATCAAAATCAAAAAAGTTTCTCTGAAAATGTTTCATTAAAAAATCAAATACTGCTGCAGGGCAAATGTCTCTTTCTGTGCTCAAACAGTGAAGGTACATACTGTGTGTAGCAATAACACTTTTAGTGTCTGCTAGCTACAAGCACATTTATGATGCTACTGGTCAAGTTCCTCTACAAATTCACCATGCTTTTGCTGGTCTTGGCCCCAGTCCCTTTGCTTCGGGTCTTTCCCACACTCCACTTCCTCAAAGTTGTCTTGAAAGCCAAGGGAGACTTAAACAAGAAAAAGAAACTCCTATTACACTTTGGGAAATGTAGCTGCTTTCTTAAAAGAGTCTCAGAACAGAAAGAAGGATGAATAATCCAAATTTGATCATTATTCAGAGAGCTGGTTATCTGCTGCAAGTGTAGAATATTCTGCACCAAGTATCTCCATCACAGGGAGAGAAACAACAATAGAACTTACACATGTGTTTGAAATAACTGAAGTATAAAAGAAATTTCTTTTCTGATAACAATAAAACCATCAAACCACCACTGACAAAAAAGGCCGATTCAACTGATGCATAAACATCCTGTGTGCATGTAGACATTGTTTAGTTTGACTTCAGCAAGGCTTTTGACATGGTTTCCTGAACTAATCTTGTAGCCTAGTAGAGGATAAATACAAGATGGATGAAAAGTTCTGTGGACCACTGGGTTCAAAAGACAGTGTTCAACAGGTAAGGTCTCACTGGCAGCTGTTTATGAATGTTGATACCCAGACTGCTACTGTTTAACATCTTCATCAACAACCTAAATGAAGGGCAGGAGGGCACTCTTGGCTAGTTCAGAGATGAAACCAATGTACTCGGCAGATTGAGAGAGACGATTACTCTTCTTTGTGCTTGTGAAGTCAGTACATCCAGTTGTACATGCCCCAGTAAAGAACAGATCAAAAACCTGGCCCAAGCTCAGGTCCAGGGGCTGCAGCATCTGCACAAATGCAACTAGACAAGGCTCTGAACAACCTGATCTAACTTTCAAGCTATCCTGCTCTGAGCAGGGGCTAGGATCAAACAGCTTCCTCAGCCTCCTGCAACTTCAATTTTTCTCCAGTTCTCTGACTCTCTTCATCTATACAATAAAGGTAATTTCTTCCTTCTACAAAATGCTTTGCATTATTTGTGAAGAAAGGACAGTGAATGCCTTAAAATATAACCTTTTAATTCATACAATCAAGTAAAATGAAACTGCTTGTGATTTAACGTAGAAGTACTACACAAGCCTTTAATTATGCAAATGGCAACTGTTGCTTTCCTTCTATACAGGTTCATAAGCTGCACTCATCAACATAATATCTGATCAACTTATAGTAGTGCTCTGAGCAACATGACTAACATCTGGCACATAGTTTGTTTCACGGTTACTAGCATTTTCTTCTATCTGTTCAGATCTTGACTCCTTTTGTTAGGGACATTCACATAAACAGGATGTTTCTCTTTCTGCCTGTACCGATGCGATATTGATGCAAGTTCTCCCGCAATAGCCATTTTTAGGAAGGTAACATTAAAGACCATAATTACTAGCAAACAAAACCAAACCTGCTTTCAGAATGACAAAATAAAATGGAATCTCATCCGGATCCTGCTGGAAAAAAAAAATGCTCTGTCTCCACTTTATCTGATAGCAGCAAATGTAATTTGCACAGCTGTCCTTCAGGGACATGCACAAAAGCTTCAGGCTGTGGGAAGACCTAACCTTTGTTTCTTTCAGGATTGATTCTATCTCATTTTTATAAGGTCATAAATCAAGGCTAGAGAGAGAGAAAATATATTTGGGCTTTTGAATGCAAAATGAGTAAGAAAAAAAAAAGCTGCCATTTAAAGCAAATCCCCACCACCACCTTTTTCTTCCCAAGTGTGAGCTCCCTGCTGTACAAATCAAAAGTATGCATGGAGATGGTGCCTAAATCTTTTATGAAATGGGCACTTCACTTGCACTTCAATGGAGCTTGCTGTGCATAAAAAATTCTTTTAATGATAGAAGGAAATAATTCTTCAGTTAGGGCTGAGAGCTCCCTGTTGCACATGATATTTGGGCTGGATATAGGGCTGATGAAAGTGGAAATGAAAGAGAATTATTTTAGTGCCCTTCATGCAATCTTCTCATAGATGACGAGACCTGAAGGTGCCTACGGCCCTCCTGAGCTCCATACAGACCCATAAATGACACAGGCACAGTTCCTGTGCCCGCGCCGTGTTGCACAACCTGCAGTGTCAGTCATGCTGCAGCTGGGACATGGCAGCAGAGCAATAGTCAAGCAACCCAAATCTCAAGCTGTTGCAGAAGGTGAGCCGGCAAGAGTTGCCAAGGTCAACATGCCTAAGATGCCCAGAGGCCCAGCCACATGCCAGGACTCTCCCATAGGGAGTGAGCAGAGGTGGCCCAGGAAAGTCATGGCCATTCTCCATGGGCAAGTACCTCCTGGAGTTCTCCCTGCCCTCCAACACGCTCATCTTGTGGCTCGAGGACATGTGGGGATTTTGATGGGCAGCTCATGGAGATGTGGCAGGATGCCCAGCCGTGGCAAAATGGAGTCCTGATATGAGGCATGCTCCTCATACTCAGCCACACATTCCTCTCCACCCACTTGTCCCCGGCACGAGTGCCCCTCCACACTAATCACAAGATAGAGGATATGCATGTGCTGCCTTGTTTCCACAAATCCTCGCTCTTGCACAATATCCCCTATGCTGTAGGAGGTATCTCCATGGCTCCCACCCTTGTGCAGACATTTGAGGGTTGAAAGAATTGCTTCATTCTTTCCTTAAGCTATTGACATTCAAATAGCCCAGGCAAGACTACTCAGATCAATGTAACACACAAGGATGCGTGCGCACAAACATATTTAGCACCAGCCTTCAAAGTAAACCCCTCAAGCCCCAAAACAACAAAAAAGGAATCTTCAAAGGAGATGCCTACCCCCTCAACAATGCAACATCCCATGCTCTCTCCCAACAGAAGTAACACAAAAATCTGCCCTAACAATGTTCAAGGAAGACACTGAAGTAAACTCAGCTGGATTCCCTAGGAAGTACAGACTCCTCCACTGTGGAAGACATGTTTTTTCTAAAGGGTAGATATGTTTAATAATACAAAAGCTGCAATACCATCATCCAAATATTTGTTTTTATCTCTGTGCAGGCATGTCAGGTGCTGTTCAGTCAGATCTTGCTTTACTATCTGCTTCCAGCATGAAATTCTTCCTTACACAATTTTGAGTTTTATAAATACCTGTGCTACCTCTAAAAGACCTTTCATTATATTACTTAGATATATATTCCAATGATAATGTCACAGGGAGAACTAGGAAAAGCCTATATTGCCTTTTACTTTAATCCAGCATATTTTAGTGTCTCAGATGTTGCTTGGCATCAGATATGAGCTATAAATTGCATATAAATTGCGCTTAGACTTTTCCTTATTGTTTCTTGAGACCTATGTCAGTAAGTTCATGGAAACTGAGAAGGCAATATTGTTAATGACTAAGATCAAAAACATTTGCAGCACCATGTTGTAGTATTCCACATTTCTTCTTATGCCATCTTTGTACATTCTGTCTCCAATTTTATTTCAACCTGTTTCTCTGCAGTCAGAAGCAATTGGTAAAAAGGGTGTTCTTGTGAAGACTTGCATTGAAGTAGCACACATCTAAGACCAAAGTTCATTCATGCTTTCTAGGTGTTGCTGAATCAAAATATTTGTTTTGCTACAGATAATTTTAGGAGGAGTTTGTAATGAGTAAAAAGTTTTCACTCTCTTCATCTGCCTATCTATGGTGATTTCCATATCTGGATATCATAATCCAAATTAAAAGATCATTACTCGGAATGTCCTTTCCTTTCATCTTGCTTACCTAATTTCTGCCAATCAGTGAAATGCCTTTCCTTCTGTTCCGGTTTTATAGACAAGAAAAAGATATCTTTTAATTGGCTACAACTGACAGATGCCCATTTCCTAGTGTTTTACTTTCATTGAGTATAGTTTATCAATGCCGCATCAATCTCACTATCTTTGATATTACATCATTTGAGCTTATGCAACGGGCTTTTCTTTCTTTCCCCAGAAATCAGATTCCATTGTTTCTGCAATCAATTCTCTTCTCATTTTCACATCACTACAGCTTTATTAAGCAAAGTATTTAGGAAGTTCCTCCCCAAAACCTTTGTACTGAGTGCTTTACAAAAATTAAATGCTAACAGAACAATTTCTCTCCCTTTCCATCACTAGAGGAATCTTAATTTGCAGGGCTGCTTTTCTTTTATCTTCTTGTGCCAAATCTGTTGTGTCGTTGTTAGACACCATACTGATGTGGGTGGCATAAGAACCATGAGAGAATAAAGAAATACTAGATTGCCACAATGCATGATAGTGCATTGCCTGTTTTAGTGGAGGTGCACCCAGCAAGAAATTATGGTGGGAAAGAAGAAGCAAAGAAATGGAAGAGTATTTTTTTTCCTATGGTTCAGAGCAGGCTTTGTGAATATCTGCTGCCGTGGCAATCCACCAAGGAACTGACTCTGTAACATCACAGGGAAGAGAAGCATGGTAGAAGGAGACAACAGCAGAGCCTATACAGGTGCTGGGCCCTGTAAACCACAGCAGAAGGTTTACCTATGCAAAATTGTTGTTTTATCCCATGCACGGAACTGATTATTGCAGCACCAGCTAGATAATGCCTAAAGAAACACTACACTGTTGATGGCATGCTTTGTAAATATATATTGTACAGGTGTAGTGCTATGTACACGTGCACTGTGTATTCATAGCAAAACAAACAAACAAACAAAACAAACAGCAACAACAAAACTGGTGGGATTGCTTTAACAGACAAACAGCAGTCTCCTCCAAACTGTCCCCTTCCAACACAATGTGGAGGTTGCAAATAAGTATTCCTTCTTACTTCAAGCAGAAGTCATTCATTATCCTCAGTGCTGACATTTCTAAAACAATTCTTCGAGAGCACATTGCCATCACACTGCCAAGTTTTGCAGCTCACAGACTCATGGAACAACTGGGGCTGGAAAAGGCCAGAGGAGGCAACTAGGCATTCTCCTGCTTGAAGCAGTTTCATCACTGAACACAGACCAGGTTGCTCAGGCCTTTGCCCAGTCAGTTTTTGAAATGCCCAAGTACAGAGATTCAACAACTTCTGCAGGCAGCTTCTGCAGTTACAGATGCTTTTAGTTTTTCTCTTTTTTAAAAAAAAAGGAAAAAAAATTTCAAAGACACTTTCATATTCTAGGCAACACAGAACATTTTTTCCTGATTTACTGAAATTATTTCAATAGACCTGACAAGCATCAGTCAGGAGGAAATTCCAGCAGCAGTTATATAAATACCTGAAAATAAGTGTGCTTAGAGAGGGAATGCTAATGCTGAGCCATAGCTGTGTCACTACAAGTATTGCTAGACTTAAAAGAGACACCACTATATTAATAACCCTCATGTGAATGACCCCAGGTCAGTTCTGGTTGGGTGTTATGTACATTTAAATGTCTTCACATCAGAGCAAAGGGGAAAATAACTACTTTTACATCTGTCACCTTCATTTTTTTAAAAACCAATTCACCCATTGTGGCTGCCACTAATCAAAATGCTACTTTGCACCGAAGATATTTTTTATAGCAGGGAGAGCAATTCTTTCCTCCTGTTGTGAAGGAACAGATCGTTCAGGATGGGAGCCCGTGCTGTTTTGAAGGCAGTTAAAATTACAGCCAGTTCCTGAATTAGACGTCACAAACCCAGCAGGGTCCTCTTCCCTCCACGGCTGCCCACATTGTGGGAACCATTCCACCAGTGCTACACTCATTAGACAGCTCTTCTCCCGCCTATTCGGGCCTGAGTAGGAGGCTTTGCCTTCTGACCCCAGGTTAGGGTTGCCCATGTGTTCCTGTTGCTGAAAACTGGCAGGTTTTAGTTTGAGAGTTTAGCCCCAGAGAATGTTGGCAAAACCATGTGGTCAATTTGCGCAGTAGTAAGGAACAAAATGAGCATCTGGCTCCTTTGATACCTACAGGTCATGCACGCCAAGGGAAAAAAGTCATAGTCATCCTGACCTGGGAAGTAGGGTTTGAATCACCAGTGCAAGAGCACATAGGTAACTGAAGAGAAACTCCACATTCGGTGGGTGGCAGGTGAGATCTCTGATGCACTTGCCCAAATCCATGGAGCAAGAGAGCTCTATCTACCCTTCGCTGGGCACAAGCAGTACTGGCCTAGGCCTTGGCATAACTAAACCATCCCTTCTCCTCCCTTCCAGTATTGCAGCAGGGCTGAAGATCCATCTCATATAATACCTTTTTCTCTATAAGAGGGACTTTTTGCCTCCTGGAGATACTTTGCAGCACTGAAGTTCTCAGCAACACTGAAGTCCCACCAGGCTGATTGTTCCAACTCCAGACTTGCATTACGAGCTCCTGAGTTACAATGCCGTACATGCTCTAAGCAGTCACCTTGCTGGCATGAGCAGACACAGATAAAGGCAGTCAGAGAAAGCAGAACTTGTAAAGCAACTTTGCATGTGCCCTCAAGCCTTTCTCTAGGGTTGCATGGTTTGATTTGATTTGAAGGCAGAGCTGTGTCCAAGCTCTGGTCTCCCATGCTCGACCATGCATATTCTTAGGCACTGGAAACCTTGCAAACTCTTCCACTGAAAAGTCCTGAGTTTTGTTCTGTTTGGAGACAGAGAGAAAGAGAGAGAAAGAGAAAGAGAGAGTGAAAGAAAGAGAGAAAGAAAGAAAGAAAGAGAGAGATAAAGAGAGAGGGAGAAAGAGAAAGAGAGAGAAAGACAAAGAGAGAAAGAGAGAGAGAGAAAGAGAGAGAGAAAGAGAGAAAGAAAGAGAGAAAGAGAGAGAGAAAGAGAGAGAGAAAGAGAGAGAGAGAGAAAGAGAGAAAGAGAGAAAGAGAAAGAAAGAAAGAAAGAAAGAAAGAAAGAAAGAAAGAAAGAAAGAAAGAAAGAAAGAAAGAAAGAACGAACGAACGAACAGGGGAGCTGCCTGAATTACTGTCAGTCTGCAAGAAAGTCCCTCTCACTCCCCTATTCTTTTCAGCATCCTCAGTGAGCAGGAGGAAGTGTCAATCATGAGCTCCCGCTTCCTCTCGCAGCTCCCTCCTCAACCTCAGTAATGAGGCAATCAGAGAAGGACAGTTCAGCAATCAGTGCCTTTGTATCATCCCTCTTCCTTGCAGCAGGAAACAAATCATTTGCTGGAACTTGCTACAAATACCCAACAGGCCCTATAACTCTATGAGGGCACAGATAACATTCCTAAAAAAAAAAAGGGATGTAAATGGTGAAGACTAATCAAGTTCCTGCAGCTATCAAAGGAAGGTATTTTCTACAACTGAGAAAATACTTTGTTTTCCTAAGTATTTCCCATGAAATTTTACCTTTGTGCAAACTGTAAACATGCAATCTGGGACCCAAGATATCATTAAAGGTTCTATGAATTTTTAACATCATTAGATATAAAAATGAAACAAAACTGGAAGCAAAATACAAGCCTTCTAGTGTCCAGTTCATATATTCTCACATGCAGATTAGGTGAGAGGAGGGAGAGACAGACATGCTAAGGAGAAAGGCTATAGCCTTTCATCTTTTGGCATAATCTAAATAGAAAAGCTGTGATGAAAAACAAAATATCAGAACAGAAGCCTCAAAGCATTTTTGATAGCAATAGACTTAGTTTAAAGAAATCTCAAGCTCCAAATATTTTTGCAGGTATTTTGCTAATGAATGAATACATTCTAGTACGTGTTTTAACTTCATCCACCATATTTTAGGTGAGAAGAAGCCTTCACAAATGCTGTATCAAATGCCAAAAAGGATCCCAATCAGTCTTTAGGCACATCCATATTATTTTGTGATATTTGAATATGAACATCACCCCTTATTTTCCAGTTAATATAGGTGCCTATTGAAGCTTGACACATGCATATTCACATTTAAATTCCAGTTCAGTAGGTTTAGAAATCTATTAGTTGAAAGCTCTCTCCAAAGGACCCTGCCTGTTGCTGTACATTTTTGAAGCAAGCATTCATTTCAAAAAATAAGTGTATTTTTCTCCAACTTTTAACCATTTCAGCTCTGTAATTTATGTCACCATTTTTGTATATATATAAAAAGTTGATAGGACTGAGTGAGCTCACTATTATTTTATCTTCCTTTTAGCAAATAAAGCATGAGAATTCATCAACTTGGGAAAATATAGGGATATTCAAATTGCAAGAACTTTATTTTCAAGGTTATATTTTGCTTTGAAGTCCCATGCCCTAAGACTTCAAAAAGAATTTTCCTCTGCAGTAAGGAAGGGAGGGAGGAAGACAGATGCAGTGTTGCAAATTTTGGTAGCTGATCCTTCAGGATAAAAATACCTTGCAATCTGCATCGAGTTAATCTTAGTACTTATTGAAACCAGAGCCCATACTCTTAGTAACTGCAATTTGCAAATGACTGCTGAGCGTTAGATCACTGGCTATATTACATCATCATACTTTTGCTGTCACTGTACTATTTGCACATTGTGTGTTACAGACAAGCCAACTGAGATGTTATCAAAGGAGTTGATAAGGCTTCCTGCTCCCTGGGCTCTCTGCTCTTATTCCCATTAGCTGCCTACGGCACAGCCAGGACAAACTGAAATCAGTCTCCAATTAGCCAAGCTAATTAATTCCAGAAAATAAAATCCAATCCTTTTTGCTATTATAAAAGAAAAGAAAAGAAAAGAAAAGAAAAGAAAAGAAAAGAAAAGAAAAGGAAAGGAAAGCAAAGGAAAGGAAAGGAAAGGAAAGGAAAGGAAAGGAAAGGAAAGGAAAGGAAAGGAAAGGAAAGAAAAGAAAAGAAAAGAAAAGAAGTAATTTCACTTTCTACTCCTAGTTTCCCCAGTTAAAGCTAAACTAATCTCTTGGCATTCAAAACACTGAGCACACCGCAAGTGATAATCTGCCAGCATGCACACATTCATAGAGGTTAACAGAATCACAGAAACAGGGAAATCAATGGCTGCAAAGCAAGGACACCAAATATCCAGAGAGACACTTTCATTTATGCCCAAAGCACATATGCCTCTGTAGCTGGCCTATTAGCTGATTGATTTAAAATCCTTTGGATGCAATATCTATCGTTCTATCTATCGTCTACCAAAACTAAGCCTTTACATTTTTTACTGCATCAAAGCAGATTTGAAGCTCTTAAAAGCCGAATGCCATAAGCCCAGCTTTCATTCACCTCTTAGCAGCCAATAAGAGACAGGCACAAATCTGGATTCTTTGGGAATTTCATCATCCCAGCAATACATGTGTGATACAGGCATACTATATCCGCCCTTCCTTGCCCTGTGCGCTCCAAAATAGATTCCGTGACCTGTAAAAGATAGGTGCATGGACTCAAAACTTACTCATACCCAAGACTGCTGCCCAGGTGAAGACCTTGGATTGTGCTTGAGCAGAACACCGGGGTGTAGTGAGGGCTGGTTTACACAGGAGGAAGGGAGCAAAGGTAGGCAGTGCCAAAAATGCCATGAGGAGCCATGGGGAAGGTGTGTGGGAGTTATTTTATGGAGGTGTGGGTGGCTTGCTAGAGGAAGAAGGCTGTAATGGGATGTGGAAACTGGAGCAGACTAGGGCAGACTGGGAGCAGCCCGCAGCACGAAGGGACAGACAGACAAGGCCCGCTTGGCTGGAGGTACCAATAACGCCTTCAGAAATGCGGGGAAAGGGAAGTTCCCAGAGCGCCCGGGCTCGCCGCTGACGGCCGCGTCCCCCCAGCGGCCTGCGCTGCGGCGCGCTGAGGTCATCCCCCCGCTTCCCTCTTCCTCTTGCCTTTGTGAGGAAGCCACATCTCTGGCTCCACACCGGACAAGGGCAGGGCTGGCCGTGCGCTCGCTTCCTTCCCTCAGGCGAGCCAGGTCTCCGTCACACCGTGCAAGAGCAGGGCCATCTTCAGGGTTCCCAAGGCCACCGGCAGAGGCCACGGGAGGACCCCACAGCTCCCGACCTCTGGGTTTCTGCAAAGTGACTTTAGGTCATGCATGGAGCAAGCAGGGTGGCCGCAGGGTCATGCACGATCCAGTGCTCTAGCTGCGTTCCTAGATCCCAGCAGTCTTGGGTGGCTAAAGGGAGATTTTTACACTGGAGCTGTGGCTCTGGAGTCTGTGCCCTGCGGCAGCACTGCATAAGCGCACACCATGTGGCAAGGTGTGGAGGTTAGGCCAGGAGAAACAGGTTGCCAACTACGACCCAAATTATCCTCCATCTGGCAAAATCTCTAGTTTGTATAAAGCGCAAACCCCCATCATTTCGGCTGTCATGGCTGGATCGACCTAGCGCAGCCCCAGGCTCACCCTGACGTGCAGCGTTTTGGCATGCAGGGGCTAGGCTTCTTCCAGAGGAAACTGAACCAGATGCTATGACCCAGGTGTGCACCAAATGTCCTGTGAGCCCTGCCGGAAATATAAAAGCCCAAATTAATGGTTGGGATATTTGCTCAAAGAAGCAGAATAACCCTGTTTTGAAGTAAAGTCCCAAATTGCACACACATACACACACCACACACACTGATGCCTTTGATCCATGGATTCACTCCTGTCATGCTCCAGATTTGATGCATGATCAGAAAAGACTTAAATGGGAAGGAACTCCCTTTCCCCTCCCTGCCCTTGAGGATATTGCCTTGAGAGCATAAAGGGGAGAGCTTGGCAATGGTGTAGTTTAGAAGTAGATAAATAGGATTCAATTAAACAGAAAATCCTGGCACATGTGGCTGTTAACTAGCCACATTTAGTCTGTAAAAATTTAGTGAAGGCAAGCAAAAAGGAACAGGGATTTGGGAAAGAAAGTAGGAGCCGTTGCATCCTGTAAACCCTAGTGTCAAAGCACTTCTTAGGATCAACATTAAAACTATCAAATGAAAAGCACAATCAGTCAAGCCAAAGCAAAAAAACAGGTGATACTTTGATTTACCCAAAAGAAGCCTTCTAGAGAATGAATTACATGAGAGAAAAAGGGGGATAAATACAAGCAATAATTAGCTAATATATAATCAGACACTGCAATGTTTCTTGCATCTAGAAACATATTTTTAATCAGTTCTCCTCAAACTACATTGACAGAGCTTTTAAAAAGCTTAGCAGCTCGATCTTCTCTAAACTCTAAATCACTAGGTGTGTCAATGCCACTGCAACCTCACAGACCCAACCTCTTCCACCGATCTGACATGCAATTTAACTTGTCGGGTCAAGATCTCCAACCTGCTTGTTCCCGAGTTACTGGAAGAAGATCACTAATGACCACAACTATGGTGTACAGATAAAAGTGCTACTCTGAGCAATCCATAAAAAAAAAAAAAAAAGGATGACTATCAGGTTGCCTTTCCTGCAGTATATAGTGTGTCTGATTATTGCCCAGCTCAACCTGTCATGCAGAGGGCAGGATGTGAACCAGTCCTCAAGGTCAGAGGTGCTGGCAGGCAATCCGCCCCAGGCCTCAGCCCATTTCCGCCATCACACAGCTGTGTCATTCTCTCCAGAGCCAACAATTGTCAAAACGCTGGTAATCAGCAAGGTGTTAATGCTCATTCCCACTGGAGGCCCCGCGGTGGGCGCTTAGTCTAGAAGGACTCTGGGCAGCCCTGCATGTCTACTTTCCATGTCAAGCTACTTGCAGGTCTGTGCAGCACCCAGAAAGGAGAAAAGATGCATCCTGGAACAAAGCCAGTCTTATTTTATGCAGTTGAGGCATCACTGTGAAACACCCAACATACTGTAGCAAATAAATCAAAATTGAGACAGAAGACAGGATGTCTTCTTATGGAAGTGACAAATTTCTTAGTTAATTCATTTTAAAATTTATTTATGTGAGAATTTGTGGAGTTTTAAATATCATTTAAATGCAAATTTCAAATCTAAACTATGTTATGCCACTTAATGCAATACAACGCAAAGCTGGCTCTCCAGCATGTTGCTGCATGAAAACAACGTGCACTATGGCACTGTATGGGAAAAAAATCAATAAAATACTATTGCATGTGGTGCTTAAAACTGAAGGCAGTTGGGGAGGGATCTCAGAGGGATCTCAGACAACAGTGTTTAGAGAATGACTTCTGTGAGCATGCTGGATCTCAGAACCCATTAAATAAAAGCACTATTGAATTAGTTAATGGCTGGTATAATTTGTTAATGGCTGGTAAGCCTTTTGAAGAAACAGGGTATTGAATATATTTGTGGCAGCTGTTATTTATTTTAAAGGTTGGGGGACATACTCTGTATTTGACTGTGCTGGTATAGGTCCCCTTGGCTTCAACCATGAGATCTGAATAAAGAAAAGGAGTAAGATAAAAACAGAATTTGACCTTTAAAAATATGGCTTTTACCATCTACCCATTCCACCTGACTTTAAATCCTACTCCAAAGCAGATGAATGAGCTTTTCTTATACAAGTGGGAAGCACAGAAATCCACAGAAAGCAGTTCTCCCTTGCCTACAATTTCCTCATAAATCATAAAGCAATGAGATATACTCTGAGAGAGGAGAAAGCTCAGGCAGCTTGGATAAATATGAAATGAGAGAATGGCAGAAGCACTGCAGAACTGAGATATGGACAACACGGGGGTTATTACGCTATGGAAGAATCATAAGCAGACTAGGCCGGTTCTTCACAAAACTCTGAAGTAGAGATGTCTGTACTGATGTCAAAATATAGCACACAGATAAACACCCTAAAATGCAGCCCATGTAGGCTCATAAGTATACTTAAAAAGATCATGTTGAGGCAGGAAAATACCGGCTAGAAAGCTATCAATAGATATAAATCCTCCTAGAAAGATAACATTAGATACTACTAGTCCTCTTTAGTATTTATATCCTCCCTTCTGCTGGCCCTTAGACAAAAAACTGCCGTGGGCAGGGCTATCCACCATGCCATTAGAGCAACGCACTGAAAACCAGAAGCAGATAAGCCCCCACAGAGGCACTTGTCTGTCGGTTGCAAGGCAAACTAGAGGGAAAACATAACTCGGGAAGGATGGTTACACATTGCAGGCCAGTTCTGCACCACCTTGCTCTGTCCCTGCAGCTCAGCCAGCTCCAGGGAGCTGCATCTCTCGTGCATCTCTTAGCCCCCTAAGTCCCTCGTGTTGGGGCAGCCATGCGAGTGGGGGCCAGCACTGGCTTTGATTTTGTCCTCCAAAGAGGTGACGTGAGGATGGGGACCACCAAACTGCCAGCAAGCATAGCAGCTCTGCTACTGGTCCTATATGCTGTAGGGAGAGAGGTTATATATACACCTGTCAAACCATCTGCATGGCATCCTCACACTCCTGCAAGCAAAATACACTCGCATGTGGAATTTACCTGCTAAGAAAGTTCAGCCTCTGTGAGTATTTCTCTTCAGACAAAGGCATGGCATACATCTTCCTGTAAGTGAAGTCAGTGAAGACTGCAGTTCTTCTGAGATGACAAATATGGTAGCTGAAGAAAATGCCTTTATATACTGCATACCTTTATACCTTTAAACCCGTATAAACTGCTCACCACTTAGAGTTTGTCTGTATATTCAAGGCAACTGCATAAGTGAGAAAAAATTAATTAGGATAGACTGTGAATTTAAAATTCTATTCTTCAACAAGTCCATAAAAGGACAACATTATTACTGGAGAATTTACTTCAAGATGAACGAAATTACTCATTACAGAATAAAAGACTGGCTCAGTATGGAGTTAACTTTCAGTATCCCAGGATTAATAATCTTGAATATTCTCTGTGCACACAAGTTGTTATATACACCACTCTGTCCACCCAGCTGTGTAATCACTCTGCAAAACCTCAAAGAAAGCAAAATCAATTCTATTATTTTTTTGAACAAATGGAAAGAGTTAAACCAATCAGACAATTCAAAAAGGCCAAACTATGAAAAATAGATTTCATTACTGAACCAAAAGGCGGCACCATTCAGGAAATTGGAAGCATGGATTATTACCCCAAGAGACTCAAAAAGTCTTTCTTTTACTATATTAACTCTCCACATCCATTATTCATCAAAGATCCCAAAATAGACAATTTTTTCACCTCGTGTGAAAGTCATGGCAGTCTGCTGCACCATGAAAGGAGCATTCCCACTGAGGGGACCATGTTGCTGGCAAAATGCCAGTTTGTACTGGGGACAAGGGTCCACAGGGGGCTGGGATGGCACCACCTGCCTGTCCCTACCTTTCTCAAAGCAGAAGAGCTCCCCCAGGTCAGCAGGCTCTCTGGCGCCAGGTGCCTGGAGGAGCGGGGTGAGGTTTGGTCCAGTGCTACATCTCATCCCCAAAGCAGAGGAGAGGCAGTGTGGAAGCAGGCACGTTCCCCTGGGGACAACGCTGCCCTTGGACCTGCTGCCACCTCTGGTGTGCCTCAGGAGGCACGTTTTGTCCTTCCCCCTGCACGTGTGGTATCTCAGGAGGATAACATGCTCCAGGGCTTGTCTCTGGCACGGCTGGGAGAGTTGTGACGTTTCAGGCCCCAGTATTGGCCTATCAATAAAAAAAGAAAAAAAAAAGCGTGATTTTATCCTATATTTCTTCATATTCTTGCTCCGCTAACATGTTTGGGACACACTCAGAAAGAGAAAGGAGTAAGTAAAAGAAGAAGACAGAATAAAGGACTCTGAGGACAGTTTATTGTTGAATCAGATAAGACAGCATCCTAAAACCATGCCCATTGCATGCTCCAGTTTCTCTTCTCTACCTCTGCCCACATCCCTATTTCCCTGGGTTCTGCTTGCCTGTGTTCCTGGCTCCTGCCTGCATTCCCTGTGCCCTTTCTCTCCCTGCAGCCATCTTTCTCTTGCTCACAGGCAAAGGGCTCCTTACTCCCCGCCGCCCCGCTTCATTATCATTCTCTTTCTTCTTCTTTCCCTCTGAGCATCATCTTTTAAAAGTTGTCCAGGAAGGCTGGGAAGAAAGTAGGAACGGGTGGGTGGGGAGTCTGTCTAGGGAGGCTGGGAAGTAGGGGGATATGTGTTGTACATATGTGCATGTGTCACCTGCTGTCTGAGAGGTGAAGGGCCCTCCGAGATGTGCAAGGTCCCGTGACTGAGGCACAAGAGCAGTAAATGGGAAGGACAAATGGGGGGACTGAAGCTCTGGGTGAATCTGCACCACCATGCCAACAAATCTCATGTCACACACTCTCAGTCAACAGTTCTGCATCGCGCCAGCCTGGGAAATAAGTTTGATGGGATACACGTAGGCTGGTACGTTTCTTTGCCCTTTTTTTCAGAACCAGCATTTCCCAGATAATTTTAGTTTGCTTTACTGATTGAGCCCAAGAACAGAGGGAAATTCTGTTTTTCCTCTTAACGTTGTCATACAACATTGCTTTGGATTGCATACATACAGCTGGAGGGACAACTAGTCTTAGCAAGTACTTCTTGACAATCAGTTTTTAAACAGATGTTCAGCTGTCGTAAGATGCATTGTGGCAGTGGGCAGGGCCCTGGGACAAAGAGCAGCCAAGGATGTAGTGACAATTGTACGGGATTAATTAAACTTCCTGAATGACCTCACTCAAAGGGCTCTGCAGACTCCAGATAAGAATCACACAGCCAAGAGCCTTAAAAGGGAAAGGAAAGGGAGGGAAAAGGACTTTCCGTAAATGTGTACTTCTTTCCCCGGTTTGGGTTTCAGAGCACCTGCAGGGCCTGGCAGAGACTGGATGTCACTGCTGCCCTCTATCAGCTTAAACAAAGAGAGCCAAACAGGTCAGATGTGCAGGCAGATGGACACGGGCACCCCCTGACCTTGCAGCAGCTCACGGTGGAGCTGCCTCCCACTCCCTGCTTCCAAATATTGCTGCTCCTCCTGTATCTTATTGTGCTGCACTTGCATAGTGCTTACCATCCAGTTACGGATTTCAACGCAGTGCCCAGGGCCAGACACACAGAGATGGGGGCACCTATGCCACCAAGTAATGTAATTGTCTGGCTTACTCCCTTGATCACCCACACAGCATAAATGTATCAAAAACTGTCTCAGCCTAGTCAGTAATGATGCTACAGTTGACTTTCTACAGAATGGAAGGAAGAGACCATTGTCAGTTTGTCTCCTTCCAAATATATCACCTAATCTTCCCTACCTGGCTTTGCAACCTGAAAACAGTCACAGACTCCTGGGACACCAACCTATACAGCCCGGTGTCATGTTAGAATAATTGCAGTGGGGCAGGCTGCAATCCAGCATTTGGGCAATCTGAATTGCAAAGGTACAACAAAATATCAGCATCATGGGTCATGAAGGATAAACATACACTGGAAAACTAATCAGGGCCAGGACACCAGCTTGAGAACAGTCCACGTTGTTGAATTTCCAAGATGCTCCCTTGCCTGATTGTGTCTTCCAGGCTCACTTCAGGAGACACGGTGAGCTTGTGACTACTTTTAGCACAAAAACACGGACAAGACTACTTTGGTTTTGTAGAAAAAGTGTTTATTCATCATCACCTGAGCCATGCTGTGCCACACAAGCTAGAGAGTGCAACATGGGTATAGGTGTGTTGATACAGAGACTTCTCTGCATAACTTTCCCATCCACATTCTGGCTACACGTGTGCCAAATGTCAAATGAAATCCTTAGGCTCTACTCAGACAGCACTGTCACTCAAAAGGGGGTTGCCCAGACAATTTATGCTAAAAAGAGTTCAGAAAATTACACACAGAATATTCTCTCACACTCATTATATTTTTCAATGTAGGAAATATCTTTGGCTTTTCCTGCCCACAATCCTGAACAGGAAATCGGTACATTGGGAGCGTAATCAGAGGCATGTTAGAAAATTATCTGAATGTGTGCATCTAGTGTATTCATAGATTAATTTTCCTATATTATATATAAGAGAAAGCATTGTGAAATCCTGCTAGAGAAGGCAGAAGACTAGAAGAATTAAATGACTTTCTTAAAGTCACAAAACAAGTCCCTGATAAGAATCAAGAGTAAAATCCATGTGAAACAGCAAAACAGTCAGAATCCAAAGTGATTGGCAAGATGCCTATTGATTTCAAAGAAACCACTGTTTAATCCCAGGAGTCTTGACTTCTAACCTGCTGTTCTTGTGGCACACCGATTACCAGCTGAGAAACATCTCCATTTCAGGCTGTTCGTTGCAAAAAAAAAAAAAAACATTTAAAATGCATCTTGAAAAGTGACTTGTGATAAGTGTTTTACAAAGTAAGTATAGTACATATTAACACCATCAAAAAATGAATATAAATGTTTTCCCATATGTATCACACAATCCAGAAACCAAGTCTCTGCTATCATTACCCAGTCCAAAAATTCAGAGAAATTATCACAGGATAGGTGTTTCCCTCCCAGATAAGGTATTGATTCCAAAAATTTAGGAGAGTATGTTCAACTAGGGTTAAACATTTTCATTTGATCTTTAGCACAGTTTTAATTACGGTATGCCTTGGTCTCCTGGAGGTTTTCTCTTTACAACTAGGTACTGCAAGGAAATAACCAAAGACACTAAGAACGGAAGAACTCTGGATGTTAACAGGCTCATTATGAGGTTTCTTTCAGTAAAATAAAGAGAAGAGCAAAAAAAAAAAAATTCTATTCCAATGCCAAGAATAAAAGAGGAGATCCATACGTATTTGACAACACAGATCCTAAATGAAGCTAGTAGCTAGAATGGCTACCCAGGCTCTGAGCACCTGTGAAGCTCAGGCAAAATGTGCCACCAGAAAGCCAAGAGAACTCAAAGACTAGAAGAAACCTCACTTTGTCCTTTTTTTCAGTGCATCCTCCTCCCCTGGCAATTCCAGATTTCTTTCAGTAAGCTAAAGAGTGTTGGAAATGACATCCCCCCTGCATTCCGCATCAAGAAGTCAAACAAGAGTCTTGCCATAGCCGCTTTTGCTGCAGTTCATGCGATTGTTTTGGGGACACTGGCAGTGATAGTTGTACTTTTTGGTTGAAGGAGGAATATTAGATTGGTCCTAAGTCTATGGCATCATCAGTGCCACATCATCCAGTCCTCAGATCAGTTATGGCAGCAGTGCTCCCTGGCCTGCAACCCCTCTGCAGCTGGGGCAAGTGCTTCACAGCTTTACTACCTGGGTTGCTCTTTCAAGGCTCTTTCACTGGAGAAAATGGTTAGGTTGTAACCATCACCAGTGCAGTGCCTCAGGGAAGGCTGAGCAACCTGTAAAATGCTCTGCAAACTGGGCCAGCATTAGCACTGCTTAGGTGAAGTGTGTATTTAGCCTGTTGCTTTGAGGCAGCTCCAGGTCCAAGCAAGAACAAAGACAGTCCCATGACCACGGACATGCAACCTAAGTTTAAAACAGGACACAATGGATGTCAAGAGAGACACCAGGGATATCACAAAACAATGAGACCATATTGGTTGGCCTGGTGGGCAACATCGTTGTTTTCTTGCACAGTGAGAAAATCTCAGTGTCACATCCTCCGTGTAGCCACAAAATAACTCCTGCACCCTTTGCTATTTACTGTTAAAAAGATACCGTTGCTGGAAAAGAACACTGCAGAATATACGTGTGCAACCTTGCTTTTCACATATGGGCTTGACTCAAATTTGAGTTTTTAAAAGGACAGACAAGCTCATACGGACTCAGTTCGGGTTCCTGCTGGCTGATTTCTGCATAAAGGGTAGGCTTTCCCTGTAAGAATGCAGTTGGCAGGAAAATTAACAATGTCAAATGAAAGTTATTAATAATCAAACTATAAATCATGTTTTAAAATGAATACATTAATCTGCTTGCAGTGGGGAACAGAACACACTTTCCCATACACAGCGGTCCTGAAGCTGACCCCAGCTCCCAGCTAGGCAGGTCGCTAGCAGTGCCAACAACGTTGTAAATAATCTCTGGCAAACTTGAGGCTGAAATGTTGATTTATCCCCTGTGGTACAATGAGCATAGAAGAACTTCTCAATCTAGAGATTCAAGTGGCCACAGTCCCAGGGTTCAGAGATTGTTAATTTCAAGTCAGGTCTGAGGTTAAAAAAAAAAAAAAATCAGAACCTATATTTTACAATAAAAAGCACCCAAAGATTGATCAAAGGCAGTATGAGTGTGCCGATACGATCCCTCAGGCCTCACCTGGAATATATTTTCTCATCTTGAGAGTTCTTCCCAAATGACCATCAGTATGGCCTAATAAAATTTAATTGATAAGAGAAAAAGAACAATAAAACACACTGAAAATTCATGAAGAATCTATATTAAAAAACAGCCTCTTCATCTTGACTTGGATAAAATAGGACCTGGGAACCAACACCAAGAAAGAAGAGTTTAGTTAGTTTCTTCCACTGTTTTTTTTTTTTTTTTTTCACAAAAAACCCGAGAAAAAAAAAAAAAAAAAAAGACTAAATTTCCCAAGGAAAATTTCTTATAAGAAGCTTCTATCCCAGATCTGACCAAGTATTTGGAGTATATTTTGGATAAGCACAGCAAAGTGAGCACTTTGCAGACCTCAGCCTTTAGCCCATTTCATCAGCCTTCTCACTGCACGCTGATGCCCTGCCACTAAACAAGGCACTTGTGCTCATTTGGCTTGAATCTCCTCATGATTCAAACCCCCATGGGGTTCCAGAGCACACACTGATTTCCAACCATCACTGGCAACCTTGTTGGTTGCCCTTCCACCTGCTACATCTTGGCTGGATGGAGGCCTGGGTTCAACTTCTCCTGAGATCTCTTCAGATAGAAATTGCAGGAGAGGGGGAAGAGGGGAAATCCTGTGTTTTACCAGAAACCTGAAATTGTCATTTTATAAAGGAAAACTTTCAGACACACACACACACAAAAAAAAAAAATCACCCTCCATCATACAAAAACTATTTTGGATCTGAGAATTTGGAAATGTCTCTTGTCCTTCAAGATGTTTCCAGTAATCTGTGGGATTTTTTATTTTTTATTTTTTAGTGAGGTCTTCACACAACAAAGCAACTAAACTCTGAGATCAGTGATAGCACCTGCTGAGCAATACAGCAATACAGTCCCTGTGGACATGTCATGGAGTTAATGTCTGTGTTGGATAAGACTAGATCCCTTGCAGTTAATAAGAAAGAAGAAAATGTTAAATTCCCAGTGTCAGCATGAGACATGAAATATTCCCAGGTTTTCTTATTGCTTTAATTGTTAGCATTCTATTATGTCAACACACTATTTTTTTAATAAAGACAATAATTGCTTTCATTTCCAAACCCAGCATTTTATACATCTTTTATGTCTAAAGTGAATTAGTAATAATAGGCAAGAAGCTGATCGAATGGATACTCTCTGCAGTCAGAAGGATATGTTGTTGAAAGTAGATATATCCTTATCTACCACCAGTAAGCTATTTTAACTGCTCTGACATCTCTCTGGGAGAGATAATAATCCCACCAACAAGCACCTGACTCTGCCTAAGCATCTGCTAAAAGTGTCAATGTCACTCCAGCCTGAGCTCTGCTTCATGCTCCTCTTCGGGTAGGCGGGAGCAGCACTATTTCTTCCCTGAGGCAGTTTCTGAGATCCACAAGCACCCTGCTAGCCCCATCCTCTGCACTGCCTCTTCATATACTATCCACAGCAAACACCACTTTAGCCAGCAATATGAAAAGATGACCTCGGACATTTTCCTCCTTCACTGCTGTCCTCTACTGAGCCTTTTCATAGCAATTTTATACAGAACTAGTGGTCCAATTTAGGACGTACAGGGGCTTGTTTTTCCTTCCTCACTTCTTAGGGATGTCAACAGAGTACAGTTCAAGTCCAGAGGAATGGGAGGCACTCTCGTAGCTGCCAAAAGAAGTTTTGAAATAGGGTCTATTAAAGCTCTTAAATGGACCCTGGTGAAAACAATCCAAAATGCTTTCAATATTTCAGTCAGGAAGAGGAGCGGGGTAGAAAAATGCCTCGGGGCTATTTCTCAGTTAGGGGTAGAAAGAACATGTGGCTGCAGGCCTTCCAGGATCTTTCTTGCCTTTGAATTATGCTCTGACCTGGCAGGACTTTGGATAGCATAATTACCCAGGTCTGGAAATATGGGTGCAGTACAATTAACCAATAAAAAGCTGTAATAAACACAATACTGGGACCCAAAAGAGGGTAGGAATCAACTGGATTTTTCTCCTACACATATTATTTCTGCCAGCTAACATAAATTTTAAAAACTAAACAAAACAGCAGTCAGAGGGAAACACCTGCAGCTCTTTGAGAGTCCCTCAGCTCTGTTCCTCTGATTTAAATGAAGCAAATAGTCAGCACTGTGCTGCCAAATTTTTGGCCTCTGATAAGACCCATAGCACAAAAAAGGCACACAGGAGGTCCTGCAGGAAGACTCTGAAATCTGTTGTTGTTGTCACATTTAAGAAATAAAAAGCCTTTTCTCCACTGAGGATGTGGAGAAAGGCAGAGTATTTGAACCAAACGAGCCCACTGGGTACCTAAGACAGACAACTGCATGCAGAGAGCGCTGACCACACGCTGTTCATGTAGGGGGTTGATAGGGAACATATGTGAAGGCTTTACGGTGTTGGAAGGACCTGAAAAGATTTATTCTTCCCCACAAGGTAGATTTCTTTTAGCTGCACAGCTTCAGTCCCTCCACTCGTATGATCCTCTCCACCATGCCTGTGCTACCAGCACTAAAATTCCCTCTGGAGAGCAGGAACTTTAACATAATCTGTCCTCTGGGAACATTCATCTGAGCGTTTTTTTTTTCCTCCCGTGGGCGTCTTCTCTAAATCCTGCCACTCTTCACAACTATTATGGCACTCTTTAATCCCCCAAATCTGTCTTTGTTGGTTTGACTGATGACTGGAGTAAGAAACTTTCTTCAGTGGGGAAAGGCAACAACCCCCCCCCTCAAAACCTAAAGCGCATTTGAAAATGTGTTCTTAATGTGAGATAATGTGCAATGAAAGAGTCTGCTCAGGCAGAACTCCACAAAAAAATGAAGATGCCAAACGTGCATTTCTTACATGGTAGCTAGGACCAAAGCTTCAGCTCTGTTCCCATTAGATCTGGGGGCATTCTGTGGCCCAGAGGATCTTCTCCGTGAAGTGAGGACACTTTTAGCTCTGTGGACACCACACTTTCCAGGGCACTGCAAAGTCCACGGGAACCTCTCATGAATCGGGAGGATGCTGTTGTATTCATGGATTTGAATATCCTCAGCATACAACATCAGACAGAAGATAAAGTGGGCCTCGGCCGCAGCGAACACTCTTCCTTGCCGTATCATGAACCTCACTGGGCCTGCACAAGTGAAGTTGGGCTCATTCGGTGAAACCTGACTACTGACCTTTAATATTTGTTTATGTATCAACAAAACAGTCATTCAATCTTCTCTCTGAATCTAATCCACTGGATTCATTCTAAAGCTCTCTTTCCATTCATGTGACAGCTGCAAATACAAAACCTTAAGCTTCTCTGCTGGGGATTTAAGGGAGGCAAATACAGCATAAATATAATGAGAATGACAATCCCTCACAGGAAGGACTTTTTAAAACCACAGATAAGTATATTTTTATAACTTCAGTTTTTAAAAATCACTTAAGGAACAAAAATCAATCTGGCATAACATGCAACTGCGAAGTAGAACAGCAAAAACTGAGACAGAAACACAAATTCCCATCTCCGCACGTCTGTCCCAGCCTATCACTTCTCAGAGGGACAGGGGCTGCTGCTGCCTCCTCTGCAGCTTCCCCAAGACCCGGGTGGTTGTGGAAGGCTTTGCCCCGGGCTCCATCTGGAGCAGCGGTGCCAGCTCTTCCCCTGCTTCAGCCTCCCTCCTCCTTTCGCTATGCGACAGGGATTTATCCTGTGTTCTGGTGTAAACACAGCGGATTCAGCCGCAGTGTCCTCCGTGAACATTGAAGCACCTCGAAGACGCTGTGGGGAGCAGTGTCATGTGGGGACCTGCCCGGGCAGGCAGACTGCTGTGCGCCGGAAAGGATTAGTGGTGGGGAGAAGATTTTCACGAGAAAAGCCCCAAACAACAACCTCCCAGGAAGAAACTCAGGCTCAGATTTGCCTCTACAGTTCCCAGGTTAACAACTCTGGGAAATTCCAAGGACCAGACAGGTTTTGGTGACTCATGCGTCATGCAGACAGGCTGCACGAAGAGCCTCGCTCGTGGCAGCATTGGTCCATGCTGCAGCCATTGAGCCAGGTTGACAGAAACCAGAGGCAATAATTGGGTGTAGACGGTATCTTTAACAAGCTGCACTCTAGTAAACTAATTAAGACTGTCTTGGTAGAATATAATTAAATAATTATAAAGGCAGAAATGCTTGAGCATCCATACGTGAGCACGCTCTCTGTTCCTTTTCAAAGATGGCAGCACCAGCAGCGGCTGCTGGGTGAGGACGTTCCAGTTTATGCCACGCAGTTGGCTACTTTTTGCCTAGTGCTTGGGTTCTTCTGTGCCCCAATGTCTAAAGCTGGTTGAGATGAGACATCATCTGTTTCCAATACCGTTCCTGAAATCCATGTTCCCTAAGGATTCTATCATTCTACGTGTGCTGATGTGAACCATGAATGTCTTCTCCTACAGCTCCAAACCACATGGCTATTACTCAGGGCTATTACTGAGAATAAGGGCTTTCACATGGTTGTTTTAATCTCTACCAGCAATCTGCAGAGCCATCAGCACCCAGTTCCTGCCTCCGCTGGACACTCACCCCAACCTCGGCCACTGCAGCTACTCTGGGAACAGAGCCAGTCTCCTGGACAGAAGGGATTTCTCTGCCCTCCTTTGGCTGTGGACAAGGTGACCCAAGGCCACCATTTATTCTGGATGATCCAAGTTTCTCTGGAAGCTGAGAAACCTCCCTCTCGCATAGGGCTCATCTCATATGCAAAGAACGTTAGAAATTTGGCCTGGTTCCCAAAGACGCTATCACTCATCAGGTAACACTGCTTGCATGAACAGCTTTCTTGCTCACTCCATTAACATTGCTATTTCCTGAATTTGGGCTTCTAACAACAAAAGCTTTAATTTTGTAAAAATCTCCTTTCTTGTATTGGAACAAATGAGGTCACCGATACGCTTTGAAATCCATTGAAAATGTAAACTTTCGGCAAGGAGAAAATCATGCTGAGTGAAGATTTTTGCTGAATCGTGGATTGCTACAGTTCACAGGTGAAGAGTATTTCAGTTTGCAGATGCAAATTTGGCTACTGATAGGAAGAGTTATTAAACAGATTGTATGCTAGGTAACCTGAATCCAGCCCAGTCAGCATTAAAGAAAAAATTGCTAATGAGGTGCAACAAAGATACCTCAGTCTACCTCAGCTATGTAACTAATGAAGCACCACCATTGCGTCTCAGGTGATCAATCTTTGCAACTTTTCAAACCCTTTTTTCTTCATTTAAATAATTTAATATTAATTTATTCTAATGTCATCTCAAGTGAATAATGAATACCAGAACTGCAGTTTAAAAACCTCCAACAACAAAAGACTTATAGGTTAGCCTGACCTGGTTATTAAAAAAAAAAAAAAAAAAAAGAACTTTTAAGCAGAAACCTTCTCTATACTGGACTCTCAAAGGTTATTGAGCCAACTCCAAGACTTTTATATTTATCTTGAAAGCAGTCATCAGTCTGGGCAAAGGAACAAAGGATACCTAAAAGCACCCCTACAAGTAGTGTTTAGGGGCCAAATAGCTTCTGTAGACTACAATATCACAATAATAAATAATCCTCTGATACATATATAAGGATCAGGCACACATCTACAGACATCTTCCTTGATTCACCTTCTCTTCTACAGGCGTTTTTAACTTTGCAGTAAAAACATGCACAGATAAGGTAGGATATCCCTTTATGTCCCAGAATCTTTTTTTTCTTTTTTTTTTCTTTTTTTGTGAGCACAAAAATTCTTCCTGCTCCTCCAAAAGAGTAGATGTCTCTGTGTTTTTACATAACTCGCTTTCAAAATAAAAAGGGAATCCCAATCCTAAACCACTATTTTGCATTTTAGGCACAATAGTCGCTTCTTTATGTTTGACCTCAAAATGAGGTTTCCATTTAGATCACTTTATCAAAGCACAGGAAGAAAAACAGAATTTTTCTTTATTCAATCCTTTCCAGACACCTTTGCTCCTGTAAAACGAAGTATCAGGTTTTCTCCTCTATGGAAGAGGTCAAAAGCAAAATGTTCTTAGAAAATAAAGCTGGACAATTCTTACCATGACCTATTTCAAGTACTAACCTTATTGAAGTTGTAATTATACTGTTATAATTAGCTGCAGGGCCATACTACAATGACTTGGCGTAGCACACAATGCTTTTCATACCAGGTTAGCTTGCTGTGGCCGTTAGAAGTGAACCGTCACAGGTCCACAAGCTCTTAGGGCTGACATAAATGGGCTGTGCTGCGAAAGGACGCCGGCAGACATCATTCTTGTCCCATATTACTGCCTCTCTACTGCCAGCAGTACCATTCAGAGGGAGCTGGGCCAAAGAACAGATCCAGCTGAAGAATTAACTAAAATAATCAGGCAAGTAACTGGCAGGTTCTCCCTTTCCAGCACATTGTGTGGCCGCAAAAATGTCTTTTGCTGGTATAATGGGGAGGTTGCTGCAGTGTGGGCAGTGAAAGCACAGAGAGAATAAAGAGGGTGAAATCACCACTTCTTGTAGCTGTGTCACATTTTACTTGCTTAAAGCAACTGTTTGCTCAATATGTTTTTTCAGGTTTTGTACCAAAACAACATCTGGGCATATAAAATACAAACACTGATGAATAGAGTTTTCCGAATTAGTAATGTTTTAAAAATAATATTCAATTGAGTATAGGAGATGCAAGGAAAAGGACTCTAAGTATCAGAGTTTCTAGCACTTACCTGTGGTGCCAGGGGCTGCCTGATGTCAATGAAAAGCTGCATGGTTGCAAGGCTAAACCACATAAACTGGTCTGTGCAGAAATGGGGCAAGGGCTGGCGCTAGCGGAGGCAAATCTGTGACTGACTGAGCCATCGTTGGTAATACAACCAAGGAGTTGGGGACAGGCTTTCAAGCTATGACAAAAGGAAAATTACAGGCTCCAGTGATGAGTTTTGCATGCTGTGCGCATCCCTCCTTCCTTTGGAGAAAGTTTTGGGATTAATAACGGGCTACCAAAACCCTCACTCTCAACTCATCTCCATCAACCAGTCTGATAAAAATATTAACACTCCCTTCAAACTTTGCATCTTTTTGCCTCTGTCTTCAATACTGGAAGAAAGCAGACAACAAATACATACTTCAGAGAAGTATTCAGCCCACAGCGCGTTACTCCAAGAAACATTTAAGGTACCAGCATATCAATGAAGATTAATGAAATCCCACTATTAGTTCTGATCAACTCCAGACAGCAGGCAGCCCTGCACATGGCATCTGTGCAGGAGAGATGGATATGTGAAACTTTGCAGGATCTACGTACAAGCCTTGAGCTACTAAAAAAGAAAAAAAAAAAAAAAAGGAGAAAAAGTGAGGATATGTAAACACTACAGCATCTAGTCAGCTGCTGGTCCTTTTGTATATATTCACTTTCCTCCCACTCATCTCGATGCTTTCCCTGCATCTAACAGTTGGACTTGATGATCTTGAAGGTCTTTTCCAATCATAATGATTCTATGATTGTAAGGGGTTACTAAAAAAAAGAAAATGGCTTTACAGTAGTATTTTCTTGATCTTAAGCGAGCACCTTGTGAGATACTTATTTTAATGAATCTTCTCAGATACAAATTACAAGAAAAAGGTTTGTGGGAGGGGTTGGCAGTGGGAGGAGGTAAAATGCTGTCTTTAGAAGTAGAAGGATATTCAGAGAAAGAGACATCAGTTTGCATTTCGTTGCAAACCTTCAAGGTCTGTGTCAGTCCTTTTCCTAGCAGGTAGCAAGCTCCACAGCTGGCTCCAAATGAGAAGAGTCAGGCAATCTGCACTCATGAGTGTGCCCTTGTGTGTCAGTTTGCTTTAGGAAATTCCAGTGGAATCTAGTTATTTTGGGAATTAATTAAAAACAGTGGTCTCCCAGGTAAGGTTTCTATCCTGGAAAAAAAATGTTTGTCAGTTTATATGAAATGTTTCCATCCCCTGGGATGTTTCTAGTCCTGGGGCTAAACTGTTGTCACTGGGACTACTGATAACCCATGAGCTGTGACCAGCTCCTTCCATCAAGAGCATCATGTTTGGGGTGGAGGAGAGGCAGCACGGTCCAGGAAAGGGTCTTCATTAAGGAAGTGCTACCCCAGGAGAGGAGAACTTGTTCCATTTCCCTCCCTCATGGCTATAGTGCGCGGTTGTAGACAGTCTGCTTGCATGAACATAATGCTAAACGAATGCCACGTTTTGGGTAACATCTCAGGAACTGCTGGGTTGCAGTGGGGCTACTGCTGCCAGCCCTAACAGAAGACCTCCAGGTTTCAGAACAGCCACTGCTCAGGTCCTTTAACAGCAAAATAATAAAGGCAGGCTTCAAACAGGGTCCATTCAGGCAAAGCAGAACCAATGTGTTACACTTCTTAAAGGCAAAGAGAGGCAATCAAGGAAATTAAACCAAAAGACAAAGGGCTGCAGGCTGGCTCTCTTTTCCTGTATGCAGCTGAAGCACTAACACACCTAACGGAGAAATCAGTATTCAGCAGTGCTACCATGACTATCCAATGCAAGAGAATATCATAAATATCCAGTTCATAGATGGCTGAGGCCTTACTACTGCAACTCAGCTTCTGCAAGGATCAAAGCTTTCTGAAATGGATCAAATGAATAATTAATAACCATTCCCTATGCCCCACCAGCATGAAATTGCTCATTTAATTCCAAAGTTAAGTCTCAGTTTCCCAAGATCAGACTTTCATAAACTTCACTGAAAAATCCTATCATTCCAAAGGCACTTTCGCTGTGCAATCTGCAGTCTGATTTCCATGACCTCCCTGAAAAAAACCACACATTCTCTTTTGTGGTGAAAGAGCTATAGGCATGTGCATTAAATAGATGTGTTTGAAGAGTCTCAAACTCTTCAATCAGATCTCAGTCTGGAAAAGAAGGGATCCAGGCAATGGTGTAGACCATATAAAACTATAAACTGGCAGGAGGAAAGCGACTAGAGAATGACTCTTCAATGACTTCTGACACAAGAGCGGACAACTGCCAAAAGAAATAACAGATTGCAGGTTTAAAATAATTGTTGTGAAAAGTCTTTGGTACAGGGTATTCAGACATTTAAGGGACCAAGAATCAAGCAGCTTGGGAGTGCTGCTATTTAATTTTTTTGATAATTGGACTCCTCACCTTTACCAAACCAGTGAATTTTGTATCATTCTTCCTCCTGGGTTTCATTTCACACATTATCTTACATAAAGACGAGCAAGTACTAAAAATAAATGATGAACAATCCTGACTGTAAAGGCCAAGGTGCCTCAGGTTGTATATCTGGGGGAAAAAAAAAAGTACTCTCTCCACCTCAAAAAAATGTATTAAAAATATATCATTTGTCACTTTTGAGAAACCTTGACCAAAAGTATTTGGATCAATGAAGAAGGGAAGGCATATTAGTATAAAATGCTGTCAAAATAACTGGAAACAGCTTATTGAAACATAAAATTATTGTCTTCAAATCCTGTCCAGGGTAGCTTAGTTATTCACCATTTGCATGTCCAGGTTGCCCTCTGTTTGGCCCAACTTCTACACTCCTGTCTGAAGGTTATTGTCAGGACAGAATTGCTTAAAGATTTTCATGAGTGGTTTACTCCTACTGATTCAAATATGGATATCGTTAGAACCCAAGAAGAGAATTTCAGATTTGTCCTGCTTCCCAGCTGGGATACAAGAGCAAGCCGAAAAACGTTTCCAATCAAAAGAACCTTATGCTAAGCGCCCATTCCCTCCTGAAGGGTGCCACAGAGAAATCCCTTCAGGAATGGCATAACAGGAGCAGCTGGCAAGACGCACAAGCATAAAGCACACTAGTCTCCATCTGAAATCCAGCCTGACTACTGTCTACGATTTGAAGTACACATGGCAGCCAGAGCTGTAGGAGGACGTGTAAGAGACCAGAACAGAATGCAGTGTCATATGGTTCGGCCATGGATTCTCTTCACTAGTTATGTCTTCAGAAATAGTCTTTAATCTTCCTTCCTGTTCGCTCCCTTTACAGAGACAGAGTTGGCAAGCATTGCTCTGTCTGACCCTTCTGCATTGCTAGCACCCAGCAGGGGCCCTGGCACCAACACCCTTCCCTGTCAGCCAGGTAAGGCCGCACACAAACACTTCAGGACCTGTCAGACATGTCCAAACTCAGCCAGAAATCAAACATGGCATGAACCGGAGGTACTAATCCACTGTTTCCCTGTGGGCATGCCTGGAATATTCCAGTAGCTTTGCTGGCTTTGGTAGTTCCAAGTACTGCCTCCCCATGAAGAAGACCATAGGGACCTTTTTTTCATACTTTCATTGCTATTTTTTTTTTTGCAAAACTAGCTATTAAGGAATGCTAGGCTAATGAAGGCTAATTAAGGAGAATTAAAGCTTTCTGAACATGGTTTCCTTCAAGTTTTCCTCCTGAGAATATGGCAGCTTCCTATATTATTGCAGTGACCATCAGTAACACTGTGGACCTAAATCTTAATCTGCTGTTAACATTAATATCACTTCACCATCAGAATGAGTTCTCAGCATTAATCACACTTCATGAAAGCCTGTGACCTCTAAGAACTAAGTTTTCGAAAGAACATCCAAATATCTAACATCCATATGGCCAAAGAAGAACTATGTGATTACCCAATAGTAACAACCTTCAAGCAATTTATTATGTGGGAGGCAGCTCAAATTACAACAACAGCAAAAAGTTGAGCACATTCCAGAAATAACATGATATATAACCTTAAGAAAATTTATGGAAAGCACATGATGTCAGTGAGGAACATTGGGAAAAAAACATACTAGTGAGATCTGATAAAGACTTCAGCTCCCACCATGGAGCACTAAAGAAGCGTTTCTGAGAGTTGCAAACATCCACCTGCATTTTCTCCAGAAACTCGAGCGCACAGCTGGGAATTGCAGATGAGAGACTGGGCATTCATTGAGAGCAGAGAACTTAGGACAACGATGAACTTTTAATGACTTATTCAAGCTACTGAAAGCAAGAACTACTACCTGTATTTCTGTTTATATTCCACAGAACGCACACACAACACTTTATGTAGCACATTAGACTTAAAAGCTCCTGATGTGTGCAATGAATTATGCAGCAATCTTTACTGAACAATTTTACTAATAAGCTATCTTAGATTAAAAGAATAATAATTCTGAATATACTACATACAGTAAAAGTGATTCACACATTCTAAAGTGCCTAGAGCAAAGAATACCTTCCTTAGTAGGCGGCTTACTACAAGCTGACTGCTGTTGCTTTACTAGCTATGCAGAGAAACAGGGACAGGGGAACAAAATACCTCTAGTGCCTCTGCTATTTCAACTATTTTAGACACAGTCTTTTGGTCTGAGATCATTGCTATATATATTAAAAATGTGAGGATTTACAGTTTAAGATGACTAGTGGCCTTTGCTGGCAGCTGCATCAGGTTGTTCTGCTATGAAGATCTAGTCCTAAATGCACTAGGTGAGTGCATTGCCACAGATGAACCAGAGGCTGATGAAAAGCAAGTGTAACTGTAAGATGATGATCACTTGAAGTGATTATATATTAATTTTTGGATTTCTGTTCCACTGCACATGGATCAGCCAATCAGAGTCCTTCAAGAATTAAACTAGATTTTGCAACACTGCTCCATATATTTAGAATCTTAGTACTTATGCTCCAGTATACTATATAATTTGCTACAATTATCTAATTACAGCAATATTAAATGCTAGTGTATTACATAATAATATAATTTGTATCATAATATTGCATAACTTTAATCTGCACCATAATACACAAATAGCATAATTTGTGTACTATGTAGTGTTACAGAATATTATATTCCAGCATTTCCAGTTACAAATTACCAGTTAAATCCCTATTTACAGTTCGCTTCAGCTTTCCAGCATATTTTATTTTCCATCTTTACCGTAGTTTGTCTCTAGCCTGGTTTGCTCACTACCTTTTGATCCACCACTATGTTTTTTGCCTTGGCAGTTGTGGACTTGGTGGATCATGGGCTACTTCAGTTTAACGCAGAATTATTAAATAATCGTGAGTACAGAGAAAGGAAGATTCAGCATCACTTAGAGTCAGGCATTGTCTTTTCTATTAACTAGCAAAGAATAATCTCTTGAAACTATTAGTGGAGCATAGAAATATCCCTTAGTTTGAATAATATATGGTAAATTAGCATATCTACATAGTGATTGTTGTGCATATCTAGAACTAATGGATTAGTTACAGTCTGTAACAGTCGCCTTTTAGCTCTATTAGTTGTGATTGCAATGGATTCCTGTCCTGGATCATCCAAGCTAGACCTGCAGCCTCCTTTGTAATAATGGATTCCTGTCCTGGATCATCCAAGGATCTAAGCTAGACCTGCAGCCTCCTTTGTAACTTAACAGATTGCTTTGCACACTCCTAGACAGTCTCCCAAAAGTAAGACTCATTATTTTCTCCTATATTAATTTAGCAGTAATGCCCAAATAATTGGACAGTTTTGTGCTCTGTGAATTTAAATCCAAACAAACAATCTGCATTACTGTCACCTACAGACTTTATTCCAGTTTCAGCTAATTTTAAAAATATGTTAATTTCATGTTTTCCCCTGAGTTTACATTGAATTGCTTATGCAGCTAAGGGAGCAAATCCCTGGACTAGCTAGAAATTTTCTGTTAAAACTTTTTTTTTTCATGAATAATTGAAGGGCTTTACCTTTTTATAAGGAGTTTCTATTTCTAGGAAATTATTCTTTTTTATTCCCTTGAAAAAACAGGGAACATTCCAAAGCACCAAAGTTTTAGAAATCCATCTTTTTACTAAAAAAATAAGAATAGCAATAATAAAAATAAATGGGCTATTAAAAATGGGATATTGGGAAATCATGATTTCCTACAATACCATGGGGGATTTGTAGTTAGGGCAGCTGGAGGTCCCTCGAGTTAGAAGTCTCCACTAGACCACTTCTCATGAAGCTTTGCCACTTGGGACTCCCATGATGGCTGAGCCAGAAGATGAGGCATGGGTGATGAGCTCCAGCCACAAAAGGAACCATCTGGACACACTGGGCTTCCATAAAGACCTAGAATACATTTTCAGTGCTTCCAGAGTCTTCCACTTTTACACAAAAAGAACATTTTCTACAGAACTTTTAATAGAATTGCTACATGAAAATCTTTTTTCTCCCACCAGTTTCAGTAACTTTTCCTAGCTGCAGGTAAAGAAGAGAGCTGAGCAAGTCAGAGTACTCAGCAGAATAAAGCAACAGCTCTAACCAGAAAGGATTCAGCATTTAACGAAAGGACTCAGCTGAAAATAATATAGCTTTGAATTTATCTCTGCTTAATTTAAATGGCTCTGTTGCTCTCTATTAATACAACCTACTATGAATTTTTGTCTTGAATGAATTTTCTGTTTTCCCTCCCCATCACTTATCTCCAATTTATTGGAAGAGCTTCTGAATTAGTCTGGGGGGTTTCTTCCAACTCCCAGTAAGCCTTCTCCATTCCATCTATTAATGTAATGTTCTATAAATTTTGGGCTAGGTTTTGTCAGCAGATCTGGTCTGTGTAAAAGATTCTTTCAGAGGAACACTTCCAAAACCTGTCCATGTTTCAGTACAGGACCAGGGAGGTAACTGGCAAGCTGTCTTTAGACTAATTGCCCTGGACAACCTGTTCTGTTGAGATGGGTGGGTCTGTTTTCTGCCTTTAAACAATTTAAAGAGGCCAAATAAAGCACCAGGCATTCATCCTTGAAATGCATCCCCTGAGGACACCTTTGGGAGCCTACCTGCCTTCACTAGACACTCATGAAAATTTTGGTTGTTGTGGGCTGGTATTAGTCAACTTTTTAATATTTAGATTCCTATCTGCTTGCTGTAACCTCTGCATCTGTTTTCTTGTAACCTCTATATTTGTTATGCTTGTTTACCTTTAAACGGTACAGTGCTTTTAATTACACCACTCTGTGATTAATCTCGCCATTGAATCCCTCCTGTTTCTGGATGCAAATACAGTGCACTATGGAAACACGCATGCAATGATGAAGAAAAATGCTTAAGACGGGGGAATAACTCCCCAAAGAGATCGTGCTGGACACGTTGCCAGACGGAAAAAAGGCCACGGGATGCGACACCTTCGCCCTGGGGGTGTCTCCTGTCCCCAAGGCCTTGGCCACTGCGGCCGCTGCGCCCCGCAGCCTGGCGAGCTGCCGCCACCTGCTGCCCGCCAAGGAAACACACTCTGAAAATAAAGATAAATACAATACAATACAATACAATACAATACAATACAATACAATACAATAATTAACTAAGTTATCTTTAAGATTCTAGTTATGCAAAAATAATTTCTAGAAGAGGGGCACAAGGTAAACCTAAAAAATTCAAAAGCATTTATTCAGAAGAATATTCCTCCGAGAAATGTTAGGTGGTCTTACTTAAGGTACCACCAAGCTTTACAGTTAGGGCTAACAGAAAAAGCCCAGCAACTGAGATGATAGAGCAAGGCTGGAAGAGGGCTGCCAAAGGAAAGCAAATGCTGCCAAGGGAAGCTGGCTGGCCAACCTGTTGGTCTCACCTCTGTCTGGAAGTCTTATCAAAGTTTGTCCTACTGATGGGTCTAAGGTGAGGTCTAAGATTAAGGGCAGATCTTTAGGTGTGTTGGAACTGGAAAGAGGTTGTCATGCAATGTGAAGGCTGGTGGTAAAAGAAATACTGGCTGCATTAGCTATCTAATCTGGGTTCTAGCTTGGGGTCCGTGGGCTGGGGACACAGGATTACCTCCCTTGAGGATTAGAGTTAGGATTGACAGAGAAAGCCTAGAGTTAGAATCTGCAGGGGGTAAAGCTAGGAAAGTCAAAGCTCACTTGAGTTAGAGCTTGCAGGACTCCATAGGTCAGCAAGAAGGACTTCTGTAAGCACATCAGCACCAAAGGAAGTGTAAGGAAAACATGGGCTAGCTGCTCCACAGAGCAGGAGACCTAGTGACAAAGAACATGGAAAAGAGTGAAGTACTCCATATTTTCTTTTTGTTTCTTTGGTTGCGTTTTTTTACCTGCCTCGGGTTTTACTGATAAGGTTTCATCTGGTCTTTCAGCTCCCCGAGCCTACAGGCTGAGCCAGTGGGAGTGTGTCAGAGAGCAGCAAGAGCAGCGCTGCTCCATAAGGGAAGGTGAGCCAAGGGAGAGCACAGCAGAGGCAGTGCTGGACCTCACCAACAGCATGCAGTCCCACGGGGTCTGGCTGGGCAAGCAGAGCAGAGGCAGTGATGGCAACAGGTCCCATTGACTACTAGCAATCAGCCGACAAAGGCAAGGTAGCAAGACAGGTCCAAAGTCAGTCAAGGAAACCCCAAAAACTAGTTCATATTTGCCAGGAAACTGAGGAAGGAAATGAGAAGCCTGAACTAAAATAGAGCTCCTGGGCCCATGGTCTGTGGGTTTGTTGGTGGAGTTTGCAGGTAAGTCTGGTCAAGGTAACTGGAGCTTAATAATGCACAGAAGGCATTATCCACAGTTGAGAAAGATATATTTGGGAGTATCTAAGTCAAACAGACACAAGTTCTCAGGATAAGATCAGGTGCATCTCAGTGCTGTAAGGGAGCTGACCAATGTCACTGCAAGGCCCTTCTCCATCATCATTGAAAGGTCATAGTGATAGTGGAGGATTCCTGATATTTGGAAAAACACAAAAATCACAAACATATTCAAGAAAAGCAGGAAGGAGAGCCCAAGGAACCACAAGCCAAATCAGGTTCTCCTGTGGCCCTGAGAAGGCCCTGAGTCACCTCTGTGGGTAAGGGAAGGGCAGCGGATGTTGCATACCTTGACTTTAACAAGGCCTTTGATATGGTGTCCCATCAAGTTTTAACTCTCTCTTCAGAAACATCAGCTCCCAAAGAGGTCCCAAACTTCAGATCTCAAAAACATTTTCAAGACACAGCATTTCCTTTGTACAACATAGACTTCATCTATGATTTTTGTCTAAGCCAGATTCCATGGACCACTGCAGCCATTTTTACTAAACATATTCTCATATATTTGATTAGACCAAGAATCCCTAGCAAGGTTGTTTCCATGGACTTCTTGTAGGGTTTTATTAGTAATGTCTAGACACTATTTTTCTTATTCATACACTAACATTTCTCAATTCCTGAAATGTGATGAAATCAACCTTCATAAGACACACAGATTTTCAAAATTTAAAGATTATAACTTCTTATGTAATGGCTTCAATACCTTCTAAAATAGGGAAAATAGATTTCTCTGCATAATATTTCAAATGGTGACATTTCTTTTACATTCTGGTCATAAATCTAGGAGATGAAATATATCAAAATGGCAAATGATATAAATATCAATGAGGGAATTAGAATAGACTGGAAATAAAGCCAACTCACTTTGATCAAAGAAAAGACCTTCCTTCACAGAGTACTTTGCATAACAGAGGTAATCAGGCTATAGATATCACCTGAACATCCGCACACCATTTCTTGTAAAGCCCAGGCATGGCTCAATTGAGAATCAGTTTGCTTTTCTATTGGCCTCAGCCATAACAAAACCAGAGGCCTGCCTCCTCCTACTGACTCCGATTGCTCACAACTGCTCATGGGGTCATTCGCCAGCCAGGTAATGTCCAGGTGCTGCATGTCCCCTTAGTGGTTCCAGCACAGGCCTTACGTAAAGGCATTTTCTTCTCGTTGTTTGTGAGCTATTAGCTCCTTCAGCTTTATGAATTTTTAGAAATAAAGCATTTTGAAATACACTGAAAAAAATCGGTGGATTCTGGAAAAAAGGAAATCATGGTGATGGAAATGCTGTTGAAGTCATCCTTGTTATATCGCTTTCTCTACAACTGTATGCAAATTCTCTGATGAGTGTCACTGAAATTTGATGTTTCCTATGGAAATCCCCAGTCGCAATTTCATAGTTCCATGAGAAGTATCATAAAAATGTCATTCGCGTCTCTCCCTAAAATCTTCCTTTCAACTAAAGGTATATGATTATAGTAGGAAGACAGAAATGGTTTGGTAACATATTAGGTATGTGTGTATATGTAAATATATATCTGTGTGTGTGTGTGTGTGTGTGCACGTGCAGGGATGTGCCATTCCTACCAGGCATATAGCATCCTTCATCCAAAAACTGTGGATGCGAGGTGGGATGAGAGGGCTAAACCACAGAAAGTGGCCAAGCTCTTCCAAAGTGCTCTCCCAAAGCAGTGTCACCTATTTCCCCTGTTAGAGACAGACTACCGAACTCGACGGTCTGTTGCTCTGAGCATTTGGTGTATTTTATATACACTGACTTCTTCGGTGTATATAGTGAAGTCCAGTAAAGACATGGACTGACTATGAAGAAGAGCAGGATTTCACAGTCCTGAGTCACTGGAAGACAAAATGGCTCGTAGAAAGATATCATTGTGATGGTTATGAAAATAAAAAAACAAACTTCCCAATGCGATGAGCTCTGAACTAGATATTAGTGCTCAGGAGTGAAATCTTGGGGCTATAATAGATAGTTTTATGAAAACATCCATTGAATATCACATAACACAATAAGATAAAAAAAAGTGAATGATTGTTAGGAAGAGCATGACAGAAGCCATCACTATACCATCAATTAAATTTAGAATGGGGCATCATTTTAAATGTGTTCATAGTCCTCTATCTTGAAAAAGGAGATGAAGTAACCATAAAAAGAGTACAGCCAAGATTATCAATCAAAAGTATAGAAGAGCTTCTATATAGCAAATGATTAAATAAACCAGAGAAAAGGTGATTGAGGAGATATTTCAAAGGTGTATAAACTTCACATAGTGCAGAAAAGGCAAAATACTATCTCTTCCTGTACAAACTCGGAGTGAGGTGTAAAAGGAGGAGAGGAAGCTTCATTGTAAGAAAAGTATGTTGAAGCTGTGGAGCTCCTTTCCACAGGATGCTAGATCTGCTAGAATTTTAGGGGTTTCCGAGAATGACTGAATTTTTCTTTCATGAATTTTCTCATGAAGGGCTATTAGTTACAGTGATAAAACACCTGGTTCCTGAAGTCACTGAGCCTAAAATCACTGGAGTGCGAGAACACAGATCATGAAAGTGGTGTGCTGTTCTTGGACTTGTTCTTATGTGCTTCCCTAAGCAACGTTTGTTCTGCTTCTGTTCTGCCAGAAGACAAGTTCAGCGACAAACCCAAGGAGAGCAGAGCGCTAGCAAAGATGGTATAGAACTAGCCTATAGTCATTGGAGTTTTCACGTGCTCTGCCATCATAGGTGACATTCTCCAGAAAAGCTTTCAGCACTTCGAGAGGCTCATCGTATGTGCAGTACACTCTGCATGGCCAAGCAAGAGAATCTGGACTTGGTGGCACCTTAGACATTGTTATCTATGATCTATGGCCATGCCTATCACATCTGCTCTAGCCCTTTGCTTTCTCTTCCACAGCCAGGCACCATAATAACACAGCCAGGTCACTCGAGATCCTGAGCTAGACAAACTTCTGTTCTTGTTCCTTCAGTCCCAGTATCTCCTGTACCTCCTGTAGTTTATGATCCTCAAGCCCTGTTGCCTACAAAGTTTTCCAGTCTTTCCCATTACAGACAGGGCCAAGACATCGCTCATTAAAAGGATTTGAACAACTGGTTTCCATTCAAATTATGTTGATTAGCCATCCACAAACTAGGAAAAAAATATATATATATATATAAAATGTAACATTGGAAGATATTCTTATTTAGTGCAGAAGAATTAAATTCTAACATTATCTTCTACAATCTTCATTTGTCCTGATTTGACATCTATGCCAATAGTTAATAGTTTTCCTTCCTTCACATATCTATCAAGCATAGAGAGATACTCTGAATAGCTATTATTAGCTATATGCTTTTAAACAATGTCCAGTTTGCCTCTAGTTGGCATGTAAACATATTTTCATAATGTAGTCTAAGTCCCTATGCAAGTCATGCTGAAATTTTACAAATGTGAGAAACAAGTTAGACCAGCACAGACTATAACCATGAAGTCTAAATCTAGGCAGGGAGAGGGAAAAAAAAAAAAAAAAAGCATTTGCAATATTGGTGGCTAGTTGCAATATTGGTGGCTGGCACTGCATCTTTGCTGATGTGGTGCTGAATGAAGCTGAGGACAGCAGAAAGATTTTGCAAATGCCTTGTGTAGCCCGCGTAGATGTAGCTCAGGCATCAGAAACAGCCAACCCCAGGGGCACGGAGGACCAGGAGAGTGAACTTCCCACGTATAGACATATCAGTCTTCAGTGCCCAGGCTGGTTTTCTCCATTCTGCACATACATCTCTATATACAAACTCTGGGTTCCTTTTTGACACTGATATAGGCAGAGTCTGTTCCTCTCCCTAACCACAACTAACACACACGCACACAAAAAGCAAGCCCCAAAGGGCCATTGTACTAAGGCTTATTTTTACCACACTAGAAAGCTTATTTCAGTGGGACACGCCATTGTACAAACAGGAGGAAAAAGCACTTTAAAGCAATGTTTCATAGTTAATTATTTCAAGCATAAAAAGTAGGTAAAGATCAGGACAGCAAAAATTCTTGAAAAAGCAATCTGAGTAGGAGAGGCTTAGCTGTCAAATCAGTATAACAACTGATCAGCAGCCAGGTATATGACATACATATCATAAAAAAGAAATCCTTAAAACAATGTATCTGAACAGAAACAGAACAACAAGCATATTTTGTTTTTAAAGCTATGCGGTGGTTTTAATTCTGCTGCTTCTTGAATTTATTGCAGAATACATTACCACATAACCTGCTTTCATTTTCTTAAATGAGGATTTTTTTCCTTGCCCCAAGCAAAACAGGATATCCATCTTTCAGAATTTCTGTCCTACCTTTTGCAATACCATTCATTAGTATGCTTCTGTTTAGGTCACTGTGGTAAGCTCACAAGCATTTAGCAAATTACACTATGCTCAAAGGAGGTTTGCAGATTTTCTATTGCAATAGGATAAAGTTTTCATTGAGCTACAAGATTGACTAATGTGGGGCACTTCCTACTTCCCCTTACTTTGATGTCAAAAGTTTATGTTTCAGGGGAAGAACAGAACAGCAGAACAGCAGAAATAAGAACTGTAATTTTTTTTTCTCACTTTACTAGAACAGCAGAAATAAGAACTGTAATTTAATTTTTTTCTCACTTCACCATAACACTGAGTTTTGTTCTACAGGTATCTCTAGCTAATGAACCGCTAGGTTATCCTCAGAAGGCCGACCCCTGGAAAATTTTCAGGTGCTTAAACTCACATGTGATTTGAGTGGGACCGTAAGACCTAGACCCTTAAATAAACTTTTCCTTATGCCTCTGTTCTCCAACACACACATCCCCTTAACAGCACTGCAGTGGGTACTGGGTTTCACCTGCTCAGCCACTCACGATGTTCCAAGTCTTACAGTAGCTGCTTGCAAAAGAAGGCCAAATTCACCCAAATGAGAGCAGGTTTAGCAAACATGTAAACCAGCTGTAGGTGCCCTTCCAACTCTGTTCTCCTCAGCATACTACCCCAGAGTCACCCATACAAAGAGTATGGGAACTCCTTCACCCCATTAATGAAGAACAGTTATTTTCTTTTGTAGAGAAAATATTAAAAAAAAAGTCTATGCTGGATTGCCACTGGTAATAAAAGATGGCTAAAAATCAGCAATGGTTGAAAAATGTGTTTGCTTGGGAGGATTACAACAGACTGCTCAGTTATATCTAACTTATTAAAAGTTGATATGCATTATTTTCTTCATAATTTGCACTCCAGAATTTTAGTTTTGCTTTTCAAGGAAGGAAGTGGTTGCAGGATAATTTTAGGGCCTGTTTCCTCTTGAAAAATCCATGACGATGAGAGAGACAATAAGGGAACTAAATACTGACAACACAAAGTGAAAGTTGAACAACTAAGGTTTTTTTAGCAACAGTTTCTCATTTTACAATTTTTATTTTACCACCTTTTCAGCTTCACTAGTTATTTAACTTTTGGGGTGGAAGAGGAACAATAAGATGATTCTGGCCAATGAACCAGCATCTTCTGCTGTGAGAGCTTAAAAGGCCTAACCTCGGAGTCTTCTGGGAAATCCTCCGTCAAATGGGGAAAACCCTTGTCAACCAAGCCCATAGAACTCAAGTAAGTGAGTACAGAAACCAAGTATTTGAACAGCAATAACAGGTTTTCCATATTCATAGAAAGACATAGAGACCTCTCTAGAGATCCCTTCCAACCTTAACCATTCTGTGATTCTGTGAGTTAGAAACCAGTATAACTAACTCCTTGAAAAAAGAGCTTCCATTTGTGGGTTTTTTAAGCTTTACATTAACATTATTCTCTGTTTTATGGGGGCAACTGAAGAAAAAGAAGTGCTTGTGATGGTATCCATAGACCAGATCCAAAAACAGGGACGATTTTCGTAAATCTTTTAATTCAAAAATTGTCTCGTTCATCTTATAAAAAATTCAAAATAATTTCAATGTGGCTTCAGCTACACAAATGAATTAATAGCAGTAGCTTTCTCACTCCTTTAACTGTCTCTGTTCTCTCAGATATCACAGATTCTTTGCTATAGTTGCAGAAGTTGCAATGGCTTCAGTTTTAGGGATCTGGAAAATGAAGGCTTTATTTTTTAAAGCCTGCTGGTTATCAGTGAGCTATGGGGCTTTTATGGCAACCAAGAAATTGCCATCAGTTCAGCCTGGCAGTACAGTAGGCAGCAGAGGGACTGTGCCTGAATCCTTCCCTATTGGTGATATCTTCCAGCATTAAGATTAACAAAAAAAAGTTTTTGAGGTATTCTGGGAATTCGTGTGTCCTTGCAAGCTCTTCAAATTAAGTTCTTTCATTTATTTTTCATCTTGAACTAAGCATCTCTGTCAAAATTAGTTTTAGAGTTTGATTGGGAAAGGGTCATTTTAAACACCTTCATTTTACATTCTAACTCCTGGAAGGCAGCTGCTGTATCCTTTATATGCAGTTTGTAATTAATACATGGATGTTTATAAAATATATCAGGGAATGTCAAGTTTTAAAATGCTATGAGAACTAACCCAAAACAGTAAGAAATTAAAAAAAAAAAAAAAAAAAAAAAAAAAAAGAAAAGAAAAAAAGAGTGTAATTGCCGTTAGAAGGGCCAAGACCACTCAGAAACCCTTAAGGACCTGTCTCTCAGTGAAGGTGGTTAGAGTATGAACAGGCTTTCAAACACCATCTCCCTCAAATATCTTTCCTAATCTGCCTCCTCCGTTTTACATATCATTTCCAGCACTGAATAAAGCCCTGAGGAGAAATAAACCTAATTATTTGTACATGGCCCCCCACGGTCTCCTCCTTGATTGTGTCAAGCGGGAGTCATTCTGCTGACGCACCTCCCGCTCGCCAGCTGTACAGTATGCTGGTGGCTCTCCTTCACTCATTTTGCTTTCCCTTTCCAGTTGGCAGAGGCACATATGTGGGATTTTACAAGATTATCTGCCAACTTTGAAATGAGAGATGTGTCCAACTATTATTGGTCGCACTCAATTTGTAAGGGCTAAAACAACATGATTTGAAGCTTCAGACAAATACCAGGAAGGGGAAAAAAATTCTCTGCTGTTGATTTACTGGAACACGCTATCATCAGTACTTCAAGGGAGGGAATTTAAAAAGAACAAATTGCACGAGTTACGCAAACTGCTAGTTTTGCATTCTGGTGAGCAAAGCCACTAACGTGTGCCCTGACGGAAGAACATAGGTAAAAAGCAGCACAATTCACAGCCATCATGTCCATCTTAAACTGATCTCTGCATAACTTCCCAGACTACTACTCTTGCTTGAGTCACAGCTCAGTTCACCCCTTCTCCTCTTCCCCCTCACCCAATTTTGACCTCAATTTTTACCCCCCATTACATTGCCAGTCAGTTTGCAGTAGTGTTTGCATAAATGCAAATCAGGAAGAAGCTGTTCATTGCTTCCTAAATCATTTCTTTAATTCAGACAGGGTACCTTTAGTCAGTCCTACAGGATCCAAGAACATTACAATATACCCAGACTTGCTTCTAAGAGAAAATCAAACAAATCCTAACAAGAACACAAGTCATTTTCCAAAATATAAGTCAGAAATTGCATTTCCTAAGTACCTCATATACCTCTAAACATGATATATGAGCCAGGGTGTCTTATTCAGGAGTCATCATAGGATTTTTGCGGGCGTTGCTGAAGAAGGAGAACTGAGAGCTCTATAAAACACTGAGCATGGATGCGTACACAGGAAGACTAGTAAGTGCCACGTGTACACACCTTGCTCATCAAAGATAACAACTACAGAATTTACAAGATATTTAAAGCAATTTTGTAGAAGGCTCTTTCCAAAAAAAGGTTGCTAAACATGTGCAAGGTAAAGAATAAAAATAACTTATAAATGTATTAAGGTAATTAAAATGTTTCAACCATTTTGACAAACAATGAGATCTGCTATGTAAATGAGACTCAAAAAAATGTATTTATACTTAGGGATTCCTACGCAGATATCACTGACTTCTTATCACCAGAGATGTCTTCATATAAGATAGATAAGAAGATTTTATCCAGACATAAAACTAATCATTAACTGTTAGAAAGGTAATACGAGTGCTTGTTGCTATTTTTAAAATCCTTCTCTGTTAATCCAAAACAACCCACAGCATTCCTAAGAAATACAAAATATTCTGAAAGCCTGATAACACCCGTCTTCTGGAAAAAGATTTCCTCCAAACAGTTTTTCACTGCCAAAAAAAGCAGAATTTTTCAGTTAAGATAACTCATTTGGGGATAGTTGTTTTCACATTGTGTCAGACATACTTTTTTCTTTCTTATTCTCCAGATTGTCCTCCTATTCCCGTCTAGCTAAGGACTACGTCAGCTTGCAAATACGTCCCTTAGCGTTTTCACAAACGAGTGTCTACTGCAACCTTCTGCAGCTTTCTTCCACCTTCCCAAGTCCCCACCTTGTTGCCATCACCTCCCATGGCTCACCCGGTTTGGGTACTACCCCCAGCTGGACAGAAGTCAATGCTCTGGCTCCAGCCCTGTACTAGGTTATGTATAGGAGCAGGATTTCACAGAATCATAGAATGATGATGGTTGAAAGGGACCTTTGGAATCATCTAGTCCAACCTCTTTGCTCAAGCAGGATCACCTAGAGAGCTGTTCAGGAGGGTGTTGAATATCTCCAAAGAAGGAGACTCCGGGCAACCTGGTCCAGTGCTCTCTCATCCTCACAGTCAAGAAGTCTTTTCTCACATTCAGGTGGAATTTCCTGTGCTTCAGTTTGTGGCTGTTCCTTTTGTTCTAAGGAGCAGGCCTGAAAGCCAGGCAGAAGAGGAAATTCCCATTCCATGCTTTTCCTTCAATGAGCTGCTCTGCATTCCAGAAAGACAGAAGATGAGACATGGTTTCGGAGAAAATATACATGTTTGGTGGGTAAGCTGAAAAAAAAAATTGCTTGTAAGGACTGTTGCACCCAGCTCTGGAGAGAAATAAATGAAATCTGTGAAGACTGTAGGCAAACATGGCCACGGGTCTCACTTCTTTAATACATGGGTGATTATGTCTCCTTAGAGGAAAACCATCTATTCTCATAGGTTAAGTTGTTTTTTACTGACTATCTGCTATTTCATCCACCCACAAAATGTCTTTTGGCTCTAAATATATCATCTCTCATCTCCCCCTCTGCATTGCGGTCTCTCAAATAAAGTTTAATTTTCAGTGAATTTCACAACCCTTTATTTTGACCATGAATATTGTCTCTTCCAAAGAATGACTATAAATTCCCACAAATGGGGTGTTGCCATGTGCTTCTCCATTGCCTCTTCAATGGAAGATGTATGTTTCCATCCCCAGGGCCTTGAAGACAAAGAACAGGGAGCTTTCTACCTGTGCTGAGTAAAGGCCGGAGCACCACTATGACCGGTCCCTATGGCCTGAACTTCCAATGTTCTCAGCCCTCATATTTCCCTGCAAAACATGTTGAATTGCCCAGGCATGCTTTTAAGTGACTAATACTGTATCCAGTGATGCAAATGTGATTTATTTTATTGTCACAAATTGTTTCGTAGCAAACCCAAAAGTGGTCCTTATTCTTTACCTCATACTAATGGAACAATATGGCAACAGTACCACTCAACCATTGGACAGTATTTTTTGCTTTTTCTCCTCCTAGAGAGAGAAGATATTTTCCAGGAGTCATTTTCTGCAACGCATAGGGGTTTCTGCCAACGAAATGAGTGAGTCAGGCTGCTAGTACTTTGAAAGAAAGTACTTTTGGTACTTTGCAGAACTTTCAGAAAGCGCGTTAAGTCATTCCTGGGAAATAGCTCATGTCTGACTTCACAGCCTGACACAGCAAATACAGTGCACACCAGAGAACTCATGAGCACATGAGTCACAGAAGGACAGCAGGTAGCTGAACATGCCATGTTATGTCACGGGAACATCAAAATTCAGAGTAGCAAAAGAGAGAATTAAAAAAATAAAATAAAAATGGCAGAATTAAACTATATTTTTCAGAATGATCAGAAGACAGTGTGATGAGCCATCCCAAAGCAGTAATACATTTGCATGTGTTCACATTTCCTGTGCTACCAGTACTGCCCAGTGTGGTAAATCCCAGAAAAATGTAATAAATCAGGGAGAAAGATCACAGCATCCACTACGCATCTACCTGTGTCAATCTTTGGTGATCAATAGGAGGCCATCTTCTACAGTTTTATTTTGGTACACAAGAAAAATGAAGATTACAATAAAGACAGTATGCTTCAGAGATAAAGTCCAGTATACTAGAGTTATCTGACAGAATTAATCCTATATAAAATATGCATCCTTACTGGACAGTTACCATTTCTTGAGCACTGAGTTCTGTGCTGCTTCATTTCAGAGACGACGCTGCTTTTCATTTGTTTGATTTTCATTTCTGCTGATATAAAGCCAAACATTATAAAAGCTTTAGAGTCTTTAGAATCTTCAGAGCCTGCAGCATACAATTCAGCAGCTGCAATATTTAAAGACTGTCACCTCATTTACTCCAGAGAAATTCAGCAACAGAATCAACAGCCAAAGAGAAGGCAGCAAGCCAAAGAAGCTTCTGTCTGTAACTTCTCCTGCTGGGCTATGGAGATCCATCAAAGCCCTGGCTGAGTATGACCAAGTCAACATCAAAACTGAGATTTTTGCACAGTTGTGCACTGTTGGATAATCTGGCTCCCGCTACTCCAGAATATGCCTTATTGAAATTATTTTTTCAATTAGCAAGGGGAAACCAGTCTTTCTCAGTGAGAGCTTCTGATAAAGATATGCATAAGGTATTCCTGTTAACATTTCAGCAGCAAACATCAGCAGGATTATGTGAAACCAGTCAATGCTACCATGGGGCACTCCCAGTAGGATGAGGAAATGAGAAAAAAACCAACACCTTCGGGGAGAAAGGCGAAGAAACAGAAAAACCTTCCTCACTGACACTCTGAAAGCCCCCAAACAGTCTCCAGAGTTGTGGTTATGCAGCATGGTAAGTGGCAAGAGGATGAGAGAGAGGCTAGAGGAAGTGATACTGAAATGAAGCAATCCCGTGCTCGAAGGAAGCAACCACATGCTTCCAAACAAATCTGAAACTCCTATCCTGTTTTAGCTGGTCTCTATAAGTCTGTTCAGTTGCTGCAAAATAATAATTAAAAAAATAATAATAATAAAGACTTGTGTTGAGAAGCTTCTGAATACAAAACTGTAGGGGAACATAGATGACGCTTACAAGCTACGATATAGTCTGAATACCTTCCAGCTTCTATAGCTTCTGGTAGCTTCTGTAACATCTTTCAGAGAGTGCCATCTCCACTTCCTCTCTACTCATAATATCTGAAACTTATAAAAGAATTAAAATCCATTTATTTGAATTATAACCTATGTAGATGAAGGAAATTCATAAAGTTCAGTATATTTTAAAAGCTGTAGAGAAAAAGTGTGGCTTGTAGCAAATGCTGAATGCAAAGAATGGAGCATAACATTTAGTTGCATGACAAAATGCTTATTACAGTCCTAATGAATATGTATTTAAACTCCAAACACCTGTCAGTCAATTATAATAGAGGGATGTGAATATTAAGAAGAGTGTTTTTGTAATGAATCCTATTGTATTGTGGCCAGCTTTGGGCGATGCTGAGAAAAACCTGCAATGCAATTGCAATGCGCTGAGCTTCTTTTCTGATGAGACCTGGTTGGTGGCTCTCTTAGCCTGTGCTACCAGGGCAAAATTTGCATTTTCAGATTCAGCAAACCAAGCATCACAATACAGTTTTTTCCTTATATGCTCTGGTCGTGGGACATCACATCTAGAAAACATGCAGCAACTACACTTGGGTTCAGGATCATTGCACTTTGAGATTAACCTCCAGGCCTTGTTTTTTCTTACCTCTAATTCCAATGTTAGACATGAATATTTAAATTTTCACATGGCTTGAAAAATCAATAAAGATGTGTGCCTGCAAAATATATGTTAAATACTTTCCAAGATGTGTTTAACTGATAATGCAGGCATTTGAAATTTGCATTTGGCTGCAAGAAATTTCATGCAGGGTTTGATACTAATTCATTAAGTGTCTTCAGACAAGACAGTATCTCTGTGCCTTGAATCCTCTGCCTGTACAATAAAGAGAATGACAGTAATTAATCTAGTAAGAACTGCTAGTTTGATTAACTACTGTAATATTACCACAGATAGCAGTCAGTGATTCATTCCGAAATCACTGCTTCCTCGTACACAGGACACGCCGCAATTAACCACAGTCTCTTTCACAAAAAGAAAAGGATGCAGGAGAGGACCATGAAAGAGAGCTTTGAACAAGGGTCTAGCCCTAGCCCTGGAAAAATTCACAATTCCCATGGTTGGAGCTAAGGACTGCAAGAATGAACAAGGAGCTCCTGGCAGAACTCAGACATAAAAATGAAGTATGCAAGAGGCAGAAGCAGGGACAGGAGACACAGGAGCAATATAGAGACACTGTCCAAACTTGCTTAGGTGGGGTTAGGAGACCCACCTGGAGTTGAATCTGGCAAGGGATGTGAAGAGCAACAGAAAAGGCTTCTACAAGAACATTAGCAGCAAGAGGAATGCTGGGGGGACCATGTGATGGCTAATGACTGGTGAAGTAATGGCCATGGTGACAAAGGACGCAGGAAAGACAGAGGCACTTGATGGCTTCTTTGCCTCAGTCTTCACTAGTAAGACCAGTCTTCAGAAGCCCCAAGCCCCTGGGACCAGATGGGACATCTGGAGCAAGGAAGACTTATCCTTGGTGGAGGAGGACCAAGTTAGGGAAGATTTAAATTAACTAAACACACAGTGGTCCGTGGGTCCTGATGGAATGTACATACAAGTGAGTTGAGGGAGCCGATCAATGCCTTGCAAGGCCACTCTCAATAATTTTGGCAAGGTCATGGCAATTAAGGACTTTCCTGAGGATTGGAAGAAAGCAAATGCCATGCATACATTTAGGGAGAGCGAGAAGAAGGATCTAATGGAATAGCAGCTGGACAGCCTCCCCTTGATCCCTGAGAAAATGATGGAACAACTAATCATTTTCAGACATATAACACATATAATGGATAGGAAAGCGATCAGGAGTAGTCAGCACGGTTTATGAAAAGGAAATCAAGCTTAACCAACCTGCCAGCTTTTTTTTTTTTTTTTATCTGAATGACTGACTGGATAGATAAGAGCAGTGTGGATGCTCTCCACTTTGACTTCAGTAAGGCTTTTGACATTGTCTCCCATAGCATACTCATGGACAAACTACTGAAGTAGAGGCTAAATAAATGGACAGTGAGGTGGATTGAAAACTGGGTGAACTGTTGGGTTTGGAGAGTTGTGATCAGTCACTCAAAATCCAGCTGGACACCAGTCACTAGTGGTGTATCCCAGAGGGCAATACTGGGGCCAGTACTGTTAACATCTTCACTAATGACCTGGATGCTGGCATAGAGTACACTCTCAGCAAGTCCACAGATGAGACAAAACTATAAGAAGTAGCTGATACACCAGAGGGTTGTGCTGCCATTCAGAGGGACCTCAACAGGCTGGAGAAAGGGGAAAAGAGGAATCTTGTGGAGTTCAACAGAAGGCAAAACAAAATCCTGACCCTGGGGGATAATAACCCCATGCACCAGCACACACTGGAGCCAACCAGGCAGAGAGCAGCTTAGCAGAGAAGGGCCTCCCTGAGGATCCTGGTGGGCAACATGAGCCAGCAATGTGCCCTTATGACAAAGAAGGCCAACAGCTTCCTGGGCTCTGTTAGCCAGAGAGGCTCCAACATGCTGAGGGAACTGATCCTTCCCCTCTATTCAGCACTGGGGGGACACATCTGCAGGGCTGTGTCCAGGCCTGGGCTCTCCTGCACGAGAGAAAGATGGATCTACAAGAGCAAGTAGAGGGAAAGTCCACAAAGATGATGAAGGGATTGGAGTATCTTTCACATGAGGAGAGGCTGAAAGAGCTGGACCTGTTCTGGCTGGATTGGAGAAGGCTCAGTGGAGCGGATCTTTTCTATGTGAAAGATATTTGATGGAAGGATGTAAAACAGATGAAGTCAGGCACTTCTTAGCATTGCCCGTTGACAGGGCAACAGGTAATGGACACAAATTCAAATACAGGAAATTCCATTTGAACATAAGAAATCACTATTTTATTGTGAGGGTGATAGAGCACTGGAACAGGTTTGTGAGAGAGTTTGTGGGGTCATCATCTTTGATGATATTCAAAACCCCACTGGGCTTAATTCTGGGCAGACTAAGTGACTGCTCTGAACAAGGCAGGGAGCTAGAAGACATCCAGGGTCCCTTTTAACCTCAACTGTTCTGTGATTCTGTGATTCTTCTCGCATGTACCTTTATTAGGCTTGGTATTATATTGACTAGTGACAGCTCTCGTGAGTCCGTGAACGTCTTGGTGTGACCTTCAGATCAGTTATTCTATAAGTTGTCTTAAATGCATGTAAAATTAGATAATAGACCTTAGGAAACTCAGAATAAGGATAAACGGTTGAAGTTCCATTTTCTCCCCTCACAGGCTTCCCTGGAAATATGTTAAGCACCTATAGTATTTCAGCCACCTGCAGAGCTTACAGCTTTTTCATTTCATTTTCCACAGGTGCATACACTTTCTGGTCAAGGAAAGGCATTTTCTATTCCCCTTTTCCTCAAAATGAAACAAACTGTGAAGTAAAAAGAATGAAACTCCTTCATTCAGTTTCAGGCAGACTGAAAGAGGCTTCCTGAAATGTAACAGGATGTGAAAATAGCAGCAGCCCTTTGCGCAGCGCTGGCCGTGGAGGCACAGCGTGCTGCAATGCCAGACTGCCCAGGGACCTCTGCTCATTCAACACCCCTCTTCTAATGACATCTTACATTAATTCATTGCTTTGATGCTACTGCCTCTGACGTTCAGTGTTTGGCAACGATACGCTAATTTGAAAAAAAAAATCCAAAAATCAAAGCTATTTCTTCTTCTGTCCACGTTTAGGATATTTGGGAATTTCACAACAATTGCTAAATTTCATTCATTTTCCCCTCCCCCATCACTGTCTTCCTAGTGAGTTAACTTTACTCCAGACTTCAAGTACAGTAGGGCTGGACTCTTGTCCAGACATCCATTCATTCTTAAAATCTGTTTGCATAAATGTTATGACAGCTGTTCAGGACTGGAAGGCTACATGGAAAGCGGGGGAACTAAATAAATGTAGCAAAGTCTGTTGTAAGAGCAGCTTCAGATGAAGGAAATTAGGGATTTTGTTTCACGTACAGTTAAATTGTGAGGACTCTCCACCATTTTTTTTTCAACAGTATCACTTTCTACTTGTCTCATTTGACGGTTTTTGTTTGTTTGTTTTGTTTTGTTTACCAATTTTTAATCAGTTAATGGCTGCAAATCTCTAGCCAAAACTAGCTTTGCCTTATTTCCTGGTGTAAAAAGTGACAACATCTTCCTTTCACAAATACAGGCTTTCAGGCTTAAATGTCTGACTGAGCTGTGGAGCCTTCAGGGACCAGCAGCAAGCTGACATACAGCATTAGTTATGTTAACTTATTCTGTGTGATCTCACAGACTTTACAGGATAGGCTTTATACAGACTTTTAGAAAAATGAACAAACAGACAGACAAACAGAAAAGGTTTTCTTTGAAACATGTGATAAATAGAAAAAAAAATCACTGACTCATATTGACACTTGGATTATTAAAAGCAGGATTTGAGCCTGATGGGTTTTTTTGAAACCTGCTTAGTTCAGCACTGCTCAATACAGCTGAAAATACGTGTCTCTAGCTTTGTGCTCTGTGAGCTAGGTATATTCTTCAATGTTCTTGCTCTGTAGATGAAATAAGGTCAGGTCAGAGACCTTATAAGCCCTAAGTGTTTCATAATATCAGAGTGAGAAAACCCAACTCAGAACTGTATTCCTGCCACAGCCCTGTCAGTGCTGGGTTGCAGATTCTGGAAAGCTTATCCCTTGATGTCAAGAGTGATTTAACATGTGACTGTGTGTGGAAACTTGCTATACGAGTTATTGCAACATACAGTAAGAGCAATGAAAGCAACAGGGATACTACAAGCACTTTGCCACAACAGCAATTCATGCTGAAGGAAGTCTCCGCAAAAAGCCCATACCGCTGTCCTCTGGAAAAGGGGAAACAGACAGCAGAAGGCTCCCTAGGGCAGCTGTGGCAGTTTCCATATTCCACAGATAGTGCAGGGACATGAGCAGGAATCAAGAGGGAAGAAGTGATATAAACTGGAGCAAAATCCATGTTGTTTATGACCTAGCACCTTACCAAGGGTAGAAAGAACAGAAGTCATAAGTATACTTGCCATTTCTTCTCTCAGTTAAAAAAGGAATTATTCACAAAGGAAATGCTTTCCGTGACTCAGCAGAAAAATTATTCACTTAGAAGTAACTGGAGAACACAACTGAGACACAGCAGTGAATCAGGGAAAACTGGAATATATGACGCTGGTTTCACTGTTTCTTTTAGTTCTCATTTAATGACCTGGGCACATGGCAATAATGTGATTATTTATAGTGATAGAGAGGTATTTAGTGTTGTCTTGTGTAGTCAGCTTGGATCCAGACTGTGCAGTGGAAATAAAAATTCTACCTTTCTGTAAATTGCTTTTGGACACTGACTGTCCTATGGAAGTTTGCATGGTACTGACCCAGGAAAGCAGGACTGAATCATCCTTGGATGGGCCTTCCAGAACACCGAACAGTACAAATTTGTATTAATGAAGACCCAGATAACCAACTTTTCCACAGGGGAAAAAAAAAAAAAAGTGATTCAATCACATCAAGGGAAGGCCATGAAGCTTTTCTCAAACCTGTTTGATTCCCTAATGACACAAAGATCTTGGGAGATCCTGCAGGGATTCACACAGAGACACTGTTTTCTGTTTTCAGTTCAATCTGCATTAATAGCACAGCATTGACAGGTTTGGGCTATCAAAAGCGCCCCTCACAGCCATATAAAAGGGATATTTTTAGGGAATGATCACCCAGAAAAGAGGATAGTCTTCTGATAAACCGTGTTAACTCTTCTGAGAACCTCCACAATGGTATGAGAGCAATGGAGTGAGTTTCCAACATGGTCACCTTCCTTGACCTCATCTCATGGAGTTAAAGGAAGATAGGAATAAGTCTCATCCACAGGAAAGACATTGGAAGGGTAAGATGCAAGCCAAAATCTCCCTCATCTTTGATTCATTTAAGCAGTGCTATGGAGTAATTTATCTCTGAAACAGCTTTGTTCATGCTACTTAACGGTACGGAGCCACTGAGGAGCTGCTCGGGGAACGCGGCTGCCCGAGCAAGGTGAACCAACCGCTCCTGTCATCCAGCACGGCTGGTCCCCTTGCATCCCATAGACATCCAAGTGGTGGGCCAGCCTCACAAAGGTGAACCAGCTTGTAGTGCTGTTTGGGTGGAAAAAATAGATCTTCAGACTTATAGGCTCTCCTGCTCATCTTTTAGGAAATGGTAAATTCCCATAGACCCTTCAGATGGCTCTATACAGTGTTTCTCTTCTCATCATTTTATGTTAAAAGCCATCCTGGACACCCCAACCAGAATTAAAGCTCATGGTAACAGGCAATACACAAATCACAAATCCACCAAACACTGCCTGGGATCTGCAATGTTATTTTCATCGGTCATATAGTTAATAATCATCCTTTCCCTGTTACCATTATGCTAATTCTGTTAAGCCTCATTGCTCAGCACAGTGGCATCTTGCAGGACATAAAAACAAGCAACATAATTTTTGTTGTTTTTTTTTTTTTCCTCTAGATTTGTGCTGACAAATATTGGCAATGTGAGAGAACACACTGTTGGTTCTGGGGTGACGGCCAATGTCTGGCCCAAGAAGCAGCCTGCAGGAAGCATCCGATGCGGAGACTTCACAACTGGAATCGCAGGAGTGAGTTAAATTCCACACTGATCATTCGGCATGATGCTGTATTCACAGATGCAGCCAGGCCTGGCTGCTGACTCCAGCACAGATTTCTGTCCTGTCTGAGCAGCGCAGTTTCTAACACAGGCTGCCGGAGGTCATCCAAGGATCATCATCCAAAATTTTTTGGTCCAAAGTTACCACATTGCACTCAATATCTCAAAATGAACTGCAAGAAAATCCCATGGAGACGTAACAAAACTGAACGTCTCTATGCAGAGTTTTTAGTTTTTGTTTCTTATGAAATTACAAAAAAACAGAAATTCATCTCCTTGAAATAGTTGCTGCCTGCTGCCCAGGGACAGCGTGCGTAACTTATCATCACAGGCTCATTGATGAAAATGGTTGTTCATAAATGACATCCACAGTCCACACTCCCCCACCGGACATAATTAAGACCCTTCAGAAGACGCAAGTTGCTGCAAAGAGCACATGTCAGCAACCATGTTACGGGTGGGAATCAGAACTGCTGTAGTACAACATTTCCTCGACTATTACATGAATCTGAGAAAATCTCAGAAATACCTCTCTTGCAAAAAAAAAAAAAAGTCATTTGCATCACTGTGGATTTCCGGAAGGTTTTCAAGCTTGGCTAAGGAGAACACAGATGAGTTGCAGTGAGCCAGAAATCAGCTCCGAGACTGGAAAAGGGGGCCAAAGACCCGCACTTACATGGAAAGTCACACAGCCTAACTGCAATGCATGGAGAATGATTTCACATATAATAATTGCAATTATAACGGTAGAGCAATCGTCAAGCCCTATAATGGTAGAGAGAAGTTTGAAAATCAACTAAATATGTCCCAGAAGCTCAAACCCAATACAGCATATGTAGGAAGAAGCAAACATTTATTATATACTTAGACTCTTGCTCCTTGGGATCTTGCTTAGGGACTGGTGGGCTAGGTGGGCAATGCAGCTACTGTATCCATCTGATGATGGGAGTTACACCAGGAAACCACCAGCAGTGTAGATCAAAAAGAGGCAAGTGAGGTTTTAAATAAGGGGTTCACTCCTTTCAGGGCCTGGGAAATACATGGAGTAGAAAAAGGCAGCCAGGTTTGGACAAGGACACTTGAGAGGGGGAAGGTGGGTAGGAAGTGCAGCTCCTCTGCTCCTCTTCCTCGTCCCGTGGGCTCAGAGCCATCATGCTGCAGCCCCACATGCCCTGCACAGCCCCAGCCCCAGGGCTTGTGCAGCAGCTCCCCTCCTCTGCCATGACCTGCTGTTCTCTGGCATGGAAGGGAGAGGGTCTTTTTCTTTCCTTTATGGAGCAGTAGTGAAGAGTCATCCTTAGATGATTTGCCTTCCAGCTCCTATATATTATTTGTATCACTGTGCCTCAAAAGAACACAACAAAAGGGCTCATCAAGGTAGGGTCCATCAAATTCAGGAATCAAGGAAGCAAGTGCTTTTTGAAGGTGGAGGAAGGTAGGTAAGTCTAAGACCAGGAAATAGTTTCTATAAGCTTGTCTGAAATCAAAGATCGAGTGGAAGAAAGATAAAGGTTTTGAAAATGGGAAGATTCTAAAAACTCTAGCTTCTTCACTTGCCAAATTCATCTCTACTGAAACTATGTAAGCAGATAGCCAAAATGAGAAAAAGGTTTGTCTGAATTCTCTGGAGAGTTTTATCTTTAATTTTATTTCAAAATTATGCATTTGCTTATATTTTAGATAAAGCGGAAAGAAAATAAGAAAAGCTTGTTTTCTAAAAATGCACATGTAAAATGCAAATGACCGTTGCTTTTTTGCTTTGCTAGGATTGGCGTCTGAAATTGCATTTTCTTTTCTCAGAAGACTTAAAAACTAATTCGCATTCCAAAAGCAATTACCAGTTACAGTTTATATTTTAAGATAATATGAAAAATACATTTTAAAATGCCTGACACTATTCAAGAATATTAACCACTTAATTGCCAAACAAGAGCCATATTCTAGTAACACAGTTGTGACATCTATTAGAAAAAAAGACGTGATGAAAAGTTAAATATTAGGTGGCTCATTGGCTTACAGCTGTTCTGTGTTCTTTTCAAGGGATATTCTATGTCAAAGAATGACAGTTTTAATTTCCTTTGCAGAGTGTTCTGTTTAGATCACTTTGACGTAGATTATTGCTTTAACAAGAATTTAGTCCAGCTGGAGGGCAAAGATCTCTCCTAATAATATTTTTCTTTTTTTATTTTTTTTTACTCTCTCTCCCCTGTTGATCCTTAACTACATGTAGCAGAAGTGTAAAGTCAAATGTTACACTTGGGTGTGTAATTATTATTTTGCTATCTTAGACATTAATGTATAAAACTTGGTCAGGTATAAAATTACAGGGCTGTAATTCTGGCATAGTCTGTAAAATAATTTCATGAGATAGTGAATGAAATGGTGCTCAGACCAAACGGATGTCCTACCAACTCGCACCCTTGATCAAGGTAACGTTTAAAGCATGGGTTCATTTCAACAGATGTTAGTTATATGCTTCAGTTTCTATGTACTACTTACTGTTGTCTTGTAAAGAGGTTAACTTAAGCACACACTTTCCTGAACTGGAGACAGAAGTCCTTGCTTACATTGCAAATAATTATACTAAAGCTATCGGTGCTGCTTTTTTAATGCTTATCACCTACAAATCAATACCACTGCCCTAGAGTCTGCCCTGGAAGCTGTAACATGCATTCAGGCTTCCACACCTGGCAGCAGATCCCTGACTGGCTGGCATATTCCCTCTCACTAGGGGATTTTGATAAAGACCTTGTTTGCTACGTGTGCCCCCACACCTGGGCTCCCACTAGGCTCTCTTGAAATGATCCTGTACAACCAGTTGTTTCCCAGGTTTCAAGCTCCACAACTTCACTTGCCTTCATGGACAGAGAAACCATCCTGCTTCTGCCCTCTCTGGCTGGTCCTCACAGGAAGGAGGAAAGGGTCAACCTGTCATGGACTGCTGGTGCTTTTCAAGGAGTGCTCATGGAGAACACGACTCCACAAATGGTGCCTTGAAGACAAGCATCAGAGGACATGACAGAGGATGCGTCTGTCACAGTAGGTGATGTGACAGGGTCTCTATGGGCTCTCATGAGAAGGAAAGGACCCAGCACTGGGCTGTGAAAAAGGACTATGCCTTCAGGTCATATCCCTGGAATACAAGACCTTGCTACATAGCATCCTCTGGCTGCTGTGAAGTGCTGCAGCATGAGGCAGCTGGAATGAGGGAAAGAGGCCATGGCAATGCATGGCAAACACAGGCCTGGGTAGGGTGATTACAAGGTAGGAGCCAAGTGAGTAAGGTTAGCCATCAATGCACAAAATTAGCTCAATGATTTCATGCTCAGGCTTTCACATATGTTCAGCAGATGATTTCATGCTCAGGCTTTCACATTTGTTCAGCAGTTTGACCAGGATTTGTTTAATTTAGGTGACAGGAGCTTTTTCAAACATCTAACAATGCATCTTTGCCAGCAAGTTAGATGTGGCTAAAACCATTCTCAGGCACCAAAAGTCCTACATCCACATTATTATCCCATTTCACCTCCCAAAGTAGGATGGATACTCACAAACTGCCAGTGTCTGATTGGTCCTAACCCCAAAAGCATGCCTCAAAATTGTTTTGGAGAATGATAGTTTGTCCTAACCTGATGCAAGTTCAGATATATTCTGATACTTTGATAATACAGAGGACTTATGCTCAGAAACACTGTCTGCACTCTCTCTAGAAGAGATGAAATCTCATTGCTTCATTTCACACACTCTTCTCCTTTGCTTAGTGCTCACAACAGCTACATTAGTAAGCAACTACATTTAGACACCTTAAGGCCTCTTAGGACATCCATCCTGAAAACTTTTTTTATTTATGCTACATCAAAGTCCTTTCTGATGCAATTTCTGCCCTTGATTTCTACAAAGCCTCCACTTTTAGTTACTTCCAGATCATCCATATGTGAGCTGATTGGGGCTTGCCTTGCTCCTGAGACTGTATCAAAGCATAACAATCAATATTTAACATTGATCCCAAACATGCTGGCACCATTTCTTCTGTAATCATCTATTTCACTGTTTACTTTGAGGTCTAATTGGTCAACATCATCTCAGAAAAATCATGGCCATCAGCTTCTTCCAATCTGAGGTCAAACTATCACCCAGTATCAACCCAAAGTTGTGGAAACTCTCTGCAGATGCATCTAGAAATTAGTTGCCAGGGAAAAACAGGGCCATGCATATATGCCACCCCTGCAGAGTTCTTACCAAAGTGTTTGCCTGTAGACAGCACCATCCTGAGCATTTGGCAAGTGTTCTCCTTAAGCAATGATGGCTTTTTCCAATAGCGAATGTGGGCCACAAATACAGTTGCCGTCTGTAGCAATCATCTCTGCTTGTTGGTATGCACAAGATTCCTGAGGGCGTGCGGCAGCAGCAGCATCTTTGGGATATGTTATATCCTCCACTAAGACAGACTTGCCACAGCCAGGGAGCTCGGGAGATGGAGAAGGATGGTCAGTCCACCTGGGAACAGTGGCAAAGGTCTTGGCGATCCAAAGCAGGAAATAGATCCAGGATCCAGATTGATCCACTTGCAACTGAGAGCTCTGAAAGATGAAAGATATTGGAAGGAGCAGCAACAAGGATGTATTCAAGAGGTGATGCTCAAAGTCTTGTGGATTCAGAAGAGGATAACAAAGAAAAACCTGAGCCATTCAGAGATATATCAATCCCATTACCTCAAACTCTGGTGAGAAAGACACCACCTTCTGCCAGGAAATGCGTGCAACATAAAGCATCACTAGTCAAACACCTGCAGCTGTGTTAAGAAACAACTAGTCTATCGACCATAGTGGAAGTGGGAATCAAGTGTGTGACAGATGTAGAAGAAAGCACAGACACTTTCTGGTTTTCACTCATCTCATCATCCAGTGCCAGCTGGAGTGCTGCTGTACTTCTCTATTGCTGTCTCTTCTAGTGTACTCCAGTCCTCAAAAATACTTGTTTTAGAAGTAATCACTGTCTCGGTCACCATTTTCCCCACCTTCTTAACTGTAAGGGCTCAGTTTGCTTTTCTTCAGACATGTATTATTGTCTTCACTTAAGAGGTTTAAAACTAAAAATACTTGTTCTACCTAGGGCGTGTTCAAAATTCAAAGACATACTTTATCCCAGAATAATCCAGGAGTTTTCTGGAAAGTACCAGAGTCTCTATATCTTGACCTCTAGGTAGATGGAACTGAAAACTGGTGACAGGCCTGTGATCCAAAATGAGAGACTTGAACATATAATCGTGTAAAAGGGTGCGCAAAAAGATGAACCAAGTAACAGCCTGTGGTATGTTCATAGCTAACTTCTTTTGACATCCCTCTCTGCAAATTGCTATGGGGCAACCAGAATACTTCACTAATTATTTTAAAGTGGTTGAAAAACTAAGAGTGCTAGCCAGACACTGTCAGCATAAAGAAACAAGGGTTTGGAGTCCCTAGCAAGGAGGCAAGTGGCTTCCATGGTGGTTATCACTGAATTTCTGCCTTTCTCTGCATGCCTGAAACTGCAAACCCTCCCACATCATTGTAGAAGGTCATCAGAAGTGAGACTGTGCCCACATGTGTCACTCCAGTCCCCAGCCTGGCCAAGCTGGGGCCAAGCTGGGGACAGCCACATCCTTGGCAGATCAGGTGGGGAAAGCAGACAGCTGAAGGCAGCAGTTTTTTACACCATGTCACAAATATGGATGGTCAGAGTTCATCTGATAGATGAACAAGGATCTAAAATGCCATCATATCACTGCAGTTTTGTTTACGGAATAACTAACAGGGAAAGCCATGAGCAGAGGTAAAATTGTGGATAAAGCTCTTGCCACTCACAATTTCATTTTCCTCCTAAATCCCTTTCTTTGCTGAGAAGTTTCTATTTATCCTGCCTGTATCTTCTCTTTCAAACAACATTCCTGGCAAACAGTTACCAGCACTGTAATTATAGTATTCATAGTTACAAAGGTTATGCAATATGGGGAAAATCAACAACATGGATTTCATTGGCTTCCTTCCAATCTTCTTGAATTCAGTGGCAAAAATCTTACTGGTACAAGAAAATCTCTTTTTCCATAATCCATGAAAAATCTATACATAAAAGTTGATTTAAAAAATGTTTTCAATGAGATACTCCTTATATAATGAGTTTCATTTTGTGAGTTCCAAGTAGGATTTTCAGCACAAACCCTGCATCCTGAGCTCCAAACCTACTATAAACATCCTACTCCAGGTCAGGTGGAAATTCTGAGATTTCTTCCTAGCAATTTAAACCAGACCAGCTCTTCCACTTGCTCAATCCCTTACAAAACCAACACACCAGCAACAATAATCCTAGCCTTCTCTTGTAGATCTAGGATAAAAAAATAAGCCTAAAAACTCAGTTGAGGGGGCACTGCTGTTTAGTAAGAAGAAATGTATGTGGTATGTGTCTTTGTTAAAAGAGAGATTTCACATACAGTAAGGTTACTTTAATGAATAAAATGCAGAAGAGTGGAGAGTTAAAAATTGGTGGTAAGAAATGATGCAAACCATCAAAGAATGCAATGGAATCAGATGACATTATTTACGTAAAACATTTACTGTGCTTTAGAGTGATGTTTCTGCCAGGTTATCACATGTCTGTCTCTTCTGGTGCTCTCTATCTCAGACTTTTGGAAAGATTTCATTTGTTTTTGGGAAGCATTTAACATATTTCTGCCACATTGCATAAAATTCTGCCTCAGAGGAAGGTATTTACATCTGCCTGCTCAGTGAGAAACTCATGTTGAAACTAAAGGTTTCAGACAACATACCTTGGAAAAGCTTTGCTGTAACAGAGCACATGACCTGTAGACATCCTCCTATGTTTCCCTGTTAGATGGGCATAGCACCAAGAGGACTACTCAGAAACAGGGAGTTAAGCACTTATTTGCAGATCCAGTCTTACACATTGAAGACAATACTGGGAAAGAAGATGAAAAAATGGAAATGAAAGCAGATACACTTAAAAAATTCAAGTTAACATTTAAACCATGATCCTTCAGTGAACACTTAGGAACAAATCTCAGCCAGAAGTGCTCCAAGGCCATCACATTCCAGAGCCCAGTTTCTAATTCAGCTTTTGACTGAAATGAGAAAACAGAGCAGCTCTTGCAGCTGCCCTGCAGGTAATCCGGAGACACCAGGAAGCATCCCTGATGTTTTAGATCATTCCCTCCTGAAGAATATTTCCAATTTCATGTAGATTATCTCCGTTTTACAAAGACCATACTAGAACCTAGATGGAAGAAAATGAAGGTGATCCAAAACTGTCACTGACATTTCTTTTACAAAGCTTCCCAGAAGACTTGGCTTACTCTAGTGTAGCATAAGGATGCTTTTAATGTGACCAATTTGTTCCTGATAAATTCTTTCTTGACAACAGTAGTTTTGAAGTACTAATGCAAGAGGCAATAAACAAAATAAAATAAAATAAAATAAAATAGGAAAGAGCAAGGGTAAAATAACTACCTAAATAAACAGTTCCAAAGGACTTTGTTAATCCTTTACCAGGAAAAATATTACCTGATGTTGCCTAAGGAAATATCATCTCATGGCCTTTTACATCCAATTCAAAGTTATGGCTACCTGAATCAGGCTGTGCTTTATAAAGCAACGTTGTATTAATCCTGGAAGGAAACCTATTTGATGTGCCAAAGGAAAGTCCTAGGCAAAAGATAAACTGGGGGAAAGAGGTACAGGTTGTCTAAAAAGAACCCAAGTGCAGGGTTTTTGTTGAGAATAGAAATGCTATATACATCAGCAGGGAATTAGCAGCAAACTTCAAAACAACCAAGAGACTTTGCACCGTGGAATTATGGCCCCCTTTCAACAACCACTTTTAATCAAAAAACATCACCCAGTCAAAATCCAATTGTTTTGCAAAACTCTATTTCTTCTGACAAATTACCACAGATTTTTTTAAAAAATTAGAAAGAAACAATTTTACAAGAAATATAAAATACACAATTTCACATCAGAATTTTTGCAAAGTTTATTACAAGCAGCACATGAAAATACAGTGGAACCCAGCAAAAAAATTATCCTGTAGACAGAAGTGTCTACAATTCTGACCAAAGTCTTTTCTCTCTGTTCGTATTTGTAAATGTTTACTGTATTTACAGAGAATGAAGAGAATCTGCTTTGCCTTCAGGCACATTTAAAACAAGCTAAGCACTTCATTCTGACAAGTCCAGACAAGCAGCACTGATGTGATACCAGAAAAAAGTCAAAAAAAAAAAAAGAAAGCAGGCCACAGAAATCCCAGGACTTGAAAAGTGAAGATCAAAGCCAAAGCAGCAGGGCTGTGATGCTTGATGCCACACAACTGCATTACACAGGCAGGGAGATACCCAGCGTGGCCCCAGTCCACACCAGAATTGCCACTGTGATATGTAGCTTCAGGCTTTGGGGAAAGCTGGGGGGTTTCGGATGAGAGGGTTTTTTTCTTTTCTGGTTCTGTGTTTTTTTTTGGTTTCGTATGTATTTTTAAAATCAGTAGGCAAAACAGAGAGTATCCTGCACCTGGCACCAGAGGAACCTCGCATGGAGCAGCGTCCAACTGGGGCAGGCTGGCTCTTCATCCCCAGGGACGTTTCTGTGAGGTGAGGGCAGCGCTGTGCTGAGGAAGGGGGTACAGCGGAGCCAGGGGCTCCACTGAGGGGCGCAGGCGGCATGAGGGCCGCAGAGGAGCTCCCGCCACCGCTGCCTCTCAGAACAGACCTCTGCCCTGGCACCAGAAGTACCTCTGCAGTATGGACCCAGGCTCGACCTCGCTTGGGTTCTGACACACGCATGCATAGGCTCTTCCTCACAAAACACAGCCTGCAGGGGAAGTAAGGCTGATCCTGGAGACCTTGGGCCCGCCCCGGCCTTGCACAACAACTCTGAGGTCAGCACACACCCTGGGAATCACTTTCTATTTCTGTCCAAGTGCTTTGGTCCTCATAGTAACTATTCAGCCAAGTACAGCCTCTAATCCAGATTTCCCCACTGATTTATTCAACACGTGTCCTAACCTCTATGCGAAAGAGTGAAGGGTCCAATTTCTCATCAAAAATGGTTCAATTTAAGGAGAAGGATTGGAAAACATCTTAGACAAGATTGTATTAGGAGTTGATGGACTTTCCTGTAATGTAGTAAATGTAGGTTCAGAGCCATTTTAGATGGGGAGGGATATTATTCAATGTCTCCCACATCCTGGGTGAGTAATCTTAATTAAAAGCACCAGGCCATCTAGTTGGCTGACTGAAGGAAATGCTTAGTTGAACCTAGACCACTACAGTGCTCTGGTGATGGCGTCAAAGTCCTCAAAGCTCATCCTGGTCCCCATGACACTTTTGTTTCAAGAACAGCAGTGCAGAAAGTGAAGATTACAGATACAATAAAATTTGTTGGTTCCTGAAATGATGTTCAGACGCACGACTATGAAGGGCTTCCACTGCAGTGAGCAGGACCCATTTACCAAGTCCAGGTTCAAGCAGTAAATGAGCTTGCTAGAACCTGCCCAAAAGGGAAGGAAGACCAAAATACCAAAGTATTTAGGGGTTAGTTTCTGAGCAGTGACATTCAGGTTTCTCAACAAGACTGTAAAGCCAAATGTATAACAACAATGGCAAATCCCACAGCAGCTCCTTCATTGCCGCGTCACTGCAGTATCCTTGAGCAATAAAATCTTTTATGGAACCACATAAAACCCATTGAAGTTGCATAGCGTGTTTTAGTTTTCTAGTTATCTGTCTCCTAAGAGAAATTTCCAATGCATATATACTACTGGTGAGATATTCTCTCTCAAAAGCAATGTGCTGAAGACTTGCATCTGATTCCAGCAACGGAGCTAGAGTCATTTTATCAATGGTCCTGATCCCTTGTTTCTCATTACTGCTATTCTGTAAAGCAGCACTACCACTTTATAGCATATGTAAAAGATAATCCTCCAGGTGGAGGGTCTGCATGTCTCACAGTACTCAAAAAGGATTTAAATCTCACCCACCTGCTCTTCAGCCATGTTTCCCTAGTGTGAGCTGTGACAGAGAAATATAGGTTTCAGAAGCATGAGAAACCATCTCTCTTGCATTATTTTGGGTGGTAAAAATAACTAACCACTGATACAGTCCAGCCTCCATTGTTAGCACAGAGGGAAACTTCTGCTTTCCAGGAAAAACACACAGAACAAGAATGAAGTGTCTTGGATGACGCCTTGATAAATCACAACAATGCAGAAAGGCGGTCACTAGTGGGAGCAGAAGGAGGAGGCATGGCAGAGATGAGAGTACATGAGAGAATAGTCCGATAAAGAGATTACCCATATGAATGTGGGTAACCACATTTAGAGCTACACATCTCATTAAGTAACACACAGATCTGTTACTGAACTCCTACTCTTTACTTTTAGTGAAATTGATTCTATGGTTATTCAACAAAAACAGACTTAGTATTCAAAAGTGAGATTATTTAGTAGACAGAGACACATTGGCAGCCCCTTCTTTTCCTCTGACTTTGAGCAAGTTTCTTGGAGAGAGAGCTTGTCTTTTTGAATATTTGTAAAATTCAATTGATATCTGATGTGCTCTATTAAAATTAACAAACAGTAAAAATAAAAAACAAACAATACTACTGTGATACTACTGTGTACCTCTCATATACTCAAACTGCTCCGGGTGTCCTCTTTTTGGTTGCACCATCTTCCCTGATGACTGAAAAACCTCCCTGTTCTCCTTTGTCATACAACTTCTTCAGAAGTTTACTCTTTCATGCTTAGAGGAGCTGAGAGGAAACCAAGCAGTTCCTTAAACGCAAGTGGAATTTACAGCAAAATTATTTTTAAAAGGTCCCAGAGACTTTCTTGAAAGTTTAGCCTGACGACAATTTGAAGTGCGAAACTGATAAAATGGCTCTATGTCAAAACTATAGGTTGACCAAGAGAGTGATGACCATAAAGAAACCAAATGCAAGTAGCATGCAGGTTTCATTCTTATGGAAGTTAAAAGACCACCAAGGTATTTTTAACTTGACCAGTGCCCAGAACCAGTGCATGAAGTAGCCCTGCATGTCAGAGAGGGTGCCCAGCACCAGGCACACTAAGAAGGGGAGGAGGGAGCTACTTCACTGCCACCAGAAATGCCCATAAGCTGTGTCCCAGCTGCTGTCCAACTGGTCTCTGTGGCAAGGGTTAAGTTATTCCCATTCCAGACTTAAAATGACCATTCGAAAACACTTGGCATCAAAAAGATGTAAGAGGCTGTCTGCCCAAGATCATTTTCACTTGACAGTGACATGCCTATTTAAATGAGCTATGGCATTCAGATATTCCCCAAGACCAGTTACCTCCATGGCTTCTTCCACCTAGCCTGGACATTGACCAAAAAGATCATCGCATGATTTTGCTTCTCAAGAATAAGCAGATAAAGCTGAAAAACAGAAGAACACAACTGAAAGCTAACGAAAGATTTTTTCTCTAAAGCTCTAACACAGTCTAAAGCAGGGAAAATTGCAATATTTGCATACAACACACTCCAGGAGAAAAATTCAATGCTATTACTACATGTCTTGGTCTTGTTTACAAATGATGCAAATATGCCTTGAGGGAAGAAAAATGAGCAGTTCCCACTGCTTTTCTCATAAAAATCCCCAAATACCTCTGCAGTTCACTGACAGCAAACAACCAACAGGGAAGCAAAGTGCTTGCAATGCAACCAAAGTCCAGGGCTGGTAGTTGAGTGCAGAAGTGCTCTTTGGCATCACATGCCGAGTGTCAATGAAACGTTTTATTATGAGAAATATGAATACAAGACCTGTTCACTGTAAATATAGCACATGGCACTTGCATGTAATACTTACCTTTCAACCTCTTAGAAGAACCAGTGGAGAATATCCACTTGGAAATGCACGGGCCAAACACAACTTTCCAATATAAAAGGCCATAGAAAAAGGATTTACCTACACAATAACATGCAGAACAACAGCAATAAAAGGATGCAAGTGTAATGAACTGCTGTATGGCAAAGCTACTGTATATAAATAAATGCATCTGTGTCTATAAATTATGCCTTACAATCTCATTAAAACTGCTTACATGTTTACAGTACTAGCAGCCAGGTCTCATGACTTGTAACTACCTGGTTGTCAAGTGTTGTTATTTCATGGCATATTATTTCCTGAGTAGTGTGGCTACTGATGAAAGAGTGCAGCTATGTGTAGCATAATACGGACTAATTAACCTCCTCTAAACCCTCCCCAAACTTTAAACATTATTATAGACACTTCAGTACAAAAAAAAATCTTTTCATCTATAGCACCAGTTTACAAAAAAGTGGTTTGCCCTAAGAAACTGCACATAGCAAAAACTGAAGTTGGTCTTTCGCTTGGATGTTAAACTTTGTTCTGGATTATCAAACTGAGTTATAAGGTATTAATGAGCAGCTTCCACTGCAGCAAGGAAGTATATAACAAAGTAAAAAATAAAAGGAGATAAGAAAGACTGCCATTTTCAGGGGAGGAACAATAATTGAAATTTGCCTTTAATTCATTTTGAAGATCCAAATACGCACATCAGCAAGAATGATCTCTACAAAATAGCAATCAGCATAAAAAGAATTCTTTGGAAACTGCTAAGAAGCGAAAATTTCCATGACTCCAGGAGAAAAGGACAGCTCATAAAATGTTACATGATTAAAAATTACAGAGCTCCAAACAGGACTAGTTACATTATGAAATGCCTGTGGAAAAGATATTATGAAGGAAATGCGGCAATATAAAAAGTTTATGAAATTATAGGCATAGTTAGAGTATCTTCAGTTCTGTGAAGTAAAGGGGAACAAGGAAAAGTTCAGCTGTCCCACAGTGACGAACATGAAGTGTCTGGAATTAGCAGGAAATATCCCTTAGACTTGTATGCCTATGCACTCTTGTGAGTGTGGGAGGTTAGAGTTTGTCGCTGACCCTGATGATTTGCCCAAAAGGCAAATACGAGACTTGTCCGGACCATTGAGCTGATCTGCTCCGCTTGGTTTAATCCTTTGGTAGCTTGCAACCAGAGCACTTAATTTGATACTAGTCAAACATATAGTTAGTGGTTCGCTTTACTCCTACAAAGAGTCTGTATGGTCCTAAGACCATACAGACCTGGTATGACAGAGCTACTGCTACAGTCACCACTGGGACTCCCCTCCGCTGAGCTCAGGTGATGCTGTGGGACGTGGCTCTGACATACCTGCGTTTGGGCGCTCGTGCCTCCCCGCGGGCCACAGCTACCACGGTCACCTTCCACTACAACAGCACATGAAC